>ONZH01002671.1:0-169231 GCA_900303285.1 Rhinella marina | reverse complement strand
GTGGTAATGTGGGGCTGTGGTCAGTGGCGTAGCTAAAGTCTTATGGGCCCTGGCGTAAGAGTTCAGCTTGCCCCCGCCCCCCCACTAAGCACTGGTGCACCTAGCTTTTCTGTTGTCCAAGTCAAAAATTGAAACGCCCCCCACCCTCACGCCAAATTCTCAACCTAAACCCCTTCCCTCCAGTCCTAATGTTAAAGGGGTTGTCCTCTATTTACTACTGATGACCTAGGATAGGTTATCAATATAAGATCGGCGGAGTACCCCAGCACCCCGCAGATCAGCTGCTTTCTCCCGATCTGTTCACACTGCTCGCTGCAGCATTTGCAGTGATGAGCAGTAACAGAGCAGAGAGGCAGCACTCGTACAAAAAAAGGAAGCCCTTAAAGACATACTTTAGAGAACATACAGAGTAACATAGCACCACATATGTACCTCTTACATCCAGTGACTACTCTTCTCTTGATGTAGACATTCTCTTTCTCTTCTTCTCCTGTCGACCAGACCGCCATGGTGACTTCTTTCAGCCGCGCCTCGTCTCCTGCAGAGTTTAACAAACAGACATCTTACTTTCTTACTCTTCCATCATCCTCCCACTGCTCAACACCCCATCTGCCCCCCCAGTACTTTGCCCACTGTGCTCCCCAATACTATACTGCAGAAACAGTCTCCCTGAAAATGCTGGTACCACACAATAGTGCACCAGTACAAAAAATACCACCTTCTTTTCAGATCAGACCTGAAGTGCTACACTAGTGGTACAACCAGGTGGAGGTAATCCATATTTCAGTTGTTTTGGACTCCATCATTTACAAGTTCCCAGGGAAAGCTCCACAGCCCCTGAGGAAACTGCCAGATGATAAAGTGGCACTATTATCCCTAAATCTGAATCAACACATTAGCCTATCAGGAGTGTGAACTTAAATGCTCAATTGTACCAAAGCCTGGCTGTCATTCTAGAGACTATATATATATATTGCAAGTAAAAAGATCCAGCCTACTTGGAAAGCCTACCAGTTCAATCCTTTTGTGAACCATCTCTGTGTGCATTATCTGTACCAACAAGGAGGAATTCAGGAATTCAGTAAAAGTTCCCTGTTCATCCCAAACTGACTCCTCATTATTACTATTACGGGTGTGTCTACCTTAAGACACTGGCGCACGGATAACCAGGACCCAGCCGACCGATCACGGTCAAAATTACCACCAAGGGCACTCTCATCTGACCATCAGGTGGAGTCCTGGTACGGAGTGTGCCCCAAGGGAAGTCGTGTCCACCCTCCACGCAACTGCACGCCGGTTTCAGGGGCAGTCAGCAGAACCGTGAGTAAAACCATCGGCAACACCACACTGTGACATATCCCTTAAGCTCACGTGATTCCCGCCCCTGGCGGTACCGCTCACTGCATTCCTCCAAAAGGAAGGACGAACAGGAGTCTCCCTAAGACCTAATAACAACAGGAGGGAAAAGGAAACTTATCCTTTCAATGAAGAAATGGAGGCTCCAGGATCTCAGCTGAAACCAAACTGCTGCTCACCACCAAAACAACTGAAGCTATAAACCGCAAGGAATAGTGGGAGAAGAAGCAATAAATAGGGGAGGGACAATACCACACCAGGAGCACCTGAGGGAAAAGGGTGTGGTGAAAACCAACAACAAAAAGGGAAAACATGTCAGATTATACCACATGTTGCCAGTCTGACTGACCTCCTGTTATCTGTCATAGGAATGTCCGTGACACTGTCCTAATCACACAGGAGGACAAGTTACTTCACAACACTGAGGTAAATAACTGCCTCATCCTCCTCTCTGCTCTATTTGTCAGGGATTATGATCCTATATACAGCTGATCTTCAGCTGAATCTCTGTGGGAGTAGAGTCCATGAGGAGACATGAATTACAGAGTGGACGGACAGGACAGACAGTGTTAATGTGGGGCTGTGGTCAGTGGCGTAGCTAAAGTCTCATGGGCCCTGGCGTAAGAGTTCAGCTTGCCCCCGCCCCCCCACTAAGCACTGGTGCACCTAGCTTTTTCTGTTGTCCAAGTCAAAAATTGAAACGCCCCCACCCTCACGCCAAATTCTCAACCTAACCCCTTCCCTCCAGTCCTAATGTTAAAGGGGTTGTCCTCTATTTACTACTGATGACCTAGGATAGGTTATCAATATAAGATCGGCGGAGTACCCCAGCACCCCCGCAGATCAGCTGCTTTCTCCGATCTGTTCACCTGCTCGCTGCAGCATTTGCAGTGATGAGCAGTAAACAGAGCAGAGAAGGCAGCACTCGTACAAAAAAAGGAAGCCCTTAAAGACATACTTTAGAGAACATACAGAGTAACATAGCACCACATATGTACCTCTTACATCCAGTGACTACTCTTCTCTGATGTAGACATTCTCTTTCCTCTTCTTCTCCTGTCAGACCAGACCGCCATGGTGACTTCTTTCAGCCGCGCCTCGTCTCTGCAGAGTTTAACAAACAGACATCTTACTTTCTTACTCTTCCATCATCCTCCCACCTTCTCAACACCCCATCCTGCCCCCCCCCCAGTACTTTGCCCACTGTGCTCCCCAATACTATACTGCAGAAACAGTCTCCCTGAAAATACTTGTTCCACACAAATAGTGCACCAGTACAAAAAAATACCACCTTCCTTTCAGATCAGACCCCCATATAAAACCCTAAATGAGACCTCCCCATCTCAAACCAGACCTCTATGTCAGACCCCATATAAGACCCCAGTTTTAGACCTCAGATCAGACCCTGCCGCAATATGAGACCCCCATTGGACCTCCAGACCCCCATATCTGACCTTAGACCTGACCTCCAGACCCCCATGTCAGACCTCCAGATCACCAGTCAGACCTCCAGGTACCCAGTCAGACCTCCAGATCCCCTCTCTAGACCCTAAATTAATTAGACCTCTCCAGACCCCCAATATTACCTCTCCAGACATCCAAAATCCGTTGGCTCCATAGAAATGAATGGGAGCGCACCGCAGCGCGGCCCAGCTCCCATTCATTTGTATAGAGCCGATGGAAATAGCTGAGCCAGCGCTCGGCTATTTTCGGCGGCCCCATACAAATGAATGGAGGGCGGCCGTGCATGCTCGGTGCGCCCTCCTTCACTTTCGGGGCCCCGTTCTCGATATAGGTGTGGGTCCCAGCGGTGGGACCCGCACCTATAGGACAATGGGGGCATATCCTAGCGATATGCCCCCATTGTCCAAGATGGGAATAACCCTTTAAGTATTTTCATTTTCTTAATTCCCGGAGAACCCCTTTAAGTTTAGGAAAATGCTATATTGAGAGATGAGCTGAATGTGTTTTTGCCTGTGCAGCATTCTACAGTCACACCAAAAGTTAATGTGATGAGACTAGAAAAGAGTAAGGCTACTTTCACACTAGCGTTTTAAAATTCCGGTATTGAGTTCCGTCATAGGGGCTCAATACCGGAATAAAACGCTTCAGTTTTGTCCCCATTCATTGTCAATGGGGACAAAACTGAACTGAAGACAACGGAATGCTCCTGAAAGCATTCCGTTCCGTCTTCAGACCGGAGAACAAACCGCAGCATGCTGCGGTTTGCTCTCCGGTCCAGGCATCCGCACCAAGACGGATCCGGAATGACCCCCAATGCAAGTCAATGGGGGTGGATCCGTCTGGTGTGACCATAATGGTAACCGGATCCGCCCTCCATTGACTTTCAATGGAGTTCATTACGGATCCGGCTACACATAGACACATACAGACACAGACATACACATAAACATAAACATACACACACATATAGACATACAAACACACATACATACTTACATGCTCCCGGCAGGTCTTCGGAGCGTCGGAGGGACAGGACGGCGCGCACAGATGACGATTCCACCAGGCGCCCAGCAGAGGGCGCTGTGGGGAATCGTCACCTGTTCGAGCCGTCCTGTCCCTCCGACGCTCCGAAGACCTGCCGGGAGCATGTAAGTATGTATGTGTGTTTGTTTGTCTATATGTGTGTGTATGTTTATGTTTATGTGTATGTATGTACTGTGTGACATGTGTGGGGCCGGAGCGCGGTTCCGGCTCCACACATGTCACTGCGGCAGGCCTGATCCGGCAGCACCCTTCACCTGCCGGATCAGGCCTGCCGCCAGTGTGAAAGTAGCCTAAATCTGTCACGCGAGGTCGGCGTCGCGCTGCCTCTGCACGACGTCGCCGGACCTCTCCGCCCCCCTAGAGACGAGCAATAGGGAATTGAAGTGCTGGTCTTGTCAGCCAGCACTTCATGAGTTAATTCTCTGTTTGGGTTTAGCCATGTGGTGCTGATCACACCACATGGCTACTTTACATATTGTTTGGACAGCTTGCTCCGCCTCAGGTCATGTGATGCTGGCCACATCACATGATCCTGGGCGGGCTATTTAAAGATGGCAACTGCCTCACTCAGATGCCTGTGATTAGTCTTCTGAGATCAGTGCTGTGTGTTGGACCTTGCTGTTGGATTATTGGTATATTGGATTTTGGCTTTGGACTTAGACTACGCTTTTGTGATTCCCCTCGGTATTTGACGTGACCTCCTGTTCTTGACTTGGCTTGCTGACGATTCTGCTATTGTGTTTGTTTCTGTCTGTGTTCGTCTTTCCCTGTGTTCCCTTCCCTACCCTGTGCACGTACTCAGCATAGGGACTGTCTCCAAGTTACGGTTTTGTCGCCTAGGGCATCTACTGTAAGTAGGCAGGGAAAGAGGTGGGGTTCAGACAGGGCACACTATCCCTTGTTTCCCTGTCGTGACAAAATCCCTTGGTGCTGCAAGTATTTTCTTTTTTTTTTCTCCCCACCTACTAAGAGTCAATTAACATATAAGCGACCTCAAATAGGCGTAAATAGGCGTCCAAGTCAATTGATCATGTAGCAGTGAAATTTTGGGCGCTAAAAGCAAAACAAATAAATTTATTAAAGTTCACTATAAAAATGAGAGAAAGAAGGCGCCCTCAGTATAATGTGTAGACTCTGAATACCACTGAGTCACACAAATAACCAGGGTAAACATATACCCCGTAGTGTACTAAAACATGGGCACGCATAGATTGATACACGGGGTCCACCACAGACCAATATTAAATTGTTGGCCCTGTTTTTGACCCTGTGTTCTATCTCCTCTTATCCAATGTGCCTAGATTGGGTATATACTATCACGGGCATGTGTTGTCTTGAGTACAACAACCAGTGGGACGGGGTATCAGATAATAGCCCACTTGGTCTGCAGACCAACCACATGCCTTGTCAATTGATCGTGATAGCCCAACCTGAATCCTATACTAAGTGCTAAACTATTACTGATGTTGGACCTGTCTAAGTCCCTATAGCTGCTCGACGCGTTTCTGGGTGCTTGTAAGACCCTCCTCAGGAGCCAATTCCCTACAGACAGGTAGTCACAATCTAATCTATAGGACAAACAAACATACAGAGCGCACACCACCTCTGTTTGTGGCGGCGCCTCCGGCACTAGTGCGGCCGCACTAGTGCCGGAGGCGCCGCCACAAACAGAGGTGGTGTGCGCTCTGTATGTTTGTTTGTCCTATAGATTAGATTGTGACTACCTGTCTGTAGGGAATTGGCTCCTGAGGAGGGTCTTACAAGCACCCAGAAACGCGTCGAGCAGCTATAGGGACTTAGACAGGTCCAACATCAGTAATAGTTTAGCACTTAGTATAGGATTCAGGTTGGGCTATCACGATCAATTGACAAGGCATGTGGTTGGTCTGCAGACCAAGTGGGCTATTATCTGATACCCCGTCCCACTGGTTGTTGTACTCAAGACAACACATGCCCGTGATAGTATATACCCAATCTAGGCACATTGGATAAGAGGAGATAGAACACAGGGTCAAAAACAGGGCCAACAATTTAATATTGGTCTGTGGTGGACCCCGTGTATCAATCTATGCGTGCCCATGTTTTAGTACACTACGGGGTATATGTTTACCCTGGTTATTTGTGTGACTCAGTGGTATTCAGAGTCTACACATTATACTGAGGGCGCCTTCTTTCTCTCATTTTTATAGTGAACTTTAATAAATTTATTTGTTTTGCTTTTAGCGCCCAAAATTTCACTGCTACATGACCACCTACTAAGAGCCATAAATTTTCCATTCACATAGCCATATGAGGGATTGTTTGTTTATGGGACAAGTTGTATTTTATTAATACCATTTAATTTACCATATAATGGAAAACAGGAAAAAAACATTGGATGAAAGAAGTGAGTAAAATAAAAAAAATGTCAGTTCCATTACATCAATGCCAAATTTATATTGTTTTTTATCTGCTTTATTACTTAAAAAATAAAAACTTCTAAAAAAAACATAACTGTTTGATATTGCAATTTACAGAACTGTATGAGGGCTTGTTATTGGCAGTGTGAGCTGTAGTTTTTATTGGTACCATCATGGGATACATATGAGAGATAGGCCCATTTCACATAGTCAGTATTTGGTCAGTATTTTTCATCAGTATATGGTCAGTATTGTAAGCCAAAACCAGAAGTGGAACCTACAGAGAAAAGGTATAATATAAATATGTGTGCCTCTTCTGTGTTTTGGACCCACTCCTGGTTTGGCTTACAAATACTGATGCAAAAGTACTGACCCAATATTGATCGTGTGAAAGAGGATATTCATAGATAGGGACAGATAGACAGTTTAAACGGATTGGCAGCTGCGTATGTAAATGAGCACATGACATCACAGCATACCAAGATAAAGGAACACCAAACGCTATTGTGGCTGCTCATTTCTTTACAGGAGGGCAACGTGCATGGTCAGAAGCTACAGCAGGTATGGACTGAGGTTCTCCAGCTTCCTGTATGCTCACAGGACACACTTGTGGGGATTCATTATTAGGGATGAGATAGATAGATAGATCGATCACGGGGTTCAAACTCCATATCATCAATAAAGTCTAATTCAAAATCAAAGATTTTGAATCAGAGAAAGAGACTCTAGTGGCAAGTTATTAGCTCCAAAGGCAGCGCCAAATGTTTTTTTCTCTCCCGGATTTTTGGGGTCCACAATAGTATCAGAGCCACTTATACCATTTATTTTTTTTATTATTTATTTGTATATGTAAAACTGGGAGCTGATTGGGGGTGATTTAAATTTTAAATACTTTTCTTTTGAATATTTTAAAAAACAATTTTTTAAACGTTTTCTTTTACTTTTATTTCTAGTTCCTTAAGCAGACTTCAACATTTACTATTGTAGTCTTTGGGGATTCTGTAGTCCAATTAAGTGATTTGGTTGCAGACAAAGTCGATTGGAGAACAGAGGGAGCCCTCTCCTCTGGCTAACTTCTCTGATGCCGCTGTCACTATTGACTGAAGGGTTAAATGACCGGCATTGAAGTTATCTCTGATTGGTGGGTATGAGTTGGAGTACTTTCCTTGTGCAATTAATTGTAAACATGTCAGGCCAAGTTTGCCATGGTGTCTTGTACTAGGTTCTGCCCCTTTTTTTGGAAAGTGGTGAGAGCAACAGAGAATCATTAAAAACTCGCAAATTCTTAAGCTAAATGGCTAAATTCTTAAGCTAAATGGCTCAAATATTGGTAACTTTTGTATGACACAAAACTGGTGTACAACTTTGATAAATGTGCCCTAATACAGTGCATTCTGAAAGTCTTAGAGCCTTTCACTTTTTTCACACTTTGTTCACACTCAATACCCTATAATGAGAACATGACAACAGAATAATAAAAAAATAACTAAACTCTTACATTAACATAAGTATTTGTACCCTTAACTCAGGACTTAGTTGAAGAACCTACCTGCAGCTGTTACAGTGTCCAGTCTTCTGGGGTATGATGCCATAATGTCTGGCCACCTGGATTTGGACATTTTCTCCTATTCAACTCTGAAGATACCCTCAAGCTCTCTCAGGTTGCATGAGGATTGTTGGTGGACAGTCATTTTCAGGTTTCGCCAGAGATGCTCAGTTGGCTTCAAGTCAGAGCTCTGGCTGGCCCACTTAAGGAGATTTACAGAGTTGTTCCTAAAGGGCCCTTTACACAGGCGAGAATCCACCAGATAATCGCTAACAAGCATTCATAGGAACATGCATTAGCGATTATCGGATGGCTTAAAGGTGCCACCGATTACCTGATGAACGAGCAAAATATTTGTAAGGTAATTCAATCATTTGTGTAGGCACCTAAATCACCATTTTTCAGCAGCAGATTGTGCTGTGTAAACACCCTCTGATGCTGGCAAACAACAAATCTGTATGTGGAAGAGCTATGGCTTTAGCTATTGCTCCTCCCCATACGGTCGAGGAGATCGCTGCATGTAAATCGCCTGCTGAATTGTCCTCTCTAAAGGGACCTTAAGGCTACTTTCACACTAGCGTTTTTAAATTCCGGTATTGAGTTCCGTCATAGGGGCTCAATACCGGAAAAAAACGCTTCCGTTTTGTCCCCATTCAATGTCCAAATCCAGGTGGCCAGACATTCCGTTCCGTCTTCAGACCGGAGAACAAACCGCAGCATGCTACGGTTTTCTCTCCGGTCCAGGCATCCGCACCAAGACGGATCCGGAATGACCCCCAATGCAAGTCAATGGGGACGGATCCGTTTGGTGTGACCACAATGGTAAATGGATCCGCCCTCCATTGACTTTCAATGGAGTTCAGGATGGATCCGTCACCTGCACACATACATACAGACAGACAGACATACATACATACACACACACACACAAACACATACATACTTACATACTCCAGGCAGGCCACACATCTTCATGCCCAGGAGGCGCGCCGCTATGACTATGACGATTCCCTACAACGCCCAGCAGAGGGCGCTGTGGGGAATCATCATAGCTGCGCGCCTCCTGGGCGTGAAGATGTGCGGCCTGCCTGCCTGCCTGGAGTATGTAAGTATGTATGTGTTTGTGTGTGTGTGTGTGTGTGTGTATGTATGTATGCCTGTATATGGTATTGTGTGACATGTGTGGGGCCGGAACGTGGTTCCGGCACCACACATGTCCCTGCGGCAGTCCGGATCCGGCGGCACCCTTCATCTGCCAGATCCGGACTGCCGCTAGTGTGAAAGTAGCCTTAGGCACTACTGTGTTGTCTTGGCTTCGTGATAAGGATCATTGTCTTGTCGGAAGGTGAACCTTCAGCCCAGTCTGAAGTTCAGAGTACCCTGGATCAGGTTTTCACTAAGAACACTTAGCTACATTCAACTTTCCCTCAACCCTAACCTATCTCCCTGTCACAGCTGCTCATAAACACCCCCACAGCAAGATGCTGCTACCACCATGCTTCACTGTAGGGATGGTATTGGGCGGGTGAAGGTCCATTGCCTTGTTTCCTCCAGATATGACGCTTAGAATTAAGGCCAAAAAGTTCAGTCTTGGTTTAATCAGATAATTTTGTTTCATACAGTCTGAGAGTCCTTTAGGTGATTTTTTTTTTTTCAAACTCCATGTGGGATTTCATGTATGTTTTACTGAGTAGAGGCTTATTTCTCTCCACACTGCTATAAAGCCCAGATTGGTGCTGCAGTGAAATTCTGGTTGTTCCAAACTTCTGCAATTTAACAATTATGGAGGGCACTGTGCTGGGTACTTTCATTGTAGCAGAAATTTTTTTTTCTACTCTTCTCCAGATCTGAGCCTCCGTACAATCCTATCTCCAAGCTCTATAGATGCACATAAACACACAACGGTACCTATCTGGTTTTGATCCGATTCTGTAAAGCTATAAAAATGAGGGTTTATAATGGTATGCAAATGAGAGCTTGCAAGTGCCCAGGGGCAGCGTTCTTACCGTAAGTGCTCAGACCCCTTGGCGTTTTGCGTGCCTAACTCCTCCTCAGTGTATCATCTGGAAATTTCTGTGCCATATTACAAATTTCTTCAGTGCAAATCTTTTAGGTTCCATTGAAAATTAAGTCATATTTGACAAGAAAAGTTGAGCAGCATTCTGTGCTATTCTTCCCATCAAAATGACAAAAACCTGGTGAATGCAAGGTTCCACTGGTGTTCATCACAGGATGGATCCAGCAATCCGTTCTTTTATGTTTTCTGCTCCTATGCTGTAAATTGTAGCCGGTGTGAACAGAGCCTTGTATGGCTGTGTGCATGAGCTTACTGTACAGCAAAGATGAAAAATAACTGATGAATATATCAGTAGTCACTATTATTTTCGAAAAAGCAAGTTCAGTCATATTTATCATGAACGTTGGATGAGTGACATTTACCAGTACTTTAAGGATAATGTTTAGGTATGCCCAGTAGTTTTATCATTGATCATGCTATGAACGTAGACTAGGAAATAGTTGTTATAATCACTCAGGAATGAATCAATCAAAATAGTTATTGCTATGTGCATATGGTCTTTATAGACGCTTTTTACTGTATACCAGCCCCCAAGAATGTCATCAAGAAAGCTGCCAGTTTGGGCGCTGTCTATGCTACTCCCTTACTTGTTTTTAGTAGATTTAGCTGCAGGCAACTATGAGTAAAGTCTAGGTAAAAGATTCCTGTCATGATTTTTTAATACTGTCAATAAGGAATTTGTTTATACAGTTTCCTGTCTGGCACAATATAGTTTTGCAACTTTATAATTCCTATGCAATTCTTACTGTAACTTCTGTGGTGACATGGATCTCATGCACGTACACTTGTCAATAGGAGCAACCTCTTGGCATCCTTGGATCAGAGAGTTTAGATTTTGGCCTGTCCAGTCTATTGTCGCCAAGAAAAGCAACACATTGATTGCCTGCTATCCCCAGGGGAACACATTTATTAACTGTTCTCCATTGTATTTACAGAGAAAAATGAAATGTCAAGGGAAATGCAGAGCGCCAAAATAAACTCTCCATTAAATGCCACCTGTCTTACCCAGGAGAAAGTGTTACTAAGAGTAAATAAACAAATTACCAGTTCCAGATGTCATATACCCCTTTATTCTAAGGGAATTAAGTAATGTTAAAGATAGGCTCTTATTTCTGATATTTAAAAGGGTTGTCTGGTTTTGTTATATTGATGACCTATTCTCAAGATAGGTCATCAATATCAGATGTTTGAAGAGAATGCAGTGCTGGTATGAGCGCTGTGTTATCTTCTCTGTAATGTCGATGGCAACAGAAAAGAGAACACATCGCTCGTATGAGAGCTGCATTCTCTTCAAACAGCTGAAAGAGACAGTCGTCTCTGCTGATCTGATAGTGATGACTTATACTGAGGATAGGTCATCAATATAACAAAAGTGGACAACCCCTTTAAATATCAGAAATAAGGGTCTATTACATTACTTAAAGGGGTTGTCTCACTTCAGTAAATGGTATTTATCTTGTAGAGAAAGTTAATACAAGGCACTTACTAATGTATTGTGATTATCCATATTGCCTCCTTTACTGGCTGGATTCATTTTTCCATCACATTATATACTGCTCATTTCCATGGTTATGACCACCACACAATCTAGAGGTGGTCGTCGTTCTTGCACACTATAGGAAAAAGCACTAGCCTATGTATAATCTCACGGTCATGGCCATCAGAGAGGCTGGCACTTTTTCCCTTAGTGCACAAGAACGACCACCACTAATGAATTACAGGGTGGTGAAATTAGCAGTGTATAATGTGATAGAAAAATGAATCCAGTTAGCAAAGGGAGCAATATGTATAATAACAATACATTAGTAAGTGCTTTGTATTAACTTTCTCTCTATGATAATTGCCACTTGCTGAAGTGACACAACCCCTTTAATTCCCTTACAATACAGGGGTGTATGACATCTGTAAATCGGGATTGGTTTATTTAATCTTAGTAATGACGAGTGCTACACCTTCCAGAGACAACAAATATTCACGTGTTGTCTCTGGAAGGTGTAGCACCTTCTGGTGTGAATGCTCTCCTATAACTAGGGTAGTAGCATTCATGTGCACTTTTGCCCCACCTATCTAAGAGGCGACCTTGATTAAGGTGGTACATATAGGTGTGTGTGCTCCTCCTCTCATTGGTTGCTGATGCACACAGAGGTAACTAGGAGCAGCACACTATATGTGCAGGGTCTACGCACCTAAACATAGATGCACAACCGCATAGGAAGGTTTAGCGTAGGACCTGCCTGGACTGAGACCACCGTGGCGCTGGGTAGGTGGGCACAGATGTATTTTGATCAAAATGTATTGGCTAAGAGTCTCAGATTTTATCTATAGAGTGAGGGCTTAGTCCATATATTGTTTGCATCTACTGTTTTAGTGCATATTTATAGTAATGGGAATGCCTGGACTGGGGGAAAAATGTCTGTATGTGGGTAAGTAACTGGCTCAGTGATAGAAAACAGAGGGTGGTTATTAACGGCACATATTCAGATTGGGTCACTAGTGGGGTACCACAGGGGTCAGTATTGGGTCCTATTCTCTTCAATATATTTATCAATGATATTGTAGAAGGCTTGCACAGTGAAATATCAATTTTTGCAGATGACACTAAATTGTGTAAAGTAATTAACACAAAAGAGGACAGTGCACTGCTACAGATGGTAGTAGCTAGGTTAGACCCTTAGGCCAGTAATGTTTCCATTTTGTCCTAACCAGCAGCACAATGATGGGGTATTTCTGCTCCTATGTAGTAGCAGGACAGAGTGAAATCTTAATTAATCAAATGAATCACTAATTCAATAGAAAACCTTGAGCATCCAGCCCCTCCCACCTATTTTTTTCTGCCCTGTGTCTTGTTATTTTTCTATTTTTTATTCTTTGCTGGACTTCTTAGATTGTTCTGAGAGCTGTACAGGAGTTTCTGAACCTTTGAAGCCACTCCTGCAGCCTGCTATTGAGTGGTTTAGTTTATTTGCACTAATGCACTTTACTTTTCCTCCCCTCTAGGCAGCCTAATTTAGCATCCCTTTACACATGTTGGGGCAGAGATGCCCTTCACTTTTAGTGGTTCTTAGATAAGTATTTTCCTGAGATCAATATTGTATGAAGAAGAAGTCTCTTCTGTGTTTATGTCTGCATTCTTATTTTTAAAAATACCTTTCAGTCTGGGAGCTAGGTTACTTTAGGTGGGCATGTTACTGGTGAGGCTTAACCTTTCTTGGTTAATCCTCATCACAAGAGCCCTTGATGATGGTGCATTACCCCAGTAGGACTACTGCTAAAGCTAACAGAGTTTAAAGGGGTTATCCCACTGTCTTATAGGTGCGGGTCCCACTGCTGGGGCCCCAAAAGAGAAGGAGGGTGCACTACGCATGCGCAGCCGCCCTCCATTAATTTCTATGGGGCCGCCGAAAATAGCCGACCACTGGCTCGCTATTTTCGTCAGCTCCATAGAAATGAATGGGAGCCGGGCCGTCCTTGCACGGTGTGCTCCCATTCATTTCTATGAGCGAAGCGGGGAGCTGCGCCTGGTGGTGGTCGGACCCCGGGTGGTGGTGGGATGCCAAGAAGTGGTGGTGGTCGGACCCTGCTTTGTTCTCGATATATGTGTGGGTCCCAGCGGTGGGACCCGCACCTATAAGACAATTGGGGCATATCCTAGCGATATGCTCCCATTGTCTAAGATGAGAATAACCCTTTAAGCAATGTTATACAGTTAAATGTTGTGATTTATTGTGATCTGTGAACTTAATATCAATGTGTTAACAAATTGGCAGACTGTTTAAGTTATCAGGGTGGTGGGCTTAGCGTAACCTCCTGATTAGTTAGTTGAGGAGTCTTGTCTGAGGAAAGCTACAGGAAGGGCCTAGGCAGACTGGGAACTTAATGAAGCCCTAGAAAAAAAAACTAAAAGTGGCCCCATGTTGTAGGCGGGTGCAAATTGACAGGAGGTGGAACAACAGAAGTAGGCGGGGCCAGCAGTACCTTAGTGCAGGACAAAAAGACCACCCCAGCAGAACCAGATACCACAGTGCAGCACAAAATACTGCCTCAACAGAACCAAATACCACAGTGTAAGCACAACATACTGCCCTAGCAGAACCAGATACCACAGTGCAGCCCAATATACTGCCTCTGGGAAACCAAATACCACAGTGCAGCACAAAATACTTCTGCTGGCCCAATATTCACAGTATTAAGCTATATCATTGTCCTGAGGATGGCAATATAATTGAATTCAGGAGGATGCCTGTGGCCACTGGCCAGGTGCATAGGTGCCTGATGCTCTTACAATAATTAATGCTGAAATCATAAGATATTTAATCTTATAGTTTTTAATCTTTTAGTTTTGAATTTGTACGCTATTCGTACGCTATTCGTATGCATTTGTGTATAGATTAAAATATGCGTATGAATAGCGTACGAATTTTAAAATGCGTATGCAAATACGCAAAAATGGCACTCGAGCATGCTCGCTCATCTCTAATCTTTATGTACTTTGCTATCGGCCAAGAGGAGGGATTAAGTGCCCCCCTGGGCATCGGCCCACCGTGAATTTTCCCTTTAGGCTCTATGGCCAATCCATCCATTGAAAGGACGTGTATGAGAGAGTTCCTGCAGACCAGGCACAAGCGCAGAGAACCACCGTCTTTGAGGCTGCAGCTGTTAAATAAGCAACTTCACTACTAGAGTACCTAAGAGGGAAGGAGAAAAGGCTGTGCAAGTTTCAGACAGCAAGGTATTTGCTTGTTTATGACATGAGACTTTGCTGCCGTAGAAAGGATTATTGCCTTTGGCACCTACCACACTTTGAGACCATATCTAAAGATCTGTACCTCTCAGTCCAGGAACTGCAGAAAGAGTTAACAAGAACCTAATTATATCTGCACCCACATCCCCCTCCCCTCACAAAGTAGCTGTTGCCAAGGCTAATAAGATTATAAGGGGCATCAAAGGGAGTATAGGTGCTGGTGCACATGACAAGAACATAGTATATCACTTTGCAATCATTATTCTGACCACAAATGGAATATTGTATGCAATTTTATGTTCCTGTGCACAAGGAAGGCAAAGCAGAGTTTGAGTGGGTTCAAAGGAGTGAAAAGATTACCAGAAAAGAGAGAAAGAATACCAGAATTAGGATTATTTAGTTAAAAAAGATAAAAAACTATCACAAGCCAATACAGAGATCTCTCACTCGATCTGTTTATACCCAGGACTTTGAAGGTAACAAGGGGACATCCTCTAAATCTAGAGAAAAGGTTTCTACACCAGCATATAAGGGACTTCTTTACAGTAAGAGCAGTGAGACTATGCAGTGAGTGAGACTCTCTGCCTGAGGAGGTGGTGATGGTAAGTTCACTAAAAGAGTTCAAGAGAGGCCTGGATGTATTTCTTGAGTGTAATAATAGTACAGGTAATTGTACTGTTATTAGATTTCTGGAGAAGGGTAAGTGAGCTATTGGGTCATTCCGATTGACAGATTTGGAGTTAGGAAAGATTTACTTTTTACCAACATGAGAAAAATGTACTTCTATGTTTTTGTTTTTTGCGCTGGGTCAGCCTTGCAGAGTAATAGGCTGAAGTGGATGGACATCTTTTTTCAGCCTTACAAATGATGTTACTATTCTATAATTCTTGTCCAGTGCTATAATTTGGCACAAGTATGGTTAATGCATATAATCTTTGAGCATGTAAGCGGGTTGAAACTGACATGGACTGCCAGTGCCCCTTCCACCTAGTTGCATGCCGCTGTATCCTTGAACTGTACACACTGTCATGTTTTGCTGACTATATGTTATGTACTGCTTCATACATGTTTAATAGCCTCCATATTGCCATAATATGCACTTTAATTGCAGGGTGTCAGCGGAATATGTGCACATGCAAGCTGTAAACGTATGTGATATTTGCTGATATGAACTGATTTGGCTGACTTAGATGACATCCCTGTCATCCAATGGAATTAAGCATTCCAGATCTTACACCACTGCTGACTCTGGACTGCTTGATAACATAGAGCTGCTGTACCTCCCCACACAATAATTTTTTTTCGGGTGAGATACTGTATGCCCAAGAGAGTGGAAACCATGAGTAGTATGGACAACTGCCTAGTTATTTCCTGCTGTAGGTAATCAACCCAGGCACCCTGTAACTTTGATCTGAGCCAGGTGTGATCAACCAACCTGCCACCTTGTAAATGGCTGAATCTAGTAAATCTGTAATGACACAGCATGAAGAGGAATTAACTACAGTAAGACTGTTCATGAAATTGTGTACTTAAAAGGAACCTGTCATCTCCGAAACACCCCCTGAACTAGAGTAAGTGTTATATAGTGTAAGTAATGCTGAATCTGAGAGTTTTATCTTCATACTCCCTTCCATTCCGACGCTGTGCTCCCACAAACCTGCAGTAAAATACATTGAGAGGACTCTTCTTTTTGAGTCCTCTCCATTATGTGAGTGAGCACTGGAGTCCGCTGAGTGCCTTTTACTGCAGGTTTGTGGGAGCACAACATCAGAATGGAAGTGAGTATGAAGATAAAAATTACATAACCGGACTCAACATCACTTACACTATACATCGCTTACTCTAGTTCACGGGGTGTTTTGGAGATGACAGGTTCCCTTTAAAGGGGTTGTCTGGGTTCAGGGCTAAACCCTGGTATATAACCTGTTCTTTGCTCATTTACTATATACAGTGGGGAAAATAAGTATTTGATACACTGGCAATTTTGCTAGTTTTCCCACCTACAAAAAATGGAGAGCTCTGTAATTATAATCTCAGGTACACTTCAACTGGGAGAGACAGAATCTAAAAAAAATCCAGAAAATCACATGGTATGATTTTTAAATAATTAATTTGCATTTTATTCCATGAAACAAGTATTTGATTACCTACCAACCTGCAAGAATTCTGGCCCTCACAGACCTGTTAGTTTTTCTTTATTCTGCACTCATTACCTGTATTAATTGCACCTGTTTGAACTTGTTAACCTGTATAGAAGATACCTGTCCACACACTCAATCAATCACACTCCAACTTCTTCACCATAGCAAGACCAAAGAGCTGTCTAAGGACACCAGGGACATAATTGTAGATCTGCACAAGGCTGGGATGGGCTACAGGACAATAGCCAAGCAGCTTGGTGAGAAGGCAATTGGCGCAATTTTTAGAAAATGGAAGAAACACAAAATGACTTTCAATCTTCCTTGGTCTGGGGATCCATGCAAGATGTCGTCTCATGGGGCAAGGATGATTCTGAGAAAGGTCAGAAATCAGCCGAGAACTACATGGGAGTACCTGGTCAATGGCCTGAAGAGAGCTGGGACCACAGTCTCAAAAATTACCGTTAGTAACACACTACGCCGTCATAGATTAAAATCCTGCAGGGCACGCAAGATTTTCCTGCTCAAGTCACCACATGCCCAGGCCTGTTCAAAGTTCATCAATGACCATGTGGATGATCCAGAAGAGGCATGGGAGAAGGTCATGTGGTCAGATGAGACCAAAATAGAACTTTTTGGTATCATCTCCACTCGCCATGTTTGGAGGAAGAAGGATGAGTAAACCCCAAGAACACCATCCCACCGTGAAGCATAGGGTTGGAAACATCATGCTTTGGGGGTGCTTTTCTGCAAAGAGGACAGGGCGACTGCACCGCATTGAAGGGAAGATGAATGGGGCCATGTATCGCAGGATTTTGGCCCAAAATCTTTTTCCCTCAGTAACAGCATTGAAGATGGGTCATGGCTGGGCCTTCCAGCATGACAATGACCCGAAACACTCAGCCAGGGCAACTAAGGAGTGGCATCACACCAGGACACTACTCCAGGAGGCAGCAGTCTGGTGGCTAACCTGTAGCAAATTCATAGACCTTACAGGGAAATTTCCCAGTGGAACGATGCCCAGGGGGGTGCCTAAGCTCTCCTCTCTGCCACTGGCTGGGTACATAATGAGTCAGCAACTGCACGTGTCCTCCTGAATTCAACTGCTATGGCTCGCATCTCACCTCCTAAGGCCCCTGCTCCATATCTTAAAGAGACACAACTGGAGGAAGACAGAAAATGGCATCTATTTTTGGCCACCACAGAAGGACAGCTTTTGGGGCAATGTATTGTGCTGCACTGTGGTATATGGTTGTAATGGGATGGTATTTTGCACTATGGTATTGCTGAGCCAACCTACTTCTGTTGCGCCACCTTCTGTCAATTTGGGGCCACTTTTAGTTTGTTTATTTTTCAGGACCACTTTAAGTCCAAATCACTGCATAGAGTTTAATGGTTTAGTACTAGGGGACTGTCGGGATAAAACTATTAGGTTTAGCCCAAGTCAAACCAATTGGTTGACACAGACTGTTACACAAAATATATCATTTATTTATTGGTAAGCAAACCACCACATCCCAGGGAATAGTGTAAAAACCAAAGCGGTCTTTATTCAAAAAAGGAAATCCATTTTAATAAGTGCAATGTTTCGGTGGATACTTGTGAAAGCCATTTGAATCCACCAAAGCATTGCATGTTTTAAGATGGATGTACCTTTTTTAATAATGACGGCTTGGAGTCTTACACTATTCCTTGCTTGTATATTTTTTATGTAATTATCTAATCTATCTATATCATATACGTCTGTCTCTCAGATCTATCTATCTATAGATTTCAGTGCTGCTACGTTCTCAAAGCAGCTGATCGGCGGGGGTCGGACTCCCACCGATCAGAAACTGATGACCTATCCAGAGGATAGGTCATCAGTATAAAAATCCTGGAAAACCCTTTTAACGGACAGCAGATGCAGTTTATTATGCAGTAGCTGACAAAATACTTGATAATAGGCCTCATTTAAACTGGGATAACTATTGTTAGTAATATGGATAACCTCATAGACAATATAACGAAAGTAGTGAGGAGACTGGAGCAGAAAATACAATAATTTTCAGCTGGTGTAAGGCAACTTCTTGTTCAACTTGTAGTTCTACAAATCACATCAATTCCAATTTTAGGTGATACCGATATTAATTGTTTTATTTCCCTCACATTCTAGATCACAATCCAACACAAAAAATAAGTTTTAAAGGAGTTGGCCTACAAAAATATTCAACATTTTTCAAACCAGCACTAATATATGCATACCTTTGTAATTGGATATAATAAAAAACTTAGTATAGCCGCTGAGTTTAGTAGTGGTGAGTAGGTGTAATTACACCTAACTGCCCCATACAAGTCTATGGAAGTGATTCTTCCCATAGAAATGAATGGGGTGGTTAAGTGTAATTACACCTACTCACCACTACCCCTTTACGGCCAGCATGTAAACAATGAAGAGGAGGCAGCGCTGATACGGCGCGCGCCTCCTCTTCAAACAGCTGATCGGTGGGGGTCCGACACCTGAGGATAGGACATCAATATATATAACTCAGAGAACCCCTTTACCCTTTCACTCCCGGAGGTTTTTTTGGTTATGCATTTTCGTTTTGCGCTCCCTGCCTTCAAACAGCCATAACTCTTTTATTTTTCTGTTCACATAGCTGTATGAGGGCTTGTTTTTTGTGGGACAAGTTGTACTTTCCAACGCCACCATTTAATATTGCATATGGTGTAGTGGGAAGCGGGAAAAAATTCCCAACCGGGTTAAATTGCAAAAAAAACGCTATTCCGCTACAGTTCTACGGGTTTCTTATTTACAGCGTTCGATGTGCATTAAAACTGATCCGTTACTTTCATTCTACTGGTCAGTACGAATCCGGCAATACCTAATATGTATAGTTTTTCCTGCGTTTTCATAGTGATAAAATAATTAGAAAGTTGCCCTTTTTTTTTTTTTCCCTTGTCATATCTTGACCTCTATAACTTTTTGGTATTTATGTGTACAGAGCTGTATGGGGGCTCATTTTTTGCGGGACGATCTTAAGTTTTTATTGATACCATTCTGGGGTGTGTATGACTTTTTGATCACTTTTTATTTAATTTTTTTTAGAAAAAAAAAAGCGACAAAAAACGGCCAATCGCCATTTGGACGCTTTTTTCCGCCACACAATTCGCCGTATTGGAATTTTTTTTTATATTTTAAAAGTACGGGCGTTTTCGGTCACGGTGATACCCATGATGTCTATATTTATTGTTATTTAGGTATTTATTTTTTAATTATACGGAAAGGGGGGTGATTTGAACTTTTATATCTTTTTTATTTTTTATATATTTTTTAACATTTTTTTTAATTTTTTTTTTACAATTTGAAATCTCAAATATGGGCTGATATATTGTGGCTTTTTTTTTCCTTTATGAGCAATCAGGGATTTTCTAGACTCAGAAATCCAAGAATTGCTCATTTCTTATCCTGGCCTGCCATCTAGTGGCCAGAATAAGAATTGCACTTTGAAAACTGTAATCCTCACCAGCGAGGATTACAGTTTTCATATGGTGTACAGACACCCCGATTGGCCACACGGGGTGTCTGTACACCACCCGGAAGCGAACGCTTCCGGGTTCAGACGCAACTAGATGCCGTGATCACGGCATCTAAACGCCCAGGAAGACGCCGCCGATCTAGTAAGTAGCGGCAAGTCTCTGCTGTTAGAAACAGCAGAGACTTGCCGGCCATGACGCCCGCCGCACTTGCCACACATTCAGGCAGCCCAGACCCAGCAGTTCAACAAAACAGAACTGATTACCCTAGGGTTTATCGGATCCTCCAAAGTCCAATCTTTATGGCCAGTCTTTCGGCCTGTGTGTGAAAAATGTATTTCATGTTCATATTCGCTTATTTAAAGGGCTTATCCAACTCCTATAATGACCACCCAATACCCGGGCCCCTCGTATACATTATACTTACCTGCTCCCTGGCACATGTGTCCTTCCGGATACCTGCCCGGGCCGCCGCTGCATCTTTTTTTGATCCGCGCGATGGGGGAACAGGGAATAGCAGGCCGCAACGAGGGGGCTACATATCCTTTAACAATGGATGTGTAGCTTTGCAGCTGGGAAGTGTGGAGTCTAATATTTTCTTACTAATCATCCTGGAACCCAAAACTCCTGGACATGACTCTGATCAGTCATGTTTTGTGGGTGACATATACTGAGCCACTTCAAAATCATAGTGTGACTTTGGGGTGTTTGATAATTTTGTATGCTCATTGGTGCACTTTGTGCCATATCTAAGGTTTTGTTCAGTGGGGTCTGGGCACATCGACTCGCATCGATCATTAAAGGGGTTGCGCAGTGGGTAAATATTGCTGACTTATCCTCAGGATGAGTAATCGATGTCAGATCAGAGGGAGGTTGACTCCTGGGCCTCCGCTCATCAGCTGTTTGAAGAGGTAGCAGCTGTAGCCCTGCTACCTTAACAAAATAACTGACCAGTAGAGGTGCCAGGAGTTGAACCCCTGCCGATGTGATATTATCTATCCTGAGGATAGGTGATCAATATTTAGCCACTGCACAACCCCTTTAAAAAAAAGGAGTTAGAAGCGCTCTGCTAAGTGCTGTCTCTCCTCACTACTGAAGGCGGCCTCATCTTAACTCCTAAGGATCATGAGGGTTTCAGTGCTCAGAATCCCACCGATCAAAAGCTTTGATATGTCACTGTTATATCATGTTTTCATAAACTGCAATTACTCTAACCCCTTGGATGTCAGGGATTTTAAGATGGCCACTTTGTGGCAGGTGACTTCTGTTTTACATAGCAGACATCTCCCAGCAAGGTCTATGATTGGAGACAACTCCCCCAAATCACAGGCATTTAACCCCTCAGATGCAGTGGTCAGTTGCGACCACGGCATCCAAGCTGTTACAAGGGATCCTCCTGTGGTGACTGAATCTCTTCCCCCCATCCCATGGGATGAGATTACAAGAGCTATTTAATGCCTATGGTAGCCTAGGACCTCCTGAAGGTCCCTGGACTGTCATAATAAAGATCCTGTTAAGTCCTACAGGGTTTAACGTGAACATCATTTTTTTACATAGCCTGCAGTACCATTGCAATCTATGGTATAAGCAATCGTATGTTCGAGAAATACTTACAGTACTTTTTTCCCCCAAAAGTGTCGGGGGTGGAGGAAGAATGGCAGTGTGTCTTATGGACTGAATACTAATGAGCACTTTCATTATAGGAGCGGTCATTAGTATGCAGGAGGAGAGGAGAGTGGGGAGTGTGGAGCTGGCTGCACTCACCTCTCCCTGGTCTTCTTCCAGGTGCCGCACTGCATGTGTCCTGACTGCCTACGGCATCAGGATGTAGTGCATGTAGGCGCGCAGTATGACCTGATGCTGTGCAACGTCAGGTCACAGAGCAGCGTGTTCTGGAAGAAGACCAGGGAGTCGTAAGTGCAGGAGAGACTGCTGGATCTGGATCAGGAGAGGTAAGTTAAATTGTTTTATGTCTGATCTGAGGTCTGATGAAACTTTACGGGTCTGATCTGAGGTCTGAAGGATCTTGTGAGATCTGATGGGAATCTTATCTGACGTCTGATGGATCTTGGGTGTTGGATCTGAGGTCTGTTGGAGCTTGGGAGTCGGAGCTGAGGTCCGACGAAAAATATTTTTTCTAATATTTTTTCCCTAGGTGCGTCTTAGGGAGCAAAAAAATATGGTGCATTTGAATGTTACCCCACAATACACCCTGATATACAGTCTAAAACGATGTGGTTTATCTACAAAAACTAATAGACATGTCAAGCAGATTTGTAATTATTTAATAATTATTAGGAGATTTAAAAGCACAGCAAGGAAACAGTGTATCATCAGCAACACCCGAACTGAAAGGCAGGCACGGGGCACTGCAGAGATGTGGTTCCTCAAAGCGAAACACAGGAATAGGATTCCCAAAAAAAGAAAAGGGAGGTGTATTTATTAAGAGGCAAGGAGGGTTGAGTCTCTGTATATAATTTCCTGCATTCTCTGGCGGTTTCTGTGACCAGTCTGAAGAAAGCGCCACATATATATGAGTGCTACATTTTTAATCCTCCTGAATCTCACTTTCGAAAGCCGTACAGATAGAATTGGCTAAAGGGGAACTGCACTTTGCATATGAAGCGGACTCTCTTTTCCAGCTCAGACAGACGACCATCATAACTTATTCTTCTGCCATTCAAAAACAGCCCTCAAATACATGACACCAGGCAAAATGTCTCATACAAGAAGAAAGAAAATACAATCTCCTGGAAAAATAACGCTATAATAGGGTGCAGTTAAGAAAATAGGAAAACTTACTGTACAGATCTGTCCCTACTGCACATTTTAAATCTCCAGAGAGAGAGAGAGAGAGAGAGATGACAGAACAAAAGTCACCTGGGATTTTATAACCACACAGCAATAAGCAGCCATTTCTAGAATCCTCTCTCTGACCAGAGAAGGCTGCTGTGTACTTCAGTCAATTCCACAGCAGACCTCTCCAGCAGGGAGAAGGATCCACAAACTTATAGGCAAAGTGTCCTGATCGGCATGGACATCAATTTGCAAACCAAGCTGGGTCTCAGCACTGTTAGCGCTAATGGGTTTACGGTCCCTCCTAGCAGGCAGGGTCTCCAAGGGTTCTGGATGGAAAGAGGCTGGTACAATGGTGGTGTGTGGTTAAGTCTGTAAACAGTCCAGGAACAGTTGTATGTGACCTGGGGCCTCCTCCATGTTTTCAGCTTCATTAGTGGCGACTGGAGACCAGACCTTTAACCTTTGACATCTTCTTAGTGGGCTGTCGCTGCTCAGTAACAGGGGGCCCTTCCCGCTCTGCAAGGTGCTGGTCAGTGTCCTGAGCAGTTGAGGAAGCTGTGGCTTTCAGAGTTTTTTTTATATTTGTTACCTGGAATACCAGAGGAAGGATAGAATTAGTCTATTAGTCATATTTCAGCAGAAATACATTAATTTCTCACCAACATTAACATGCAACTACAAGAAACACATCTCAGAGGGGACAGTCAGCAATTCTGGAATATCTCCTGTGGATAGTGAATGCCCTCTGCTGGATTCTTGAAGAAATACACAAATACTGCCACAGCGTGTATAATGCTCTCCCTTTGTCATACAAACACTAAAAAACACTTCTTAAAAAGACAGCATTATCTAAAATACAGACTGCATTTTATTCATCAGAACCGTCTCTGCAGGCAGAGACACCTCTGTGCAATAACAAGTAAAGACTTAAAGGGGTTGTCCGGGTTCAGAGCTGAACCCGGACATAGTAATTTCACCCAGGCAGCCTGCCTGACAAGAGCATTGGAGCATTTTATGCTCCGATGCTCTCCTTTGCGCAGGGCAAAGGCATTTAGCCCAGTACCGCCCAGCACCGATGGGCGGGCTTTAGCACTGCCCTAGCCAGTAAAACGGCTTAGGGCAGCGCTAAAGCCGGACCATCAGAGCCGGTGACATCACCAAACACACTTCCAGGCGGAACCTTCTGCCCGTCAGTGTGTGTTGGTAAACAAAAGAGCCCTTGCCCTGCGCAATGTAGCGCAGGGTAAGGGAGCACATTAGCGCATGAAATGCTCCAATGCTGTTGTCAGGCAGGCTGCCTGGGTGAAATTAACCCGCTCTGAACCCGGACAACAACTTTAATAAATGTAAGCCCCTCATCTAGGCATCCTCTGTAAAGAAAGGCTGCATGTACGTAGTTATAAAGAAAAAAAAGTGAAAAATTATTTAATACCAATTCACTTATGGAATTTCATATTTAAAGGCAATTTGTCAGCACGATTGTGGATTATTTTCTGCAGTAATACATGAACAGTACTGCAGATTAGGAGTCCAGATCGCAGGACTGCTATACCCAGACTGTTGTATTTCTGCACAGCTATGAGTGCTGACCATGAGGGAACGGGGGCAGTACGAAAATAAGAAATAACAATCTGGACTCCTTATCTGCAGTACTACTTGTGTATTACTGCAGATAATAGTCCCCAATTGTGGTGACAGATTTTCTTTAAAAAAAAAACATTTTAAAAAAAAAGGGTAAATATGAAACTACATACCAGTCTCCGTTGATAAGTCATATTCTCTTACCAGTCTTAGGCCCTGCTCACATCTCATTTAAGGTATACTTCCGATGTGTACCTCTGATGTATGCCATAGTTTAGTCATTCTGTGGCATACATCATGTGACATACTGGCCAGAGTGATAAAAGAAAAAAAAATAACCCAAACAAATAAAAGAATGATATTTTATTTGGTGTCCACTGTAAAGGAGAGTGGAAAAAAAGGTGGTGCATATAACTCTTTTGGCCTCTGCTGGGTGAATGGGGGCCTCTGGCTACATTTGGTGTTTGCGCTGAGTGTGCTCCCAGTGCACATGCCGAACGTGTTCACACAATGAAATGTGAAGAGAATCTTACAAAATGCACATTACACTTACTTCTGTTTCTATTTGCTGCTGTGTACGGATGTGGTTCTCCTTGTATTGGTTTGCCCTCAGCACTTGTTGTTCAATCCCCATTAGAACTGCTTCACAGCCATCACACCTGGAAAAATAGGATATTCTGAAATGTCTGCGCATGCACTGAAGTGAGAGAACTGCAATAGTACTCTGGAAATATTTGTTTTGCCATGCTGCTGCTAAAAGAAAGGTTAGACTTACAGCTCACATCACTACTGAATTTGAAAAACTGCAGCCAATATATTCTACTTACGTGTTGCTTGGGGGTGGCTGGGTACGCACTGAGAACTACAGCTGCACTACAGTCAGAGAATAGCGTAACATTTTACAAGTAGGATGTGTCATTTATACTACTGCTGCTCTGTGATCACATATCTGCCAGTATTCACTATTAAAGGGTTATTCTCATCTTAGACAATGGGGGCATATCGCTAGGATATGCCCCCATCGTCTTATAGGTGCAGGTTCCACCGATGGGACCCGCACCTATATCGAGATCGGAGGGGGGAGCGCTGCGCCTGGAGGACCCCAGGTTTCCCGGGGTCCGGCTCCCCCGCTGCTCCCATAGAAATGAATCGAAGCGCACAGCGCATGCATGGTCACCGCTCCCACTCATTTCTACATAGCCGACGGAAATAGCCGAGTGCTGGCTCGGCTATTTTCGCCGGGCCCATAGAAATGAATGGAGGGCGGCTGCGCATGCGCAGTGCGCCCTCATTCCCTTTGGGGCTCCGTTCTCGATATAGATGCGGGTCCCAGTGGTGAGACTAGCGATATCCTAGCAATATGCCCCCATTGTATAAGATGAGAATAACCCTTTAAACAGGAGGAACATGTTCAATGTGTCATATGGACTGGCAAATATGCCGAGAGGCGGCCGGACAAAAACTAAAGCATGCTTCAGTGTTGTTCAGTGCCGCCTCTCAGCATGTTTGCGGTGCTGCGGGCGGACCTCTGGCCCGTCCCCATTATAGTGAATGGGGCATGAGCGGAACAACCTGCCGGACCCTGCTTGCGCAAGTGTGAAAGTAGCTTAATAAAAATAACATGTCAACTTTATTCTATTTGTTACTATTATGACACTACCAAATACTGACCAAGTGATCTTTTGGACACTTTTATAACGCTTTGAAATACACAGTAGTTCAAAGCTTTATTGTCTGTACCGAACGGCAACCTGCTAGGCCATGCTTCTGACATGACCTAATAGTCAAATGCTTATGGCAGTACTTCGGGTCTTTGTTAGGCTCCCAGCTGCCATGGTAAAACACGAGTCTCTCATGTTTGTATTAAAGGGGTTGTCTGGGCTTTTTAAAATCGATGTCCTATCCTCAGGAGGGGTCATCAATATCTAATCGGCAGTGGTCCGACACCCCTGCCGATCAACTGTACAGGGAGAAGGCGCGCGCTATGCACATGTGCCATCTCCCTTCTCTCTTCCTGTCCGCTGCTGTATAACTATGGGACTTCAGCAGCAAGCAGGAAAAGAGAAGGGAGATGGCACGTGTGCACTGTGGTTGCCTTCTTCCCGTACAGCTGATCAGTGGGGGTGCCGGGTGTCAGACCCCCGCCGATCTGATATTGATGACCTAACCTGAGGATGGGTCATCAATATTAAAAAGCCCAGACAACCCCTTTAAGGGTAGGTTGCATTACGGGTTAGCACATTTTATTGGCCTCTAATCAGTGCCTGAGGCTGTTAACAACAGCCTTCGCATCAGGCTCGTAGCAGACATGGCACTGAAAACTCTTAAGCACAACCATAAAAAGTCAGCACATCAGAAAAAGTTTGACAACGGTCACCGTAAAAACACTATACAATGGTCATTAACGGCTTAACAATGAAAGATCATTTTATACGACCGCTGACAGATCATCATTTTCTAGAAGAACATCGGCCATGTCCTATAGGTGGACAAAAGATCTACACCACCTCACTACATGCAATATTTCAGGAGACACCGCCCCCTTACTTATGCAACTCACCGGCAGTGTCTCTCAAAACATTGTGTGAAGTGAGGAGGTGTAGGAAACACAAATGTCCTCCGTGTAGTCTGTTAAGAAGATGATTCAGTGAAGCTTCCGCACAGAAATAAAAATAAAGCAATGACGGTATCGTTTTACGAGACACTCCAAGTAAGAAATGTTCGGCTCATTGTACAGTTGTGGCCAAAAGTCTTGAGACTGAGTCAAAGTTTGCCGCTTCAGTGTTTGATCTCTTTCAGATGTTTCTATGGTATACTGATGTACAATTATAAGCATAAGGTTTTTTTCAACTTTTATTTTACAAATGCATCAAGTTTATGCAAAGACTCCATATTTACAGGTCTCACCCTTCCTTTTTAAGACGTCTAATTCCCCTTGGCATGCTGGATATCAGCTTATGGGTCACATACTGACTGACGGCAACCCATTTTTGGCCAATCAGTGCTTGGAGTTTATTACAATTTCTGTTATCTATGGGATTGCGATCTGGGGAGTTTCCTGGCCATGGACCCAAGATTTCAATGTTTTGTTCACCGAGCCACTTAGTTATCACTTTTGCCCTGTGACATGGTGCTCCATCATGCTGCAAAAAGCATGGTTCATAATCAAATTGCTCCTGGGTGGTTGGGAGAAGTTGATCTTGGAAGAGGTTTTGATACCATTCTTTATTCATGGCAGTGTTCTTAGGCAAATTGTGAGTGAGCCCACTCCCTTGGATGAGAAGCAACCCCACACATAAATGCTCTCAGGATGCTCTAATGCTGGCATGACACAAGACTCATGGTAGTGCTCACCTTTTCTTCTCCAGATGTCACAAACAGTCTGAAGAGGGGCTTCTACAGAGGAATACTAAGATTACACTTACTGGTAATCAGTTTTCCATGAGTCCAAGACAGCACCTGCAAGAGCTCATTCCCCATCCTGGACAGGAGACAGGAACCCCCAAGGATCGCTTTAAAAGGCCCATCCTCCTCCTCTTCCTCAGTTCTTTGTAAGATCCATAGGCCTAATACACTTCTTAATTTAACCAAATGTTTTTCAGGTTTTTTTTTTTTATCTTAGCTTTACACAGTAGGGAGAGAAGTATCTTTCTTCACATCTCTTTTTTTTAAAGAAATGGTTTACATATTATATACATACCCCACCTTTTTGGGGGGGAATAATGAGGTGCTGTCATGGGCTCATGGAAAACAGATTACCGGTAAGTGCAATCTTACTATTTCCATTTTGCTCTATGAGAACATCTGTGGGAGACTGGGAAAGACAAGAATAGGGTAGGACTCCTGTCTGAAGCACTTTCTGACCAAAGGAAAGATCATCATTGTAAGACAGCAACCTATAGTGTTTAAAAAAACAGGACTTGCGAACTCTATGTAGCCACCTAGCAAATTTGGTCAATGGATGCAGATGCCCTCTCTGCCCACGACTTCTGAAGAAAGTCAGTATGTCCTTGATTTTTTTTTCTTGGAGGGATGTGGCTTCTTTGTGGCCCTTCTTGAGACCATGCCATCCACCAAAAGCCTTTACCTCATTGTGCATGCAGATGCACTCACACCTGCCGGCTGTTATTCCTCAGCAAGGTCTAAAGTAGTAGTGACCTGGTCCTGAAGCGGACTCCTTTTTAGGACTTTCTTGGGTGCCCTGAAGCCTTCTTCACAGCAACTGAATCTCTCTCCTAGAAGTTCTTGATAAACCGATAAATGGTTGATTTAGGTGCAATCTTACAAGCAGCAATGCCTTTGCCTGTGAAGCCCTTTTTAATTCTTGGAGATAACCATATTTAACAAAAGACGACAATTATTTAACCCCCCACACACACACTTTGAATTAGAAGAGCACACTAATTGCAGCAATCAGCATGACTGAGTGATATCAGCTGCCTTGTCCTCATTAAAGGGAGTCTGTCACCTCATTTTACCAATACAACTAAGAGCACTGGCCCACAGAAGATTGCAAATGGCTTCCAAACATATCTGTGTACATTGTGTCTTTAGTTCACGGTCCAGGAAAAGCACTTTTATTCTGCTGGAAAACAGCTCCCAAACAGCTTTGCTGCTCCAAGTACCCAAAGCAAAGCAGACAGAAGATATAGCTGTTAGAAATCGAGTCGTGGAGAAAGCTGTTTTTACTTTCACTTTTAGCCGGGCACTTGGGAGCTGTTTTCCTGCAGAATAAAAGTGCTTTTCTTGGACATGGAATAAAGACACAAGGTGCACACAGGTATGTTTGGTTTGGAATGTATTTTCAATTTTTTGTGGGGCAAAGCTGTTATGAAGCAGGGCTGAAATTAAGTTGAAATGGGGGTTTTGTGATTAAAGGGGTTGTCCAGCTGATAATATTGATGACCTATCATCAGAATAGGTCATCAATATTTGATCGGTGGGGGTCTGACACAAGGGACCCCCGCTGATCAGGTGTGAGACAAGGAGGTGGAATAAATATATTTTTCTTCCACTGACACCAGCATATTAAGGACTGCATATTGAGTATTGTGGAGCTCCAGTGCAGGGTATATTGAAGAGGTTTGGAGTGTGTTCAGAGGCCTGCCCCACTCCCACATTCCTCATCCCTCATAAGCTAGGTGCAGTGGATTTTTCTGTTTGTACATCTAAACTAGACACACCAAAAACACACCACAATTTGATGCATTGTAGGACAAGATCCAGATGAAATCACATTATAAAATGTGAGCCAATGCATTCGGCTCATCTGTAACACTCACCATTCCTGAAGAGTTTTCACAATGCTACTTATGTCCTTCTTGGGAATGTCCCGTCCAATGCAGAAATCAACTTCTAGAACATGATTGCGTTGATCAAGTTTGCCCTGAATGATGTCTGTGTAAACTGCTTCTATGATTAGATCCTCCAACTCTCGGAGGTTCCTCATGTCTAAATCTTTCAGCAGCACAGAGTATGGAATGCACTGACAAGTTAAAAAACAGAATTAATATAAATTAATAACATAATAATACAAACCCATCAACTGTCCCCCCCCGCCAAAGCAATAATGACAAAGTACTGTCATAGAACAGAGATCAGTTCTAGCCAAAGAGATGAGAGAATATGGTAAAGAATGCTGCAAGCATAATATAAACTGTGGGTTACAAACCACATTATTTTAGGGCATACATTTCTTGTAAACAAAATATGCCTTATCCCACCTAGCTTTCCCTATTAAAAGTTTTCCAACATTTTTACATTGACAACCTGTCCTCAGGATAGTTGAAGTAAATTAAGGTGAACAGCACTCCTGGAAAGCTAAGCGAAGGATGCACGTCTCCTGGGAAAGTGGTAAGCTTCCCCACAAAATGTCCAATGTATGACAAAGGCTTCTTAGGAGAAACGTGGCATCTGGAGCGCCAGTGCCTTCTCAAACAGCTGATAGGCAGGGGTCCCGGGTGTCGGAGGATAGGTCATCAGTAGTGTTGAGCAAATAGAGCTTTGGATCCTAGATCCGAAGCCTATTAGCTCCAAACTTTGTTTTAATGCTGTTTGGAGATGGGTCTCTGTTCAGCATTAAAATGTATGAGCTCCGGTGAGTTATTCACGAAGTCTTGCTAGAGTTCGGTGAATAACTTTGGACAGTGATTTTTACACTTTAAAACATGGATCCGAAGTCAAAACGGAACAGGAGAACGGAAAGGACAGATTCGGCACATAACTGAGCTGAATGGAGCCTACCCCATAAACTATAATGGGATCCAGTAGGTTTCCGCTCACAGAAAGATTGTGGAGACAAAAGTTGTGCACACAGGACTGGGGATCGGGGAGAAACTACAGTTACGTTTATTGTTTTCCATAGAAGCAGTTGCTTCTGTAAAGTTTTAGGTCATAAGCTACTTATCAGCAATCAAACCTCTTCGACTCCCACCGATTCCTAAAAAGAAAGTGGGTTGTAGTTCTTTGTACTTTTTCTCTTAAACCTGCTGCACCTAACCATACACTGTCCAGAGAACGGATATTCAGCCTCATTTTGTAGTCCGCATCTTTTTCGGCCCCATTGAAATGAATGGGTCCCCACCCATTACGCAAGATTGCTGAACGGATGCGGACTCATTCATATGGTTGTGTGAATGAGCCCTTATTCATATTAATGTGGCTGAACTGAAGTTTCTGCACTGCACAGAAGCTATGCTTTACAAGCACTGTGGCCCCTTCTTCTAAGAAGTGAATGGGATCAGATTCCAACGAACCACAAATACAAGAAAATGTGTTATATGGCAATTATGGATCCTGCACACACCATTCATATTACCTTCATCCTGGATGCAAGGCTTACAATTGTCAGGTGTTTCAGCTTGTTTTTCTGTACAGCCGAAAGTTCTGGCAAACTGTCCTTTAATGCTAGGCGTAGGGAAAAAAAAAAAACACATTCAGAGAAATTTACAATGTTATATCTAAGCTGCAGCACAAAGGTGACAGACTGGTGAACGCTACAATTTGTCCCCAAGATTTGCATGCATTAAAAATAAAAATTCACATTTTCAGAATTGGAAATCATTTTGAAATGCACATTTTTACAACATCACTATTAACAGTTACTAAATCAACAGAGAACTTTACTAATCAAATCTTACCAACATAATCTGGATACGTTCCATAAGCAAACAAATTCAAGAGCTGTAGGTAGCCAGAATGTGGGCCATCTGCAAGCTACAAGGAGAAACACAGATACCAAGTGTGGGTAAAGTGGGAATGAGATCAATCACCGGCTCATCCAAAAAAACTGACAATTTCAGAATTATAAATGCAACCTCATTTTTTCAATTGGGCTTCAATTGAGTGGTGCAAAGCGAAACCATCTAATAACCCTTATCTGTAAAGTACTAAAAGGTCATAAATTCATAAACAATTAAGTCACATTCTTATCAGTAAGAAGAGAACTGAGCTATAATGAGTGTGTATAGTGTCAGGAGAGCAGAGATAAGGAGCCGTCAGCTGAGCTGCCTGACAAGCAGAGAGAAAATGTAGAACCAGCTACTAGATCAACTCAAAGCTGTGCAAGGAAAACGCCTCAATATTTTAATAAAATGATTTTTAGCTCAAAATGAGTACAATGCAATAATAAAAAAATTACCACCAAAGGTCTACATAGCCTTTAAGATGGTTCTGTAGCAAGTATTAAAATGGTCGTGTCTAAATGTAAAGTATGCACACATTTTAGATTAATTTTAGTTTCAAGCCGTCCTCAAACCTTCAGCCCCTCTGGTTACAAACGACTATGTTTTAGGGTATGGTCACACGTGGCAGGTACACTGCAGATTTTCTGTGCGTGCGGAGTATCCGCAGCACATTACAGAAGCAGCGATGTGCTTTATACGGTTTTATAAAGGTGGAATCTGGACATGATGTGACCTGAAGTGGATTTAAAAGCCACCGCATGTGAGACTATGCTTATTTGCCACAGATTTCTCCTTTTGTAGTCCAGGGGGTGAAATGTGGACTGTGTAGATGTATCTTCACAATGAAACACATAAGCAATTCAGAGAAAACACCATTTAAAAAGAAGCTGGGAATGGGAAGAAATGTCACATGGGCAGCTCCATACTGGCTTGACAGTTGTAACTGGACAGATCCTCTAACTGTAGCTTCAAGTGATGATAGGATTATTATGGCAGCTACATAGAGATGGAACAGAAGGAATTGTCTAGGAATATACAAGTGTTCATCCCAGGACCCAGTATAGAGTATATAGTTCTCATCCATGGCTATGAAACATGCACATAGGGGGAAAGAAGACAAAACGTTAGCATAGCACGCCCTGTACCTGAATATACTGTACCCTAGGAGGAACCATTTCTTACCTCTTGTACTGTGGATAAATCTAGTAGTTCTCCAAATACATAAACTCCTGGAGCTTCTAATACTTGGTTGATAAGGGCAGGGAGAGCTGAACCTTTAGTGCCTTTGGCCAGTAAGATGAATTGCTCCAGGACACTACTGGATGGCTTCTGTTCTCCTGCCATACTACAGCTGGAGGTCTATGAGCTGGAGGCAAGAAAAAGTGGAAAGTGTCAGCAATAAAGTTATACATTTCATAGATGTAGCAGAATTCCAGAGTTGTCGTGTCAGATCATCGGGTTTTGCAGCATAAAGATATTGATGACCCATTCTCGGGATGGGTCATCAATATCAGATCGGTGTGGTTCCAACTACCACCACTCCCACCGATCAGCTGTTTGCGAGCACTGCTTCAGCTTCAAAATGACACGCCTTTTTCCATGTGGACTTTCAAGCATAAAATCCAGTACCAGCAAAGTTAATGAGAAGGTGCGGATTTTGTATGAGTGGACATTGACCGGTGGTGTGGCTTCACGTCAATTGTTTGTGCGGCTCCACGGCCATGTATTGTGGATTCCCCCATAGACTTCAATGCGGTTGTTAAAAATACACAGAAAATTCTCTGAAAACGTGATAAACGTTGTGCCTTTTTTGTGTTTTTCAGGCAGATTTTCTGCATATAAATTCACACACACCTACCGCACTCTCCGCTACAATGGTATCCAGTCTAGGCAATGCTCTGAGACTGCAGCAGACAGGCCGAGGAAGATGAATGCTGCTGTGGATACAATCTGCCTCTAACAGTGTTCAGCACTGGATGTAAAGAATGTTTCCATTCCCTGACAGCAAACGGAGCTTAAAAAAAATAAAGAAATGTTTCCATATACCCCTTTACTGTATCCACACATATAGCAGCTGTTCCCACTACATGAAAAACTTCCCATGAGATCACTATGCGTACAGCCCCCAATCTATCTGTTCCTGCACAGGCTGGTGACGACTAACAAGCTGCCATAACACCTCTTAGGCTGGTTTTTGCCATTTTTTCCCGTTGCATTCTTTTGCAGCTTTTTTTCATGTGACTAGATGATACTACGCTATTAAAATCACTACAAAGCTTTTTTTTTCCATGGTGTGTTATAGCCCCCCAAAAGCCTAAAAAATAATGTGTGTGATAGAAGTCCTACAGCGGTTGTCAATGGCAACGGTGAGCAGTTAAAGGGGTCGTCTCACTCACTAGGATACGCCAGCAATCTCAGACAGGTGTGGTTCCCTCCTCTGAGACCCGCTCCTATCTAGAGAATGGGGCCCACGATGTGAAGGAGCGCACACTGCACATGAGTGCGTGATATCCATGCAAAGTCTCATAGAAATGAATGGAAAGTGCATCACCGCCCCAGTCACCGCTATATGTCTGCCAGAGATAGCCGAGCACTTATTTTCAGAACTCCCATAGAAATGAATGGAGGGAGGATGCACATGTGCAGCTGCTCTCTGTTCACTTCAGAAGTCCTATTCTGGAGGTCCAAATGGTGGGACCCGCACCTATCTGACATTAGTGGCATATCCTGGCTATAAGCCACCAATGTCTGAGGTGAGACAACCCCTTTAAAGGGACAGTACAGGGATACTCTCCCACCTGATCCTAAAGGCATGCCGAGACACGGCTATATGCTTAAAGGGTTTCTGTCATCAGAATTTAGCCTGATGACAGATCTGTTAATGTTATAGTTTTCTGTAGCGTAGTTTTTGAGAAAATTGCGTTTTTTAAATATGTAAATGAGCTTCCCTAGGTGCAAGGGGCGTTAACCCTGCACCTAGTTGCGGCGTAATTCCTCCTCTTACCCCTCCTCCGTTCTGGTGATTCCCGCGCCTGCGCAGTGCGATCCACAATCCGCGCATTGAGAGCCGCCGGCCGCCCGGATCCCGCTTCCTCAATGCATGGATTGTTGATCACAATGCGCAGGCGCGGGATTTCGGACTCGGACAAGGCCAGGAGCTGAAAGAGCTGGCTGCCTGGCCCTGTCAATCACCGGAATGGAGGAGGGGTAAGAGGAGAAATTACGCCGCAAGTAGGTGCAGGGTTAACGCCCCCTACACCTAGGGAAGCTCAATTACATATTAAAAAAACGCAATTTTCTCAAAAACTACGCTACAGAAAACTATAAAATTAACATATCTGTCATCAGGTGTCATCTGCGCATTGCAAATGACACTCGGTTTGCAATGCTAAATTCTGATGACGGAAACCCTTTAACAGTACAGCTCAGGAGGCAAGTAACGGGCACAGGCCCCATTAATTAGACTAGGACTCGTGCACAGTCCTCGCTCGGTGTACGACCGTTCTCTGACGTTCCACACCGGATGTCTGGTGTTATATATGCTTCAACTACCCCTTTAAAGGGGGTTGTCACACATAGCTGTGGCTGGGTAAAGCCAGAAGTGGGTTGGAAGGGACTTGTGCATCTCCTTCCTGTTGAATCCATTTCTGGGTCTGGCTCAAAAACCTGCATCAAAAATTGACAGAAAAAAAAAAAAAGCTGTGTGTGATACCTGTCTAAAAGAGTTGTCAGGCCGAATAAAAGGTTCTTTTAGGTTTACACGTGGGTAAAATGCTGGGGATTTGAGCTTACCTATAATTACACCTTCCTCTCTTCAATCACCTGATTGGCTGTGGTGTTGGGATCTGATATTGATAACTAGTGATGAGTGAAGAGAGCTTCATATGTTACATCCAAAGTCCCTTTGTATGGAGATCCGTCTCCGTACAGTATTAGACTGTACGGGCTCCGATGAGCCAACGTTAGTTATTCATGTGTGACTTTGTTGAATAACTTTGATAGTTGATTGAAAACTGAACTTGTCTTCGGGTCCGACTAGTACCTCAGAGCCGGAGCAGAGTTGAGATTCAAGTTTTAAAGCGGTTTTCCACTTTCAAAATCAATTACCGAAGTTATTCAATGAAGTCACGCACGAATAACTGACTTCATCTCATCGGATCCCATACATTCTAACACTGTACTGAGACGGATCTCCGTACAGTATTAATCCTAGGTTTTGTAGGAAGAGACTTCAGATGTAACATCCGAAGCTTGCCTCGCTCATCACTATTGAGGATACGTCATCAATATCCTGACACAACGCCTTTAAGAAAACTCCTCCACATGCTGCCTAAACTGACTTGCAGAGCAGATCTGAAGTCTGCAGATTATGCTGTGAATCTCCACTCTTTACAAAGACCACATGTAGTAGGTGAGATTTCTAACATGGAACCACGACAAGAACTGCAGCATTCTCCGCTGTATTCTCAGTCATGTGTGGACATTGGCTTAAAGGGTTTTCCGGGATTTCCACATTGATGGTCTATCCTCAGGACAGGTCATCAATACGAGATCAGCAAGGGTCTGACACCCGGCACCACCACAGATCAGCTGTTTGAGGAGGCCGTGGCACTCGCCTGGCCCCCACACAGCTTACAAGCACAGCGCCGTCCATTGGATAGCAGCTGTACTTGGTAATGCACTTGATCCCCATTCCCTTAAATGAGAATGAGCTGCACCTAGGTCATGTGACGGATCCCTGCAAATCTAATACTGACCTATCCTAGGAAATCAATATTAAAAATCTCAGAGAACCCCTTTAAGGCCCAGGAAATGCAAACTGAGCACACTTACTAATGTACATTGTACAGATCTCCAATCCCCAACCTCCCTCCACACTTTGGATCCAACAAAAAAGGGTGTTGAAATGGGACATGGTGTCACCTCTGCTACACAATGTACATTATAAGTGCGCTCAGTTTTCAGTTCAGGACAACCCCTTTAAGCAGCAACGATGGAGAGAAGGGATGATTACTGCCTTATGTCTGGGAAAGCTGGGTGATAACAGCCACTATCAGAGCAGCACCAGGGCTTCCTCTCCTCCCAGCAGAGCACATAGCCTATATATAAAGCAGTCCCGGCCTGTCACACACAGCCTGCCCTCCACTGACCCCTTACATGTAAGTGGCTGAGGCTAGAGAGCTTTCCCGCTTCCCGCGGGGACTACAGGCGCCCGTTCTCCGCATTGAGGCCCTGCACCTCTCACCCAGTCACCCCCGGTGGGGCAGAGCAGGGCCCGGCCCTTCACCAAGGCCGCGGGGTCCCCCCTTTCATCCCCACACGTCCCGCTTCTCCTCCTTAACCCGGTGACCGGACCCCCGGTAACTTGTACCTTGCGGTTTCGCTGCTTTGGTCAGGACACACTCTATCCGGCTCTACCGTGTGGTTGTCAGGCAGCCATGACATCGCCGGGTCCTCGCTAATCACCTTCCCCCGGAAACAAAGCCCCGGCACACTGGTGCCGCACGGAAGCCGAGCCTTGTCAGGCTGCACTCCTAGACTCGGGGCTGTGACTGGAATGTGTGCCCTCAGCATGGCAGTGCACATTGTGGGGCTTTTTTTTTTTTTTATTAAGTTATATTTTAACCTTAGTGAATAGTGCATTGTTTTCCTCTGGTAATGACAATTCGCCTGTGGAATTGTTGTAATTTGGAACTAAAATTAGGGCTCATGCACACGACCATATTTATTTTGCAGTACGCAGAAAAATGGATCCGCAAAATATGGGCCTGCTCACACAACCGTGTAAACGGGTCTGCACTTCAATGATCACGGGCAGCTGCGGCTCTGCAAAAAAAAATAAAACATGTCCTATTCTTGTCCACAATAGCAGACAAGAATAGGCGTTTAGAACGGGGTGCCGGGCCGTGTGTTCCGCAATTTGCGGAACACACACCGGTCGGCATCCGTGGTATTGCGGATCTGCAATACCACGGCCGTCCGAACGGCCCCTATGGTTGATGTCCATATGCCTTTCGTATTTTGTGGAACAGACCAGCTGGCCCCTAATAGAACATTCCTATCCTTGTCCGTTATGCAGACAATAATAGGACATGTTCTACTTTTTTTGTGGAACAGACATAAGACTGTGAAATAAACTGAACAGACACAGAAACAAAATACGTTCCTGTGCATGAGCCTTACCTATATCCTCCACCATACTGATAATAGGTGTAATCTGGTTTTTCACATTTATTGATAATGGTACGTTTTCCAGCAACATATCTACAGGGGTCAATTTATAAAAAAGGGTTTATCTAAAGGGGCCTTTCTTCCAGACCGCTCCATGAGGCCAGACCTACAGCATTTAGCATACTTACCTGCTACCTACCATTAGGTTCCAGCTCCTCCGGTCTCCGCATGTTAACTTCCTGTTTGATGCGGGGGACATGGCTGCTGCAACTGTCATTGGGTCACGTAACAAATGTGGTGCACGTCACTGTTGCGGCCAGTCATTGGCTGCAGTGACCATGTCAAATGGGAAGTAGACCAAGGAAACTGGAACCCAGGGGAACAGGCAGGCAGGTATGCTTTCTTCCACAGGTTAAGTCACATGAGGGGGTCTGGCAGAAAGGCCCCCCAAAATTGAACAACTCCTTTAAGAGTTGTTGTTTTTTTTCCCCACTATAGTGAAAGAGACATAACTGCTCCTGAAAAACCGCCAAGAACTGCAGCATGCCAGGTTTTTGACAATAAGACTGAAAGACAAAAAATGCCACCTAATGAACAAAAACACCAGTGGCAAATAAAAACTTGTGGGTCCTGTGTTACATATCTTCCATAGACCTTCAATTGGCTTTTTTGCCTTCAAAAACACAGGCCGAAAAACTGACACCTATTTGTTAACTCACCCTAAGGCCTCATGCACACGATCGTGTGCCGGCTGTGCCTGTGCTGCGGACCGCAAATCAACCACAGCCCCATGCATGAGTGGGGGTCCTTGATCTGCATCCGACTGTCCGCACCATAAAAAAATAGGCACGGACAGAAACACCACGGAAGCACTCCGTAGTGTTTCTGTGAGGTTCCGATCTGTGCTTCCATTCCACACCGCATCTCCCGGATTGCAGACCCATTCCTTATGTGAATGGGTCCACATTCGTGATGCAGGGTGCACACGGACAGTGCCCGTGTATTGCGGCCCACAATATGGCAACGGCCGTATGCATGAGGCCTAAGAATGTGCAGTGATCCCTCAAGATACAATGGTCTCAGGATACAAATTTTCTTTTTTTGAACAATCAATTTTTATTCAAGGTTGTTTTTTTTTTTTAAACAAAAAATACAAACATCACAATAAAGTTACATTAAAGAAAGGCTCCGATAGGCATGCAGGCCAAGGGAGCTATAAGATGAATCATACAGTTAACAAGGTGCATATCTGGTCTAACATAGATAACCTAAATTCTAATCCAGTATATTCCAGTCATATAGCCATCAAAATAAGCATGAAATCTGCTTCATCGGTCTATCAAGAAAATGTAAAAACAATTATGTAACCACATATATAATTTATACAGTATGTAAAATAAAAAAAAATTAAAAATTTAGTAATTATAATAGCAAAAATAATACAACTTAATAAATAAAATAAGATAAATAAATAAAAAGGGGAGAGGAGGGGGAAGGATGGGAAGGGAGAAGGAAGTATGGGGAAGTTCAGTGGGACAAAGAAATGACTGCACTTCATAGCACAATTACAAAAAATATTTGAGGGGACTCTCATGTATTTCGAAGCCAGGTGGGGAAATCTGATCCCTCCTTGAACCTAGTCCAGAGGTCCCATAGTTGGTCCACCCTCCCTGCCCTATCGGTATGTTCAGCAGTCAGTCTCCATTCTCCCCAAAAGGTCTACTTCAGCAATCCATTCTTTAATAGAAGGAGGCGTTTGAGATCTCCAGTGTCTGGAAATAACTGAGCGAGCGGAGGAAAGAAAATGCCGCAGCAGGTCACGTTTAGGATACAGTATTTTCGACATACAATGGTCTTCTCTAGACCATTGTAAGTTGAAACCAGACTCAGCATACAATGCCTCAGACTCAGATCCAACCATGGGCCTAGCTATAGGGGAAGCGGCCGCTTTGGGGCCTGAACTCAGAAGGGGCCCACCCAGGAAGAGGACTAAAAGATTGTGTCAGGGCCCCCTCAACAGTATGATACAGTGACACTGTAGGAAACAGACAAGCAGCTGCAGCGCCTTGTCAGAGAGCAATCTTGACTAGCCACAGCCACAGGAGGAGAGGGTTTGCAAACAAGTTGCTGAAAAATTTGCTGTGGGGCCCAGTCATTTCTAGTTACGCTACTGGATCTAACCAATCGACATGGCCATTTCTCTGGTATTGGTTTTCTAGCAGCTCCTCTTACAGTGTAGTATGGTACTACACGTCCTGTACTGCCCCCTGTTTGTCCCTGGATGAGCTGCTCCTTTGGGCCTCAGGTGGGACGGCTCCATTTTATTTTTCTGGTACACAGTAGGCTATACGGGACCCTGAAGAAGTTCCTGCCGTCATCACAGAAAGTGATTTACACTTTCTATTCTTGACAGTTATATGTAAGGATTTTTTATATGTCTTGGTTATCTTCTTATTCTTCAATCAGCATTTTTTTTATCCTGAGTTGACATTTTGGGGCTTGATTTTCCATAGAAACTTGACTCAACGTACAATAGTTTCAACTTACACTGGTCATCCTAGAACCAATTAATATTGTAACTTGAGAAACCACCGTATTTACATAGGTCATATTTGACCATTCTCCCCCACAGGCTAGGAACTCTGACACAAAGCCTGTGGTTATTATGCCATGGCCCTTAACAACCAACTTCATGTGTGTCAAGTGCCAAAACCCTGCCTTACAATGCAAATCATAAAATGATAATAGGACTGGGTGGATAATCTTGCTTCTTCTTGTAATTAAAAACAGAATTAGTTTCTTAATCCTTACCTGCCATACCTGCACCCCTAATCCCTTTTCTCAATTACTCTTCCCACTGAAACTGCCCCTTATTGTTCTATAAGGTCACCAATCTTCTCTCCATGACAACATTGATTTCAGATACCATTTATGTAGCGAATGGCACATGTGAGTGTGAGTGTCCGGATGGGTGCAGTAGTCATACTCATGGTTTCCTGAAGCTCCCTGGGCAAGCCTGCAGTGACGGGAAGGGGTTCTCCTGCCTGGTGGCGGTTCAGGTGTCCTTGGTGTTGCTGTTTTACGATGCGAGGCAGAGTCCCAGTTGTCGTGACGCCAGCAACTTGCGGTGCAAATTTAGTGTGGTATAACAAATCCACAGTATTTTACTGAAGCCGGTCAGCAGGTGATCCACACAAGCACTATTCACATGAAATGCAGTCTTTACAGTCAATTCAAGTAGTTCCCAAAGGTTGTACATAGAGGCAAACTTCTCTTTATTAGACTGGTCAAGCTCTCCTTTTTTCCAGCCTAAAGAGATGCACTTATGCCACATCAGATTGGATGCAGACCCATTCACTTCAAGGGGCCCCAAAAGATGCAGACAGCACATCTAAGGTGACACCCTGATGTTGGGACTCCTGCCTGATGGTAGTTGAGGCGCCCTTGGTGTTATCAGTTCTAGGTGCAGTGGCCAGCATATGGTGAGTGTATGTTTTTTTATACCTACTACTTCCTTGGCTACTTGACCAGAGTCTATGCAGGTGGACAGGCTCAGGCTGACGGAGGAGGAGCACATGCATAGACACTCCAGTAATTTGTGTCTATACTGCGAAGATAAGTGGCACTATGCCCGTGCCTGCCCTCTGAAGCTGGAAAACTCTCGAGTCTTCGGTCAATAGTATAGGCTGCCCTAGGTAAAGATCCATCCTCTCTAAGATTGACTTTACCTGTGACTATGTCCTTCTCTGGTACTCAGGTCACTGTGTCGGCCCTCTTGGATTCTGGTTTGGCAGGAAATTTCCTGCAGCAGGCTGTGGTGATTCAATATTAGAAACCTATTCAATGACTTAAGAGATCTTTTGTGGTGACCTCTGTGGATGAAAGAGCTCTCTCCGAGTCCATTCAATTTTTCACTGCTCCTCTGGATCTGCAAGTGGATGTGCTCCAATCAGAGATGTCCTCCAGTCCTATGAACCTTCAAGGCCTGCCACTGGCTTATCACAGTTTTGATGACGTCTTTGACAAAAAGAGGCTGAATGCCTGCTACCTCATCATCCTTATGAATGACCAATTGATCTCCTGCCTGGTACCACACCTCCTCGAGGCAAAGAATCACCCCTGTATCCTCCCAAGCTATAATGGATTACATCAAGGATAATCTAAACATATTTTTTATTTGCAAGTCTTCTTCTCCTGCTGCAACCAGATTCTTTTTGTATAAAAAAGATGGGTCACTCCAACCCTGTATGGACTATCGGGGCTTGAACTCTATTACTATAAAAAACAAATATCCATTACCCTTAATACCTGAGCTGTTTGACAGCTTGTGTGGTGCATTTACTGTGTCTTCACTAAATCAGATCTGTGTGGGGCTTATAATCTAATCCATATGCGCAAAGATGATGAGTGGAAGACTGCCTTTAACACTCGGGACAGACACTATGATTATTTGGTGATGCCGTTTGGGCTAAGTGGTGCCCCAGCATTTTTTCAAGAATTTGTGAACAACCTCTTCAGGAACCTCCACTATGTATATGTTGTAATTTATCTTGACGATATTGTTATTTTCTCTCCAGACATCAGCTCACTTTGCAAACACGTCCATACAATGCTCCAGCAGGTAAGGGAGAACCGACTATATACCAAATTCAAAAAATTTGTCTTTTAAAGATGATCCTTTCCTTTTTAAGGATATATAGTATCTAAATAGGGCCTTCAAATGGGTCCAGATAAAGTATGTGCTATATGAAACTGGCCTTTTCTGTCTAGTTTATGTACAATTCAAATTATTTGCAAATTATTACAGGCAGTACATCCATCACTTCTCCACCTTAACTGCATCAATATCTGCCCTCACCTGTAAAGGGGATGATGCCAGCAGGTGGACTCCAGAGGCTGAATCTGCCCTTCAAGCCTTGAAGCAGGTCTTTTCTTCAGCAGCTATTCTTCACCGGCCTGAACCAAGCAGTTTTCTTGGATGTAGACAAATCCTCCATTGGGGCAGTTCTGAGACAGAAAAGTGCTTCTGACAGTATGGCTTCTCCAAGTCCATCTCTACTCCAGAGAGAAATTACTCTATAGTAGACCGAGAATTGTTGGCCATCAAAATGGCTCTGGAAGGGTGGCAATACCTGCCAGAGGGAGCTATTCACTCTATAGTGATCTATACTGATCACAAAAATTTTACTTATTTACAGACAGTGCAATGACTTAATCGTCAACAAACCTGGTGGTAATTGTTCTTTGCCTGATTTGATTATATTTTGCACTTCTGTTCTGTGGAAGAATATTAAGGCTGACTCTCTATCCAGATCCTTCGATCAAGAGGAAAAGCCACAATACATCAACAACCTTAATAAAATTGTAGCTATGGCTCCTGTTCTAGTGGAGAATGTTCCCCCTGATAAGACATTTGTACCTGAATCGAAAATAAAACTGGTTTAGTCTAGGCACATTGTTCCAAGGTAGCTGGTCAACTTAAAACTGCAAATGTAATCTCTCAGTATTATTGATGGCTTTCCATGATTGAGGATATCAAGAGTTTTGTTTCTGTTTGCACCACATGCACCTGAAAAAAAACCCACATTGGGTGGCATCACACAGCTATGGACTTTACCATGGACTTGCCCTCATCCAATGGATATATAGTCATCTGGGTAGTTCTTGACCATTTTTCCCAAATGGTTAATTTTGTTTCTATGCCTAGATTACCCTCAGCCAGTCAAATAACTAATAATTTTATCAATCACATCTTCCGGCTCCATGGATTTCTTTTTACTTTGAAATACTGGAGAGCCATTTGTAGACTCATGAACTCTGGACTTTTCTTCTGCATACCATCCACAGTCAAATAAGCAGGTTGATTGTAACATTGAGATCTTACCAAATTTTCTCCATCACTTTACTAATGCATATCAAGATGACTGGGCTGATCTGCTACCATGAGTGGAGTTTTCTCATAATAATCATACTAATTAGATAAATCCCCTTTGTTCATGTCCATCAATTCAGGAACCTTTCCACCTCTGAAGGTCTAGCAGCAGGTTCTTCAGTGGAGAACTTTTTCAAAGTCTGACAAGAAACCAAGACCACAGTATAGAGAGTCATAGTCCGGATGAAGAAGTTTGCTGATCACAAGCGCAGATTTCCTCTGTAGGTCGTTCGAGGTGACAGAGTTAAAGGTACCTTCCTATAAACTAACTCCTCGATTTCTTAGACCATTCCAAATGATCAAAAAATGGAATCCTGTATGCTACAAGTTGCATCTCCCTATGGCCTGCCAACAACAGCCATCTAGTGGACAGGACCTCTTTGCAGACAGCACAGCAAATTTGCCCAACAATTGGACATAGCTTTCGCCATATAGCAAATGGTACATAATATCAACAAAGACCATATAACCATATTAGTAAGTGCCATATTGTCAAGTAAATACGTTGGTCAACAGTAGCCAGAAAGTGGCCAACTCCTTTAAACATTAATGACCTATCCTTAGTTGTGGGTCCAACTCCCGGAACTCCTGTTGATCAGCTTTTTGAAGCGCCTTGCAGCACTGTGGCCACTACTTAGTACTGGCATAACAAGCACCATGCTGTAAATTGTATAGCCGCTGCACATGGTATTGCAGCTCAAATCCATTCACTTGAATTGGACTGGGCTGCATGAAGGTCACGTGACAGACATAATGTCACAGGCCGAAGAAAAGACCACAGCAGACCTGTGTCCATAGATAATTTTTGTGTAGAATCACTTCTGCATTATATTTTTCATTAAATGAAAAAAAAAATGTCCTGAGTATTTCTTCACATTATAGTATCCTAGTATTAGAGGGTGTGCAGCTCTTTGCAGTTTTATAATCATTTTTATAGAAATAAGCTATAAATAAGTCAAATCCTAAATTGAATTTGAAGTAAATATGTACAACAGACAGAGCTATTGTAAGAACTCCATGACATTTTCAAAATCTTTGGGAAATATATTATTTCAGACTTTTAATGTGGCCTTAGGGGCATTAATAATCCTTTCCATATGGAATGTCCACCAAGCTTTACTTGCTAGTATCTGGCAATTTATAATGAGATTTTTTCCAAAAAGACTTAACTCATCTGGTTGTAGCATAGTTGTATTACTTTAAAGCGGAGATCAACAGAAAAATTCAAAAGTGCTACTGTGCGAATAATAAGAGTTCTTTTACCTATTTTCACTTTATTGGACTATACTATTTATACACACTGCAGTGTTAATGTCAGAACCAGATTAAAGGTACGTAGAGCATGGAGCAATTCATTTATGAGGGCCACAAAGTATAATACACTTACTAAAATACTGACAAACTGGAAAGACGTAAGAGTTTTGCATGTTCCGTAATCCCCAAAATGGTTAATCTAGCTATTTAAATCCAAAGTAGTACCTAGCAACTAATGTAAATTTAGTAATCTTAGTAGTTTTCTAAAGGGGTTGTCCGAGTGTTTAATACTGATGACCTATCCTCAAGATGTATGTGATCGGTGGGGATTCAACTCCCAGCACCCCCACTGATCAGCTGTTTGAAAAGGCTGCAGCGCTCTGATGAGTCCTGTAGCCTCCTCAAAGCTTACCAAGCACTGCACCGTCCATTGTGCAGCTGCTGTGCTTGGTATTGCAGCTCAGCTCCACTTACTTGAATGGGACTGAGCTGCACCTAGGCCATGTGACCGAGGAAAGTGACTTCACTGGCCTAGGAAGAAGCTGAAGTGCTCACTGGAGTGCTGCAGTCCATTCAAACAGTTGATTGATGGGAGTGTTGGACTCCCACTGATGACTTATCCCTCAAGATAGGCCATCAATGTAAAAATCCTGGACAGCCTCTTTAAAAGGGTTATCCCACACATAAAAAAATTTAATATATATATACCGTATTTTTCGCCCCATAAGACACACTTTGTTCCCCAAAAAATGGGGGGAAAATGCCCCTGCGTCTTATGGGGCGAATGCTAATGAGCACTTCCATTATGGAAGCGCTCATTAGCACCGGAGGACCAGGAAGTGATGTAGTGATCTGTACTCACCGCTTCCTGGTCCTCCGTTCGGCTGTTCTGTGTTGCGCACAGCGTGAGGGCACTCTGTGACCTCACGCTGTGCGCGCCGGGTCACAGCACAGCCTCAGCAGAAAGAAGACAGAGCGTGGGCGGAGGATCGGCGGCGTCCAGGAGCAGGAGAGATAAGCGGCTTTTTTATTTTAACTGTGGCATGCTGGGGGCTAATAAGAGGCATGGGGGCTGAATACAGGAATATGAAGTCACATGGGGTCTAAATAGAGGAATAAGAAGTCATATGGGGGCTAAATAGAGGAATAAGACGTCATATGGGGACTCATATGGGGGCTGAATTACAGGCATGTTGGGCTGATATGGGGCTAATTACAGGCATGTGGGCTGATGAGATGCATGGGGGCTCATATGGGGCTGATAAGAGGCATGGGGCTCTTATCTGAGGTCTGATTGGGTGTCATCACATTGAGGTCTGAGTTGAGGTCTGATTGGGGTCTTATTAACATTGGGGGTCTAATTGGGGCTGTGAGCTGAGATCTGATTAACATTGGGGGTCTGATTGGTGGTCTGACCTGAGATCTAATGAGAAATATTTTTTTCTTATTGTTCTCCTCTAAAACCTAGGTGCGTCTTATGGGCCGGTGCGTCTTATAGGACGAAAAATACGGTGTATAGGTGTATAGGCACCCAGTCATTTTAACTATATCAATGAACTATGCTGTTCTCCAGTGTAATTTTCATTTTTAGATTTCTTTCATATACCTGTGTTAGTGATGACATCTGTAGCTCAGACAACCCTTAACAGGAGTTTTCCAACTTTTTAATACTAATCAGTAGGTGTCTGACACCCAGAACCCCGCCAATCAACTGTTTGCGGAGGCCACAGTTGTCCTGTAAATTCTCACAGCTTACCCTGCGCCAGTGACATCACATTCCTCGGGCACAAGGCCTAGGCGCAGCTCAGTCCCATTCAAGTGAGTGAAACTGCAATATCAAGCATAGCTGCCATACAATGTACGGTGTTGTGCTCGGTAAACTGTATGTCCTCAAACAGCTGATCGGCTGGGGTCCTGGGGGAGTCCAGAGGATAGGTCATCAGTATAAAAAGGTCATAAAACCAATTTAAAGTCTTGTTACTATAAGGCAGGGTTTCACAATCATTTTCGACTGGGGCTTCACCAGCTAGAACATGGTGATGCAATGGCCTCACAATTGGTCAGTTTTAAAAAATTAGCTAAATTTAACTTGAAATATCACTTGTGAACTAAAAATATGTTATGTAATTCAACCAGAGAGTTGGACAACCATAGAAATACTACATCAACTAGTGATCAGTGGGGTTTACCTCATGCCAGGTTTACACATATGGGCTGCTGCATGAGGCCGAAACCCTGCCCTCTCATGGCAGCCAATGGCCATATGATTTTGTAGGTTAGGTATTACACTGACAGCTGCAGGTGAGCAGGGTTTTGGCCACATGTGGAAACAATGTAAACCTCACTGTCTGAGAAGTATTGAAGTAAAGCAGCAGTTCTCTAACTTCACAATAGGTGGCAATGTGAGGTATATTCTGAGGCTAAGGCTATCCACAGGCTTTTTGTAGTAAGACCTTTTTCCCCACAAAGTATTCATTATATTAAAGGGTCACTTTTGAGACATGGAGACATATCAAAAGTTTAGATCGGTGGTGGTCTGAGTGTTGAGAGTCCCACCGATCTCTAGAATAAGGGGGGAGAAGCACGCACATACATGCTCTCTCCTCACAGGACTAGACTGGCTCTATAGAAGTCTATGGGCCCATCTTGATTCCATCCTCTGCAGAAAAGACAGAAAGCATGATATGTGTTAGTGACCCTTTAACTTGCAATCTTCAAGATATACAGTGGGGGAAAAAAGTATTTAGTCAGCCACCAATTGTGCAAGTTCTCCCACTTAAAAAGATGAGAAAGGCCTGTAATTGACATCATAGGTAGACCTCAACTATGAGAGACAAAATGACAAATCAAATCCAAGACAAATCCAGAAAATCACATTGTCTGATTTTTAAAGAATTTATTTGCAAATTATGGTGGAAAATAAGTATTTGGTCACCTACAAACAAGCAAGATTTCTGGCTCTCACAGACCTGTAACTTCTTCTTTGAGGGGTTCCTCTGTCCTCCACTCATTACCTGTAGTAATGGCACCTGTTTGAACTTGTTATCAGACACCTGTCCACGACCTTAAACAGTCACACTCTAAACTCCACTATGGTGAAGACCAAGGACACCAGAAACAAAAGTGTAGACCTGCAACCAGGCTGGGAAGAGTGAATCTGCAATAGACAAGCAGCTTGGTGTGAAGAAATCAACTGTGGGAGCAATAATTAGAAAATGGAAGACATACAAGACCACTGATAATCTCCATCGATCAGGTGCTCCACGCAATATATTATGCCGTGGGGTCAAAATGATCACAAGAACTGTGAGCAAAAATCCCAGATCCACACGTGGGGACCTAGTGAATGACCTGCAGAAAGCTGGGACCAACGTAACAAAGACTACCGTCAGTAACACACTACACCGCCAGGGACTCAGATCCTGCAGTGTCAGACGTGTCCCCCTGCTTTAGCCAGTACATATCCGGGCACATGTGAAGTTTGCTAGAGAGCATTTGGATGTTCCAGAAGAGTATTGGGAGAATGTCATATGGTCAGATTAAACCAAAGTAGAACTGTTTGGTAGAAACTCAACTCGTCGTGTTTGGAGGAGAGTGAATGCTGAGTTGCATCCAAAAAACACCATACCTACTGTGAAGCATGGGGGTGGCAACATCATGCTTTGGGACTGTTTCTCTGCAAAGGGACCAGGCCGACTGATCCGTGTACATGAAAGAATGAATGGGGCCATCATGTATCGTGAGATTTTGAGTGCAAACCTCCTTTCATCAGCAAGGGCATTGAAGATGAAACGTGGCTGGGTCTTTCAGCATGACAATGATCCCAAACCTTTGGAGAGAGTTGAAAGGCCGTGTTGCCCAGCGACAGCCCTAAAACATCATTGCTCTAGTGGAGATCTGCATGGAGGAATGGGCCAACATACCAGCAACAGTGTGTGCCAACCTTGTGAAGACTTACAGAAAACGTTTGACCTCTGTCATTGCCAACAAAGGATATATAACAAAGTATTGAGATGAACTTTTGTTATTGACCAAATACTTATTTTCCACCATAATTTGCAAATAAATTCTTTAAAAATCAGACAATGTGATTTTCTGGATTTGTTTTCTCATTTTGTCTCTCATAGTTGAGGTCTACCTATGATGTCAATTACAGGCCTCTCTCATCTTTTTAAGTGGGAGAACTTGTACAATTGGTGGCTGACTAAATACTTTTTTCCCCCACTGTACTTATTACTGCACAGTTGTTTGGGAGGAGAAGTTGCTTGGGAGGAGGGGGGCCCATTCAAAGATTTGTTGTGAGGCCCATTTCTAGTTAAGCCTATTAAGCCTAGATTTGTTGTGAGGCCCATTTTCTAGTTAAAAACTGGTTATGGGTGAAGAACAGGAGTGTTCCTTAGACTCAGTGCCCTGATTTAGGCAGTTCAATGTTTTTGTTATGGCTGTGTGCCAAACTGAGAAGGCATTTTATGTGCAAAAAAAAATGTTTCCATCTGTAATTGCATCGTTAAGGTGATTCTCAAAGGTTTGCAAGCATGCCTAAATTTAAATCATGTTACTGGAGGTCTCCCCTAAAAAGCAGCATAAAGAATACAGCTCTTGAGACCTGTTCACATTACACTGTCACTCTAAATTTGAATTACCAGAGTGTCTCTTTGGCCTTCATTAGAGTCCATCATATTTAAAAAATAAATAAATGAACAAAAATATCTGTATATCTATCACTCAATCAGCTCTCCACAGTAGAATGAAAAAAGCGCAGCCTTTTTTCCATTGACTTACAGGAGATCCATAGAGAACCCTTACTAATACATAACTAGCAGACTAAAACTAGACAAGAAACAACCTTTTTGTGCAATGAATATTAAATGTCATAATGGAAACCTCCTTTGTGTCAGTTGGCAAAATGTAATTCCACCACACCAATGAAGAGAGCTAAGTTAAGGCCAGGGTTTGCATGACTCCAATTTCTTAAATTACTCATCTGACTTATAAGCAACAAATTTCCTTACATATTTCTGTTGTACAGGCTCATTCAGACAAGAATAGGGGACATCTTTTTTGCAGGGGCCACAGAACGGAAGTACAGACAGCACACTGTGTGTTGCCAGCGACCTTTGTGGCTCCATTGAAATGAATGGGTCCGCATCTGTTCCACAAAATTGGAACGGATGCAGACACAAATACTGTACATGGTCGTCTGTATGAGCCCTAAAGCTGTGTTCCCGTTTTTTCTGTTCTGGAACAACAGAAATCAAGCTGTGACAGATTTGTCACACAATGGACACCGGCGCTCGATGGAGCTCACTAACACATAGTGGGCTCTGTCAGGTTTCATTATGGTCTACAGAATACTTCAAGTATTTACGTCCCTTACCAGGAATACATGTGGATGCATACTACAAAAAGAATCCCAAAAAGACTCTGGTAAGAGATCATTTGGGTGTTAATATTTTCAATGAGCCTGCACGGGTCAAGACATTCTATATTTTCATTATGCTGGATTAATAATGCTCATAGGAAATATTCATACTCGGATGAAAGACGTCACAATTTACTAGTTCAGGTTTCATCGTGGTGCCCGTAATTTTATGGGAAATTAAAGCACTGTATGCTACACTCTCAGTCAAAAGTGACGGAGTCTGAGCTAAATGTGACCGGATCCAAATAATTACCACTTTGTGAATCAAATAATATGATGCAGTGCCTATTAATTTACTTTGCATGCATGCTACGCTAATTCCATCCCTGCTAACAGAGACACAAAAGACGTCCGAGAGGAAGTAGGGGGAGGGGGTGTCAGGGCTAGCTGAGATCCAGAGCCTGACAAAAGAACTGCTTCTACACTGCTTCTGAACATCACAGGCCTTATATGTGTCTTAAGTGTGATCTATCCCTTCTCATCTGTTTTGAGAGCTCCAAACCCTAAAACAAACATAGTGAAAATGAATATTTGCATAGATGGATTACTTGGGCATGTCACAATGGGGCCCCTCAGCATCCAGAGACTATGACATCACAAAGGGCTCTTGCTGCTTACCTCCCAGGTGGTAGCCATAATGGATTTATTTGTCGGTTGGATGTGCAACTGAGGACGTGTTTGTGTATGTACAGCATACAGAAGTTCCTTGGGCCCACCAGAGGAAATGATTCAGAGTATCCACCCTCTGTGTATACAGGACCTTAAGAGCCCTATTTTAGTAGGGTTCCATTATTGTCAGAACTTGGGCTCACTGGAGGATCCTCTGGTACACTGGTGGGCTGGTCCAACCCTGTGTATGTGTTTGTTAGCCGACAGTGTGCATGTATAAGGGAGGGGTGTGGCCCAAAAAGGTGTTTTTATGCAGATTGGAATACTGTTACAGCATATTTTGATAAGCTCAGAAGAAATAAACCACCTCACCTGTTTCTTATGGGATGGCCCTCTGGACTTGGGGAGTGCATCGGAGCGCTACCCTCCAATCTCTTTAAGGAGGGGGCTCAAGTGCTGTTGATATGGAACCACTTCTGTTTGTTGCTTCTTTGCCCCTGTGTTGCAGGTTCATATCAGTTTAGTGTTTTTTACTGCCCACCCTTCCACGGGATACCATACATTCTATGGATTTTTGGACTAGGGAAATGGAGAAGGAACCTGTCTGTACGATCCAAATGTTATGCTGGTACCACACTTCTCCAGGGACACTGCATCCATCCTACGTTTTCCAGGTTGTAAGTCGTGTACCGGGGTGGGCTCCCCAGGATACAGCGAAGTCACAGACAAGGAAGGAGACTCCAACTCAGATTGACAAAAACAAGATTTTACTAAGTATTTAACGTTTGTAGGAAGGAAATACCCCAAGCATATATACATACACTGAGCTAGAGGCTGAGGCACTTGTGTTACACAGCACGGTGCTCTATCAGTGTGCGCCCAGGCTTCTCCACAGTTTTGCCTATCTGCAGGTTATAGTAACCCAGCAGCTATACCTTTTAATACCCTAATCTCCACGAACAATTCTGTAAGTGCGGTTCAGGAGCGCCGGCGGTATAACACAAACGCTTACAAACTTAACCAATCAACACTAAACCTCAGAAAGAGTATAACTAGTTGTTTGCCACAGTAAACCCCACTTCTGTAGCAAGGTAGCTTGCAGCCTGCAAACCACCTGTCTAATCTTCAGGCTTTTACCCAGTAGCTACTGAATTGGCGCCAATAACATAATGCGGTGCGTGCACGGTTACCTACTGTGTCTGCACAGTGGGCCTCAGTTCTTTCACTGACCCGGGTCCGTTGGGTACCTTAACTTTCAGAAGTATCTGGTAGAGGATCTCATCTGGCAACCACGCAGTCTCACTGACGCTTCCACTTGTCCTCTCAGCAGGGCTCCTGATGGTAGTTCTTCTAGTCTGTAATATTGCAACAGTCTCTGTTCCAGATCTCCTTGCAGAGTCTTGGTCCCTTAGGGAATAGTCTCACTTGTGGATCACACTAGGAAACACAGACAGTAGCTCTTTCTCCTCTGCCTCTTTGCAGCACACTCTCAAGATGGCTGCCACACACTTCTCCAGTCTGAAGCTCCACCTCCGCTGAACAGGATCTCTTGGTCATTGCTCCAGGGAGCTATAGTCTTTCCTGTGGTAAACAGTGACATCTTGTGGCCAAAAATGAAATGTCAGTTTAATAACAACTATATTTACAGGAACAGGTGCATTCAAAGAATGGAGGCTGTTTCACCACCTTACAAGGTTTCCAAAAGCAGGATCCAGACCAGCACTCTGGTGGCACTATTAGCAATCATGCATGGACACTACGAAGCTTCTTTGCGGTGTTGTAATCCCACCCGTTCACCACGGCGCCAATTCAGTAGATTGACAGGTCTTTTTAAAAGCAAATCAAAGTGGCAGCCTCAAGAAAATCGTACAGTATCTCCTATGAAATTTGAAAAACACTGGATATGTCACAATGGGGCCCCTCTGTATCTAGGGATGATGACATCACAATGGACCCTGGCTGCTTACTTCCCCGGTGGTAGCCATAATGGATTCATTTGTTGGTCACATGTGCAACTGTGCACATCAGCAGGTGAGGACGTGTTTGTGTGTTGGCCGATGGTGTCCATCCACAGGCAGGAGTGTGGCCCAAAAACGTGTTTTTGAGCAGATTACAATACGGCATATCTTGATAAGCGCAGAAAAAATACATCACCTCACCTGTTTCTTATGGGATGACCCTCTCGTGTCGGTGAGTGCATCAGTGCACTACCCTCCCATCTCTTTAAGGGGGTGCTAGAGTGACCACCTCTGGTGTAGAACCATTTCTGTTTGCTGCTTCTTGTCCCCTGTGTTGCAAGTTCACATCAGTTTAGTGTCTGTGTCTGCCTCATCCTTCCATGGAATGCAATACTTCCATAAATTTTATGGCCAGGTTGATGGAGAACGAGTCTGTCTGTATAATCCACCTGCTGTACTGGGACTGCAATTCCCCAGGACTCTGCACCCACCCTACCTAGTCCAGTTCTCAAAAATCAGGATCAATTCCAGAGCTCCAATGCAGCTGCAAGCAATCATGCATGGAGACCCATTCATCACAGTGCTAATTCACTGGGTTAAAGGGGTTTTCCGAGTTATATATATTGATGACCTATCCTCAGGATAGGTCATCAATATCAGATCGGTGGGGGTCCGACACCCGGCACCCCCGCCGATCAGCTGTTTGAAAAGGAGGCGCGTGCCGTATCAGCGCTGCCTCCTCTTCAAACAGCTGATCGGCGGGGGTGCCGGGTGTCGGACCCCCACCGATCTGATATTGATGACCTATCCTGATGATAGGTCATCAATATATATATAACTTTGAAAACCCCTTTAACATGCTTGTGTAAGTGCAAATCAAAGTGGCAGCCTGTAGAAAATCAGTGCGGCATCCCCCATGAAAATTTGCATAGACGAACACTGCGAGTGTAACAATGGGACAGCTCAGCCATAAGGCCTCATTCCGGTTGTGCCCTTGCTGCGGACCTCAAAACACGGTCTGCAATGCTGATCTGTAAAACCTCTTTCCGGTGGTCAGTATTTGGTCAGTACTTTGCATTAGTATTTGATCAGTATTTGTAAGCCAAACGCAGGAGCGGGTCCAAAACAGAGGTAAACTGTAATGAAAATATTTGCATCTCTTCTGTGTTTTGGTGCCACTCTTGCTTTTGGCTTACAAATACTGATCAAATACTGAGGCAAAATACTGACCATGCGAAAGAGGCCTTATGCTCAGTTTGTATCTGTTTTGGCCATTTAGATTTGAAACCTTTTTTTTTTTAACACAGCAAAATAAATACTGCATGTAGGACTTTAATGACCTCTATCACACCAGTATTTCAACAGTATTTGTAAGCCAAAACCAGGAACGGGTCCAAAACAGAGATAAAATGTAATGAAAATGGTTGCATCTCTTCTATGTTTTGGACCCACTCCTGCTTTTGGCTTAAAAATACCGATCAAATACTGACTGTGTGAAAGAGGCCTTACGGATGCTTAAAATACAGGTGATGTGAACACGGCCAAACAGGGACAATATTGGCCCTGGAACAGAGTGAGAAGGGGGGTCAGCAGCAGTGGCAGTAACAGTGACAATAGTGACCCCATGATAGAGTGGGGACGGTGGCAGCAGTGGCATATAGCACAAAATGGTGGCAGCAGCAAGTGGCCAGAAGTAACGTCCGATTCTACACAATATTCCAGTGTGGAAGAACACTACAGTATGATCATTAGTGACAATATGATCTATTCTGTTGCATTAGGCACCAGTGTCTGGAAATCCTGGTTGATCCATCCATCTCCACTGCATACTGCCACGGTTTGTCGTGGTCATCTGCGTCGTCTTCATCATCGCCCTTCAGCTCCTTATAGTCCTCCTGCTTCTCCTGTTGCTTGGGCAGGTAAAGCACATAGTTGTGTATACAATTCCTGGACGTTTATTTCCTCATCCTCCTCCTCTGCCAGTTCATCCTCCTCAGGGCCCAGGTAGCCGTTAGATGTAGGCGCCACGTCTTCTGTCCCCTTGCCAATCAGATTTCTCAGCATCCACTCCAGGATGTTAGGAGTGGCATGGCATAATTCATCCCATAGTTCTGCCAACTGACAATTAAAGTGGCCTCTTCAAAGGGCCTGAGCAAATGGCACATGTCATGCATGAGCTGTCACTGGCTAACGTGGCAGTTACACCGAGGAGTAGACCTGTCCATCCGCAGCTTTAAAGAGGACCTTTCACCACTCCTGACATGCCACTCTTGACATAGCTTCATGCATTCCCCATGTAATAACAATTCTGGAGCATCTATTCTTATGTCTCTATGTTATGCCATTCCTTTATTATTTCTGCTAGAAGTTATGAATGAATTGCTAGCAGTCTGCAGTAAGGGTAAGAGGGGTGGTAACCAGTTGGGGAGGTGTCCCTGCACAGTCTGAGAATGGCATCACTGACTGGATAAAGTGAGACTGAGCAAAGACACACCCCCAACTGGTTACTACCCCTCTGTACCCTTACTGCAGACCGCTAGCAATTTATTCATAACTTCTATTTGAAATAATAAAGGAATGGCAGAACATAGAGACATAAGAATAGATGTTCCAGAATTGCTATTACATGGGGAATGCATGACGCTATTAAACAGGAGCGATGAAAGGTCCTCTTTAAGATATCGGTCTAACATATGGAGCGTGGAGTTCCAACGGGTGGAAACGTCCATTATCAGGCGATGATGGGGAAGAGCATTTTGCCTTTGCAACTCAAGAAGGGTGTGTTTTACACGTTAAGAGTGGCTGAAATGCATGCACAGTTTCCTGGACATTTTTAATAGCTCTTGCAGTTCTGTGGAAGACTTGAGGAACCATGTGACAGCAAGATTGAAGACGTGCGCCATGAAGGGCGCATGGGTCAGCCCTCCCTGAGGCAGCACAGACAAAATGTTCTATCTGTTATGAGTAACCATGGTTCCTGTCTCCAGTTAGTGAGGAGACAGCTAGTGTTCAATTTCTTTATTGAGGACACAGAGCAGTTCCTCCCTGGTGTGGCTCCATTCGGCCAGTCTGACCAGGTGCAGAACTGCATAACAATGCCTAGCTTTGCATAGGTGATATGCTAGAGGACCCTGTGAACTGTGCCTAGAGGGGAGGGTGAGGACAAGGTGGAGGATGAGGAGGTAGAGGAGGACAATGGAGCAGAAATCTCAACATCACAACGAGGCGGCATTGCCATCACCTGGCCAAGTTGCTGGTGTGGATGGGCCAGAATCACATTTATCCTGTGGCCTGTGAAAGACATATTATCCCTGACCATAGTTACAACTCCATGCATCAGCGCTGCCGTGAACTCTACCAGACACAGAGAGGCCCAAGGACTGGCCCACCTTCTACTCAGTGTAAGTGTGCAGGGCTGGTACAGCTTTTTTGGAAAAGTAATGTCGGCTTGGGACAAGCCATCATTTCTCTGAAATATATAGAGTCAACTACATGGACAGGAAGGGACTGTAGTACCAGCAACTTGGCCAGGTGCACATTCAGCTTCTGCGTTGTTGGATGACTGCACGCTTACTGCATACCTCCCAAGTGTCCCTCTTTTGGAGGGACAGTCCCTCTTTTTGACCTAAGTCCCTCTGTCCCTCTTTTATCCTTAAATGTCCCTCTTTTTGACCTGGATGATTAATGCATAAATGTGCATTAATAAATTTACTAAATTGCTCCTTACTAAAGTGTCTGTATGGTTTCTACCTATAAATTACACCAGAACTTCATTATTTGGTACAATTTGGACCTTAAAATATCTATAATCTGATGATTTATGTGCTAATATTTATATGGACATTGAAACGCAAAAAAAAAATTGCCGCAAGGGCTCTAGTAATTATGCTTTGGGCGGAGTTAGAGGTGTGGCCTAGTATGAAATAAACTGCCGTGATGCACACCGCACATAGTATCCCTCTTTGCAATTTTCAAAAGTTGGGAGGTATGTTACTGTTGTCTTTTGGCAATCACATCGGTGATTGATTGCTGTTGAAACAAATGACGAGGAGTAGTAGGAGGAGAAGCATCAGGAGCAATAGATGACATTGAAGTCGATGGAAAGGAACAACAGCCTTCTTCTGCTGACATTGACAAGCCCTGACTGCTTGAGAAGGGTTGCAGGCTGGTGGGAAAATCTGGTGGTTGCTGCATCAGGCTCTAAGACTAAATGAGTGGCACCGTTTTCCCACACCACTTTATGGTGACGTTCCATGTGTTGAGGCAGGGCCGTCATGCGAACATTAGGACCTTGGCGGTGACTCAACTTCTGCTCACACATCCTGCATACTGCCACGCTAACACCCCCAGTGACTTGGTGAAAAATTTCCACACTGCCGAGTATGGCATTTTCCTTCCACTTCTGCGTAATGCCTGCCTGCCGCTGCTTTTATGACTGCCCTCACAAAGCTCATCATCGCTGAAAAGCAGAGCAGAGCTGGCGGCTATCATTCCAGGGCCATGTCAACTAAGCATGGCATCAGGGGAACACACCGATTCCTGGCTGTGTGTATCTGTTGTCACTTGAGATGATGTTGAAGAGTGAGTCAACCATTCCGGTACAGCTGGATTGTTGGTCAAAACACGATTGCTGGATGACAGTGGCAGCTCCACCCGCGATACTAGGGAGGCTCTTCCCCATCCCTGCCTGCCATTGGTTGCTCCCTCCCGACACCGGATGTTTTAATCGCTGTGCAGGAAGAAGCAACAGCGGCGGTGCCAGGGCCAGGAGTGGCGTGGGGAGCGGGGTAAGTATATTCCCACGGAGGGGCCCGGCACATGGGGGGGATGTTTCTGAAATTGCATAACATCTTTAAACCTGCTCCTAATACGGATGCAACGTAACACTACAGTTAACAGAAGGGAATTTTGCTCCACTGCACACTTATGTACAGGGTGATAAATTACACCTGCCCATAATACAGATGCAACGTAATGCTACAGCTGACAGAATAGATTAGCTTTTAATCTTGGTGCACTGCACAGTGATGCACATGGCAATATATTAGACCTGCCTTTAATAGTGACGCACAGTAACTTTCACTAAAATAACAGATTAAACCTGAATGTCGTGCACTTTACAGTGATCCACATGGTGATATATTACACCTGCATTTAATACTGAGGCACAGTAACTGTATCCCTAACAGAACGGATTAACTCTGAGTGTCTGTGCAGTGCACAGTGATGTATGCGGCGATATATTACACCTGCCTTTAATACTGAGGCACAGTAACTGTATTCCTTATCAGAACGGATTAACTATGAATGTCTGTGCACTGCACAGTGATGCACACAATGATACACTCTCCCTACAGTCTCTCTCTCCAATATTGTCCTATTAACACTTTGCAGCAACACTGTCCCTAAAGCATGAGCACTTGCCACGTCTCTCCCCATGCTTAGCTCACAAGACAATGACGACCTTGCAGGATGAGGCTTTTATTGGGCTGCGACATCACAGGGGATGGTTACCTATGGATTGCCCGGCTGCATGGCATTATCAGTGACCTCCGGTTCCCAGGCTTATTGCTTTCACCTTCTAATATGTACAGACGCCATTTTAGTAAAAACCGACTAGTTACCACGAAGCGCGAGGAAATTTGGCTTTGTTGCGAATCGAAGTTTTACTAAACATTTAACACACAAATACAGAGAAAGAACTAAGATCACGACATACATACAGCACCAGAACCAAGCCTATAACCTTGATCAAAACACAAAAAAAGCATCAGAACCATGTTCACTTCATAAATACAGCACCAGAACCATGTTCACTACATAAATACAGCACCAGAACCAAGTTCACTTCATAAATACAGCACCAGAACCATGTTCACTTCATAAATACAGCACCAGAACCATGTTCACTTCATAAATACAGCACCAGAACCAAGGTCACTTTATGAATACAGCACCAGAACCAAGTTCACTTCATAAATATAGCGCCAGAACCAAGTTCACTACATAAATACAGCGCCAGAACCAAGTTCACTTCATAAATAGAATGCCAGAACCAAGTTCACAACATAAATGCAGCACCAGAACCAAGGTAACTTTATAAATACAGCACCAGAACCAAGTTCATTTCATAAATATAGCGCCAGAACCAAGTTCACTACATAAATACAGCACCAGAACCAAGTTCACTTCATAAATAGAATGCCAGAACCAAGTTCACAACATAAATACAGCACCAGAACCAAGGTCACTTTATAAATACAGCACCAGAACCAAGTTAATTTCATAAATATAGCGCCAGAACCAAATTCACTACATAAATACAGCGCCAGAACCATGTTCACTTCATAAATAGAATGCCAGAACCAAGTTCACTACATAAATACAGCACCAGAACCATGTTCACTTCATAAATAGAGTGCCAGAACCAAGTTCACTACATAAATACAGCACCAGAACCAAGCCTATTAGCCAAATACAGCACCAGAACTATGTACAGTACATATATGCATCACCAGATTTTAAAAGTTCAATACCATTTGAGTAGTCAGGTCAGCACTCACTATATAAGCTTTTACAGTGTGAAACTACAGCAACCAGTATGGCCTGAGCTGTAGTAAAGGGATGCTGGGAGTTGTTCAAAACAGCATTCTACCAACCATCATCAGCTGTAGATCATCCAGGTGACGACAGCTCTCATCATACACAGTCAGTAGCAGAATAATCATTTTCATGGTGACTTACAGGTGATATCTTCTGAGTTCTTCTCCATCTGGTTCAGACCACCATGATGACATCTCCCGGCCACAATTCGGCTCTGCAGTTACCAACACGTTGGCACCCTGCATACTAACACAGACTCATCTTAGTGAATATAATAGCAGCATTAGTGCTACACACACACAGCCCTCAACAGTAGTGCCACATACTCTGAGGCCTCTGTATATAGTGTAACACACAGTGCCCTTATGTACAGTACCTCCAATATTTATTTTATGCACATATTTAGCACTACTATGTTCCGCAGCGGTTTACAGACATTAGCATCAAGCTGTCCCCAATGGGGCTCACAATCTAAGTTCCCTATCAGTATGTCTTTGGAGTGTGGGAGGAAACCAGAGTACCCAGAGGAAACCCACACAAACACAGGGAGAACATACAAACTCCATGTTGTCCTTAGTTGGATTCGAACCCCAGCGCTGCAATGCACCAGTGCTAACCACTGAGCCATCATGCTGTCCCATAGCACCTTTTATATGTACACCCTTTATGTATCGCACCTCTGATATGTGCCCCCTGTATGTATAGTGCCTCTTATATGTGCCAGATTTACAGCAGTGTACTGATATGTGAGGTACAAGGTATAAATGACACTTCATATCTTACACGAGTACATCTGCATACCTTCCAACCGTCCCGGATCCAGTGGAACAGTCCCGGATCGCAGTGGCTGTCCCGCTATGGGGGAGCTATGTCCCGATTTCTGGCAGCTGTCCCTGAGTCCATAGGACACAGAGACAGTTGCCTATATGGTGATAAAGCAGAGAGCCAGCATCGGCTCACTGCTTAATCCAACATCCCTCCCGTACCCCCTGCTGGCTCTCCATACCTTTGGTCTGGGCGGGGGACGGGGCCGGCCGGCAGTCAGCCTTGGCTCCGCCCCCTCCAGACTAGAGCAGACGATGCCCTGCTGGTGATGCTGCTGCAAGAAAGAAGGTAAGTATATGGCGTTTATTTTTTTTTACTTTCTGTGAGTGGTACAATATGGGCATATTACTGGGGACACAACATAAACTGGGGAGCACAATGTGGGCATATTACAGGGGGGCACAACATAAACTGGGGAGCACAATGTAGGCATATTACAGGGGGGCACAATGTGGTCATATTACTGGGGACACAACATTACTGGGGAGCACAATGTGGGCATATTATAGGAGCAGGCATGGGATTCAGCCAGTTCCCTCCGATTCTCTAGATCCGGTTGTTAAAATTACAGCCGGATCGGAGAACGGGGTTACCGGGTGAATCCCGATCCGGTGCAGCAGCAGTGGCGGGCTGGGCGGGGGGGCAGAAGGACACAGGTCCCCCGGGCTGGTGGATGTCAGGGCCGGCGGAACAAGGGAACCTCCGGTTCCCTGCTCTGCTGTTCACGGTGGCCGGCGCACTGATATGACGTAGGCAGCGCGATGACGTCATCGCGACGCCTGCGGCGTTCCTCAGGAGCAGACCCGCCAGAAGAGGCCGGGTCTGCATGGTGAGACCGCGCCGGGACAGGTAAGTATAAACTGCCCTCCCATATTGTCTCCATATGCAGCGTTAAAACTGGCCCCAGCCTCCCTGTTACTGACCCCCAATACTGGCCCTGCCTTAACCTAATACTGGCTCCTGCCCCCCTAGTACTGACCCCCCCCCCAATAATGGCCCTGCCTTACCTCTAACCCTGACCCCCAATACTGACCCTACATTGACCCCTAACCCTAACACAGGTCCCTGACCCCTAATACTGGCCCTGCCTGACCCCTAATACAGGCCCTGCCTGACCCCTAACCCTAGTACTGGCCCCTGACCCCTACCCTAGTACTGACCTCTAACCTTGGACCCCTAAGCCTGATACTGGCTCCTGACCCCCTAGTATTGACCCCTAATACTGGCCCTGTCTCACCCCTAACCCTAGTATTGACCTCTAACCCTGGACCCCTAACCCTAATACTGCCCTCCAATAGTGTCCCTAACCCTAATATTGACCGCTAACCCTAATACTGACCCCTAATACTTTCTCTAACACTATGCCATACTGACCCCTAATCCTACTACTGACCCCTAACCCTAATACTGACACCTGATGCTACATTCACATGACCATATGTGTTTTGCGGTCCACAAATTGCGGATCCACAAAACACGGATACTGGCCGTGTGCGTTCCACATTTTGTGGAACGCGTATGCCCAGCCCTATGATAGAAATGCCTGTTCTCGTCTGCGATTGTGGTCAAGAATAGGACATACTCTATCTTTTTTGCAGGGCCGCGGAACGGAACTACGGATTTGCGGCCCCATTGAAATGAATGGAAATACAATCGTGTGACTGTACCCTAATGTTGCCTCTAACCCCAATACTGGCCCCTAACTGATACCGACCCTAATCCTAATACTGGCCCTAAGGGTGCATTCAGACGACCATATTTCTGGACCCATATTTCTGGGTCCTGGTGAGGACCCATTCATTTCAATGGGGCCACAAAAGATGCAGACAGCACATCATGCACTGTCCGCATCTGTAGTTCCGTTCCATGGCCCCACAAAAAATATAGAGCACGTGTCCTATTCTTGTCTGCAAAAATAGGCATTTCTATATAGGGCTGGCACTGTGCGTTCTGCAAAATGTGGAATGCATAAGGCCAGTATTTGTGTTTTGCGGATCCACAATTTGGGGACTGTAAAACACTTTCGGTCATCTGAATGTAACTCTATGCTAATACTACACCTAACCTTAATACTGGCCCATAACCCCAATACTGAACTCTAACTCTAATATTGGCCCGGAACTGACCGGACTGACCGGAACCTTAACTACAACCCCCAATACCTCACGTACCTCACAGTGACCCTAATATATGACTGTCCACATATATCTGTACACACTGCATCTTTTATACCTAACACCTGACACATAGTCTACACACAGAGTACTGATACGTCAGGTACAAGGTATAATAGATGCAGTGGGTAAACGTATATAGTATATACAGCAGTGTACTGATATGTGAGATACGAGGTATAATAGATGTAGTGTGTACAGATATATAGTATATACAGCAGTGTACTGATATGTGAGGTACAAGGTATAATAGATGTAGTGTGTACAGATATATAGTATATACAGCAGTGTACTGATATGTGAGTTACAAGGTATAGTAGATGCAGTGTGTACAGATATATATATTATAAACCTAAAAAAAGGCCAGCAAAAAAATCCTACAATTAAATCCACAAAGGGCATCCGCCTCATGCACATATACAAAAGAAAAAAGTTTTGACAAAGCAAAAAAGCCTATGGCAACACATTAGACAAAAAACACCGATAAAAAATGCCAGACCGCTACCAATATTTCAAAAAATATACCACAAATATTTTATTGATTAATTATAAATACATGACATAGTAAAAACATATGCAGGAAAAGGCGGCATCAGCAGAAATGACTACACCAAAGGAAAAGGAAATGTCCCATTGAAAATAACATTGAAATAAAGTGCAAGTGCATATTCACATATCCCACAAAAAAAATATATGGACAAACAATTTACCCATGGTGTGTCAGCTCCGCGATGGCGCCATCGCGGAGCTGGGCATATTACTGGGGGCACAATGTGGGCATATTACTGGAGGGCACAGCTGGTCATATTACTGGGGACACATAACTGGGCATACTACTGGGGGGCACAGCTGGGCTTATTACTGGGGGCACATAACAGGGCATATTACTGGGGCACATAACTGGGCATATTACTGGGGGCACATAACAGGGCATATTAATGGGGGCACATGACTGGGCATATTACTGGGGGAACATAACAGGGCATATTACTGGGGGCACATAACTGGGGAATAATTACTGTGTGGGGCAGTAAGGGGACTGGGTGGGATTAGGTGTATAGTTATGTTTTGGGCGGAGTTAGAGGCGTGGTCTAGTGACTAAAAAATTTGCCGCACAATTTGTCCCTCTTCCTCCATTTCCAAAGTTGGGAGGTATGCATCTGTATATATATATATATATATATATATATATATACAGTATATATATATTTATATATCTGTACACACTGTGACTTATACCATATAATACATGCAGTGTGTACAGATATATAATATACACAGTAGTGTACTGATATACCTGTACAAACTTTGGGGGTCATTTATTAAGACTGGCATTTTAGAACCGGTCTTAATAAAGCCCTATGGCTGACGGTGGATCGCTGAAGTTATAACTTCGGCGGATCCTCTGCCACTTCTAAATGTAAGGCAGATTCCGAGCTGTCTTACATTTAGACCTTTTTGTACACCTGAAACAGGCATAGAAAATGATAAATGAGACGGCCTGTCCCCTTCCCCCTATGCCATGCCCACTTATTTAGACCTGGCATGAGCGGGGAGAAGTCACAGATTACGGCGCAACTAACCATTGTGCCTGAAATGAGCCTAATTTAGGCATATTTCAGCTTGATAAATGACCCCCTTCATCTTTTATGCTGTATGCCTGACATATCAGTACACTTCTGTATATATATCTGTACCCACTGCATCTATTATACCTTGTACCTGACATATCAGTGTGGAATTGTGTGTTGGCTGAGGGTACACATCCAGAAGGGAAGGGCATGACCTGAAAAGGCACTTTTGTGTAAATTAGTATACTGTTGCAGCACATTTTAGCAAGAGCAGAAGCCAGTGCACCCATTTCTGATGATTTGTTTTTGGAGACAATCACTTGCCACTAGAGTCTATTTCTTTGATTCAAAACCTGTTGAACTTTATTGCGATATAAGGGCTGGGCCTCAATAATTTCATAACTACTGTGAAGGGCGCACATGTGGGCATAACTACTGTGAGGGGGTACAATATGGACATAGCTACTGTGAGGGGCATAATGTGGTCATTACTCTACTGTGAAAGGTGCACATGTGGGCATAACTTTTGTGATGGGGCACATCTACTGTGAAGGAGACGCATATTTATTTATTTATTTTAAGCACCTAAAGTGGGGGAAAAAGTATGAGTCAGCCAACAATTGTGCAAGTTCTCCCACTTAAAAATATGAGAGAGGCCTGTAATTGACACCATAGGTAGACCTCAACTATGAGAGACAAAATAAGAAAACAAATCCAGAAAATGACATTGTCTGATTTTTAAAGAATTTATTTGCCAATTTTGGTGGAAAATAAGTATTTGGTCACCTACAACCCAAGCAAGATTTCTGGCTCTCACAGACCTGTAACTTCTTCTTTAAGAGGCTTATCTGTCCTCCACTCATTACCTGTAGTAATGGCACCTGTTTGAACTTGTTTATCAGTATAAAAGACACCTGTCCACAACCTCAAACAGTCACACTCCAAACTCCACTATGGTGAAGACCAAAGAGCTGTTGAAGGACACCAGAAACAAAATTGTAGACCTGCAACCAGGCTGGGAAGAGTGAATCTGCAATAAACAAGCAGCTTGGTATGAAGAAATCAACTATGGGAGTAATAATTAGAAAATGGAAGACATACAAGACCACTGATAATCTCCATCGATCAGGGGCTCCACGCAAGATCTCACCCCATGGGGTCAAAATGATCACAAGAACTGTGAACAAAAATCCCAGAACCACACGGGGGGACCTAGTGAATGACCTACAGAAAGCTGGGACCAACGTAACAAAGGCTACCGTCAGTAACACACTACACCGCCATGGACTCAGATTCTGCAGTGCCAGACATGTCTCCCTGCTTAAGCCAGTACATATCCGGGCCCGTCTGATGTTTGCTAGAGAGCATTTGGATGTTCCAGAAGAGTATTGGGAGAATGTCATATGGTCAGATGAAACCAAAGTACCAAACTGTTTGGTAGAAACACAACTTGTCGTGTTTGGAGGAGAGTGAATGCTGAGTTGCATCCAAAGAACACCATACCTACTGTGAAGTATAGGGTTGGCAACATCATGATTTGGGGCTGTTTCTCTGCAAAGGGACCAGGACGACTGATCCGTGTACATGAAAGAATGAATGGGGCCAGGTATCGTGAGATTTTAAATGCAAACCTCCTTCCATCAGAAAGGGCATTGAAGATAAAACGTGGCTAGGTCTTTCAGCATGACAATGATCCCAAGCACACCGCCAGGGCAACAAAGGAGTGGATTCATAAGAAGCATTTCAAGGTCCTGGAGTGGCCTAGCCAGTCTCCAGATCTCAACCCCATAGAGTGTTGCCCCAGTGTTGCCCAGAGACAGCCCCAAAACATCACTGCTCTAGAGGAGATCTGCATGGAGGAATGGGCCAACAACAGTGTGTGCCAACCTTGTAAAGACTTACAGAAAATGTTTGACCTCTGTCATTGCCAACAAAGGATATATAACAAAGTATTGAGATGAACTTTTGTTATTGACCAAATACTTATTTTCAACCATAATTTGGAAATAAATTCTTTAAAAATCAGACAATGTGATTTTCTGGATTTGTTTTCTCATTTTGTCTCTCATAGTTGAGGTCTTTCTATGATGTCAATCAGGGCCGGGACTAGGGGGAGGCGACCGCCTAAGGCGCCATCTGGAGGGGGGCGCAGCCACAGGGGGGGTCCAACGGGTCTGGACCCCCCCCCCCCAGAACCATTCACTTTTTTTTATTTTTTTTTTAATTCCTCAGGGCCGCACCGCCGATCGCCACAGGCGGTGCGGCCCTGGATCTAAGTGCAGTCGGCGTGTGGGGGCAGCAGGAGATGAGCGCTTCCATTGTGGAAGCGCTCATCTCTATATTCATCTGTATCGCCGTCCTCAGGACAGCGATACAGATGCCTGTGCTAGGGGAGGGAGAGGCGCCTCCCTTCCCAGTTCTTCTGATAGGCTGCAGGCACTAATGGCTACGGCCTATCAGAGGCCAACTCAGGCAGCGCGATGACGTCATTATCATCGCGCCGCCTGAGCCGGGCAGCACACAGCACGGGACACAGGCCAGAAGAGGTCTGCACCTCATCGCTGCTGATGGAGGTAAGTATTAGTGTTTTTTTTTTTTTTTAATAGATGCCATATTATAGGGGGGCACCTGCTGGCAAAATTTCTCAGTGGCCCATTTACTGGGGCATTTCTTAATGGGCACATTAGGGGCACTGGGGAAGGGGGCATTTTTTACTGGGCACATTATGGGAGGCATTATGGGGCATCTGGTGGCACTATAGGGGCATTATTTTGGGGCACTACGGGGAGATGGAGCACTATGGGGGCATCTGGTAACTCTAAAGGGGCATTTTTTACTGGCACATTATAGGGGGCACTATGGCATCTGGCACTAAGGGGGCAATTTTTACTGGCACATTATGGGTGAGAGGAGCACTATAGGGGCATCTGGTGGGGGCAGCAAGAAGGGGCATTTTTTACTGGCACATTATAGGGGGTACTATGGCATCTGGCACTAAGGGGGCAATTTTTACTGGCACATTATGGGGGAGAGGAGCACTATAGGGGCATCTGGTGGGGGCAGCAAGAAGGGGCATTTTTTACTGGCACATTATAGGGGGTACTATGGCATCTGGCACATTATGGGGGAGAGGAGCACTATAGGGGCATCTGGTGGGGGCAGCAAGAAGGGGCATTTTTTACTGGCACATTATAGGGGGTACTATGGCATCTGGCACATTATGGGGGAGAGGAGCACTATAGGGGAATCTGGTGGGGGCAGCAAGAAGGGGCATTTTTTACTGGCATATTATGGGGGACACTATGGGGGCATTTACTGGGGCACTATATAGGGGTATTTTATACTGGCATACATTATGGGGACATTAGCTCAACTGCATGCACTAAGCGGGGGTATTTCTTCTTCTGTCATATTACAAGGTGAATTATTACTACTTGGGGGTATTATGGTGAGCTTTACTACTACTGGGGGCTATGGGGAACACGATGTCTAGTATGGGCACTATGGGGGCATTACTATTAAGTGTGCTCTGGCAGATAATTATTTCTATTGGTGGGATTTTGGGGAGCACTGTTACTTTGGGGGGCACCCTGGCACAGTATCAATTTAGCACAATTATTTTTGGGGGACATTATCTTTATACTATTAGTGTCCGGACGCAGTTATTTTTTAGGGGACTCTGTGCGTAGTTGTATTTTTCAGGGGACAGTTTCTGTAGTATAGTATTAGGGGGCACAGTATTGGGGGTGGCAGGATGAGGTGTTCAGAAGATGTGAAGATGATGGAAATGTGGGAAACTAATGTCTGTTTGTATCTCTGCAGATACGAGAGATGGCTGAAAAATCTTCATGGCGGTCTGATCCGAATGGAGAAGATGAGGAAAGAGAACATCTACAACAAAGGTGACATCACTGGATGTAAGAGGTATGGGGCGCTATGTAGGAGAGGAGATGCTCCAGCTCCTCCCTCTGCCATTTGCAGAAGGAGGATTCAGAGCTGGGTGAGGACAGCCAAGGGGGGCAGCAGGTCACGGGTGGGTGGCAGATGGTGGTGGGGAACCACAGGCCTTGAGCAGGATCTGAGGAGAGGGAAGGAGCTTCCTTGCTTTAGCCTGCTGTTGTCTATTGTATAATGTTAGGCAGGCAGTGCAGCCAGGACATGTCCTCCCCTCTCTGTATGATGTGTATAGGCGGGACTCAACAATATTATTTCAGCTGTACAGTGTTTGCTGGGAGTGGCCTATTATATTTAGGAGGGGCTTATAATAATGGGCGGGGCTAATTTGGGGGGCCCCATTTGACTACTTTGCCTAGGGCACCAAACTGCCTAGTCCTGGCACTGATGTCAATTACATGCCTCTCTCATCTTTTTAAGTGGGAGAACTTGCACAATTGGTGGCTGACTAAATACTTTTTTTCCCCACTATATTCGCTACTATATTCCACAGCGCTTTACAGACATTAGCATCAACCTGTCCCCAATGGGGCTCACAATCTAAGTTCCCTATCAGTCTGTCTTTGTAGTGGGGAGGAAACCCACACAAACACGGGGAGAACATACAAACTCCATGCAGATGTTGTCCTTGGTCGGATTTGAACCCAGGACCCCAATGCTAACCACTGAGTTACCGTGCTGCCCACATATCTGGTCATAACTACCGTGAGTGGATATATGTGGGCATAAATACTGTGAAGGGGCACATGTGGGCATAACTACTGTGAGGGGCAAAATGTGGGCATAACTACTGTGAAAGGGGTATATGTGGGCATTGCTTCTGTAAGGGGCACTATGTGGGCATAACTACTGTGTGGTGGCATAAAGGAGGAATTTTTACTATGGGACTGGGTGGGATTGGGTGTGTATGAAAACATTTGTCACAGCGAGCTGAGCATGCCACACATATTGTTCCTTTTTGTGCTTTTCAAAAGTTGGGAGGTACGTTTATTTATCTTTTATTTTGTACCTATATGATTTTATTTCTACAAATAAAACCTATGTATTTTCGAGAACAAGCGCTGTACACGTTATTTTTCCGCTTCATACGCTCGTGCATATGTGTATGTCCCATTTAAACTGACTGCACATATGTAAAGTGTGTATAAACAATTTAGAACCATTTTAATTATAGAATATTGCCTTCCCAAATAAATTATATTATTTTGCATTATTTTTTAACTGTATTGTTAATTATGTACAGCATAAATCCTTTTCTTGACATTTTATGACTGGGATTATCTTGAAATGTCATTTTAAAACACGTGATCGGGATAAGTCTTCGCGCTGGTACTTTTGTCCTCTCTCTCCTCCCTTACACCTCAATCCGTTTCTATGGAACGTCACGTTGCTGGGCAGAGTGACGCGCATATTCTGTGTTAGAACGTTTTTTGAGACCAACCGAACCTCTTGTAGATTATACCCCGCCTATTGAGGGCGGTTTTAGATGCAAGCTGGCTTCTGATTGGTTAAAGCGCGATTCTTTATAAAGTAACTCGACTGTCATTCGATCGTTATTGGGTTTGGTTGCGCTGACAAGGCGGTACGGATAGCGGGAGGAGGCGCTGTAGTCGCTTCGGTAAATCCGCTTATCTGAAGCCAGAGACTAGGTGATAATGAATAGCGGCCTCCAAACCGGAATTGTATCGTCCAAAAGGCCGTTTCTGCTGCAGTCAATGTAAATTCGCCATTGTGGGTGCTAATAGTTACAGGAGACTTGCTGTGTCTGACACTTCAGTCAAGACTCTGCTTCAGCGAAAGTTTGACCCACAGGACAGGTCCCAGCTATTACCGGGAGACACCGGCCCTGAAAGGTACTCGGTCCTGCTGCTGGCTCCGGTTTGCCCTCTAGTGTTGCCCTGTCTCTGCCCAGTGCCAGCCTGCAGTCACAGACCACAGCAGCCTGATACACCTCTGCTGCCAGTCACTGGTCTGTCACCTACCATTGTACCCAGTCTGCTAGAGGTGACTGCCTGTTACTCAGTGCCACCCTATTGTCCCAGTGTTCCTGGCTGTGCATCCTCAGCAGGTTCTGTGACATCTGGACCTGTTGCATCTAAGCCCCATCGATTCTCCTATAGAAGGAAAGTGTCATCACCGGAGAAGAACCCTCACAAGTTCTTCTGATACCGAATAGACTGAAGGAAGACGCTCGACATGACTAACAACGAGCGGGCTAAGAAGATCATGGAGGGATTCAAACTGTATCCAAATCTGTGTCTTGTGGGTAGAATCTAAGCTGTGCCTGTGATACTGGAGGTAGGGTTGGCGTGATCCTTTCTTCATGAAGGCAATGACCTTTGACGGCAGTGTGGTAGGTGAAGCTTCTAGACTATACCCCTTTTGACATGCCGCGTTAGGGACGGTTTGATGCCGTGGATGCAAGTTGCCCAGTACCGTCAAAGTGTATGCGACTAGACAAATCCCATGTACACTTTGCGGATTTTGAACTTCGCAACATGTCCATTATTTGTGCAGAATCCGCCCTTTTCAATGTAAAGGTGAGATCTGCAGCAAATCTGCTACAGAAACTGCAAGTAACACATGCAGATTTTGGTGCGGAAGCGCACTGGAATTTGGCGTGGAATTTCTGTTTGTAAACCCTACCCTAAAAATTTGCATCTTTTTCCGCCTGATCAGAGCCGATGGTACACACCGCACATCTCCATTACTCAATATAAGGGCTCATGCACACAACCGTTGTTCATTTGCAATCCGCAAATACGGATACCGACGATACGTCCAGCCCATAATAGAACAGTCCTATTCTTGTCCGTAATGCGAACAATAATAGGACATTTTTTATGTTGTGATACGGACATGGAGTCATTTCCGTTTTTTGCGGCCCCATTTAAGTGAATGGTTCTGTACATGGGCCATAAAAAACGGAACAGACACGGTCAAAAATTACGTTCTTATGCATGAGCCCTTTGAGGATGTCAGTAGATATGTCTTCAGTTATCTTAAGACTGATTCCCAATCATGGCTGGGTTCCAGCTGCTTCTATGGAAGCTGGGGGATAACACATATGACAACTCTCACTGAGGCGTCCTTTAGGCCAATATCACACTGGTGTATTTAGTGCTGCTCCTGTGACACTGGCATTATAATGATTTATAATGCTTTGTCTTCCTGCCTGACCACGGCTGTACTGAACTGTACTGACGTTATGTGAGTACATCTCAATACAGCCGAGGTCCAGCAAGAAGACAAAGCATTATAAGGCCTTATGCACACAACCATATCCATTTTGCTGTCTGCAAACCATGGATCCTCAAAATGCAGATACCAGCCATGTGTGAGCTGCAGTTTTCTCCCTCTCTTCACTGAACGGACAAGAATAGGACGTGTTTTATAATTGGTGGAACAGCCGCACTAATGTGGTCAGCACATGGATGACATCAGTGTGCTGTTTGCATTTTTTGATGACCCATAGAAATGAATTGGTCTGTGAGGCCTAATGCTATGTGTCACAGGAGTGGTGTTCAGTCTGGGAAATACTGCTGTCACACGGAGCTTATTTCTCATACTGAATATGCTTGTGTGAAATTGCCCTGTGAAATTTAAGTGTCAAATCTTCCAGGATGTGCATCAAAAGCCGATTTGGCACATTTAATAAGTCTGGGATAATTGAGTTGGGTGACAACTTATGTAGGACTTTGTAATGGCATCCATATATCTTATTATGCTCTGTTCACACTATGACTGTAGATTTCTGGCTTTATTTGCGCCAGAAAACTGGTGTAAATAAAGCTAAATTTGTTGCTGCGTTGGTGGGCCCCGCCCCCTTTCATAATTGCCTCTCCCCCTTTAGGAGATGCAACTATTTTTTAAAAAGTTACAAACACAGAGGGATATTTATCCAAACTGGTGTAAAGTAGAACTGGCTTAGTTGCCCATAGCAACCAATCAGATTCCTCCTTTCTTTCTTAGAACTCCTTTGGAAAATGAAAGGTGGAATCTGATTGAATGCTGTCAGCAACTAAGTCAGTTTTCCTTTACACAGTTTTGATAAGTATCTCCCATAGTGTGCGACTTTTTATCATATATATATATATATATATATATATATATATATATATATATATATATAATATCCTGAGTCATGACTTTTCTATATAGTAGAAAAAAATGTTGGGTGAAGTGCAGTTCAGTCTGCCGGCAGCATGTTATAGCACAGAAGGAGCTGAGCAGAGTGATAGCCAATAGCAGCCGCGATGCTAAGGAGGCTCGTTCCCGTTGCGGCCTGCTATTGGCTGCCCCCCTCATCACCGGATGTTTTCAGCCACGCAATGGGGAGATGCAGCTGTGGTTTTACATCAGCAGCATATAGAAGCCATGAGAGCAGCTAACCTCTCCAAACATGAGCTCAGAGGAAAAGCAAACTAAAACATAGAGCATACAGAGAGAACATGCACTGGACTATTGACTTATGCACAGTTTATTGAAAGTTTAAATATACTAAGAAGTACTTGCCTTGAAGGGTTTTTTTCAGCACATTGATTCACTGGCTGACAGGCAGTTTGCACTCACCCTGTCTCCTCAGGCTGTGGGGTGTCTCCAGCAGTTATTCGCATATATTAACTTACTCTAACAGAGCAGGAGGTTGTGATCTCTAACACAATTACAGGTAAAGCCGTCCTTCTCAGTCCTCAACACATTTTACTTACTGAGGTCACTCCTGCTCTCAGCCAATCATATAACAGTCTTTCTGGTCTGTAGGTTACCATAGAAACCTGTGTACAGTGAGAAACCTGCTGAACTGTCTATAGTTCATGACTAAAGTAAAATCTACTGACCACTGTATTTAGAAAATGTCTTCTTTTAACTGTCCCTTTATGTTGAAAGCTAATCTTTGTAATTAGTAAGAAAACCCCTTTAATCCTGTTTTCTCTAGTAGATCTGAGATGACTGCAGCCATTCCTTCCCAGTGCCTTTTTCCTCTGATCTGTAGCAGAGGAGTTTCACTTCTGAGCATCTACATAAAGGGCAGTACACAGTCATCTCAACTGAAAGCCTAGATCCTTAGTTCAGGAATAGAACAGACATTTATATGTTTCATCATTTTCCCAAATTCTTATGAAAATATATTCAGCACATACTGCATTGAACTAAATGTACCAATTTATTATATATTTTAGTAGTCGGTCCATTTTATTCCGACTCCACCAAATTGGTCACCGACTCCGACTCCACAGCCCTGCTTCGAATGGAAGATGTTGGGACCATCAACAGACACCATATGGGATGGTTTTTCACCCAGCGTTTTTTTGTGGCAGCTTTCATGCAGTCTAATATAAAGGGATGGCTTATACTTCTCCTTCCTGCTGAATCCACCGCTGGTTTTGGCTCAAAAACTGCCTTACAAAGTGCAGTGCAAGCTTTCCATAAAGAGCTGTGTGAGAAACCAGCCTACATCTATTGCCATCCTTCTAGGGCAGAAGAAGGTAACCTCTGGCGCACCAGCTGGTGTGAAACTACCACTCCCAGCATAAATACTTGCTCTGCTCTTCTTACTCTCATAAACATGACTAGAGCATGCTGGGAATTGTAGTTTCACAACAGCTGGAGGTTGCTGACCCCCCCCCCCAATACCATGGAACTGCAGAGTAAGCTTCATCAGTGGTGGGTTGGAGATGGGTCTCCTCTCTCTGGAGGAGTTGAGGTTGACGTTCTTCAGTCTCTCAGCTCTCATATTGCTTCCTCCACACACTATAATATGTTGTGATGAGTAGATGGCATGTGTGGATACAAGGTCAGCAAGTTGCCGTGTAAGGGAATGTCCACACATATCAGAAATGCGGTGGATTACAGCACATGAAGAATCTGTTACAGAATACAGTTCAGCAAAGTGGGTGAGATTTAAATCTCCGCTCATTGTGGATAATACCAGTACAGAAATCACCGTGCAGTACGTATTATTAAATCCGCAGCATATCAGTTTGGCTTGAACAGGTCACTGATTTCTTCTCTGTGGGCAAGTCATAGTCCACAAAAGAACCCAATTCTGTGGATTTAGCTGTGAATTATCTGCGTGCAGGTTATCCCCTGACGCTCCCATCCTGATGTCTCCACGGTCTCCCGTCTGTTTTTGGCTCCAAGCTGGAGACAGTGAGTACGTCAAGAGCAGCAGGAGACTTCCAGGCGAGTATACTGCTTTTTTTTTCTGCAAAAGGAAATCTACAGCAAATTCTACCCGTTATATACTTCATCCTAAAAACTTTGAATGGCAGGGTATGACCACAGGCAGTGCCACCGCCCCGCGCCTACTATAGGCCCCTTTACACTACTTGAGGGAGCAGACGACTGTCAGGAAGGAATGGTTCCTTCCCAGCAATCTCCTGCTCATCAGTGGAGGTGAAGCACTGTATTTACATAGAGAAATCCCCTCCACAGTAAGGGGAGGAGTGATCACTAATACCATTTCTCATCCCCATACAGAATCATCGTCTGCCGGCAGCAGAGGCTGTTTAGATGGCACGATCTGCTGCCGGTAAACAATAATTTAGGTGTCCGCACCAACAATCCTATTACCTGATGAATGAGCATTTCGCTTTTTCATTCGGTAATCAACGCCACCTTTTCACCATTCGTACGAACGTAAATTAGTAACGATCTGACCGACCATCACACTTCGGGGCATCTGTTGCATGGACTACTTACCCTATTCTCAGTCCTTGTGCCATTTTCAGGGGTGTCAGAGCTCTTAAATTTGACATCAAATGCTCTGTAGACCCTGCGAGCCCTTTCCCAATACATTTCTGGTACATTAGACGCATACACTAGATTGCACCAGTTCTGTATTTTGTCTGTGTTTTCAGTTTTGGTTAAAACGACTAGTTATCTCCATTTCTTTTTCCCATCTGTTAAAACATGCCCTGCTTAGACTCCTTGGGGGGAGTCCTCAGCGCTGCCAGAGGCTGCGCCTAATTTATGATGAGAACCCCTCCCGGGGGTCTATTTTAGTGTATTATGTAATATATTTGTGAAATGGTTCGTTTTCTCCCTTGTTTTGGAAAAATCTAGAAATCTACGCACGTCCACAGACCGACACTATGCTTTTCCACAGATAATAGTGTAAGACGTCCTTTACAGGTACTGAAAACATCTGAGATACCCAATCAAAATTCTGTTTCCCCTTTCGTAGTCCATTACAGTAGTCCTGTGACATACTGCATACCCTGGTTCTGCCGCTATTCTACCACTCCGGTTGGAACTGGATATTCCCCTGCTGTAGAAAGTCTGGGTACATGAAGGAAAGTCTGAACGGAGATCACACTTGTCTCCAGAAGCATTTATTTTACTGAGTTCCAAGGGAAGGTCTAGAGATCTTCCTCCAGATAGGTCATCAGTATCTGATCGTTGGGGTTCTGACTACTATTCAGTACTGCAAGCTCTATTGCCTTCTCAAACAGGTGACCGGCATGGGTCTCTGGTATCGGACCCCCACCGATCAGGTACTAATGACCTATCCTGAGGATAACTCTTAAGTCATAAAGTCTCAGAAAACCCCATCCACTCCACATTATATCATTACAGATGGGGCAGCGCTATAGACCTCCCATTTGTGACGGTGATGTCACCGGGCTCACTGCTAGGAGGAAGTCTCCACCTAGCATAGTGATATGAAGCCTGGTACGCCCCCTGCTCACAACTAACAGACCTTGCCCTGCACGAGTCCATTGCAGGAATCACTGTGTGTGTGTGGGCGTGATCCTCCGTTCTGGACTTGCAGGAGTGCACGGCGTTGTCCAGAACGGAGCCTTAGATTTCCAATACATCATGTACTGTATGTCTTTATCCACAGAAGTTTATCTGCGAACATTGCTAGTTTAATTTCACAGTTAATGATTTTTATGCCTGTGACGTCTGGTGATTGAATTAAGGCCAATGCCACAGGTTCAGTACATGAGTTAAAGGGGTTATCCAACAGTATAAATGCCCCCCCACGATGCCTGGGCCCTTCCCATGGAAGATATTTACCCAGTGCCCGGCACCCACGTCCCTCCTGATCCCCGCACGGCCACTGCTGCATCTCCTCGTCATGGGGATGGGGGGCGACTGTGCAGCCAATAGCAGGCCACAATGGTGACCAGCCTCCTTGCATCACGGGTGATGTCACTTGTTTGTAAGCAGCACCCTTTATCAAACATAACTCGGCTACGCCGGTATATGAGTATTTCAAGAAAAAAGTTGGCTTAAAGGCTCTGTGTCTTTGTACAATCATGACTGTGAAGGAATTGGTCTTTTTTTTTTTTTTTTTCCCTAATGTCTTTTTCAGCCTATTTATTCCCCTCTTCTGCTGACTAGAAAAGATAAGGCGGGATAGGTGAGACTTTCACACTAGTGTTTTTGCTGGATCCGGCAGGGTTCAGCAATAACGCTTCCGTTACTGATAATTAGAGATGAGCGAGCATGCTCGGCCGAGCGTACTCGGGAGCAATTTTCGAGTAGTAGTGTACGCATCTTGTAATTTGTACGCTAATGCGTATGCATCTTCTAATCTGTACACTAATGCGTACGCATCTTGTAATTTGTACGCTAATGCGTATGCATCTTCTAATCTGTACACTAATGCGTACGCATCTTGTAATTTGTACGCTAATGCATACGCATCTTCTAATCTGTACACTAATGCGTACGCATCTTGTAATTTGTACGCATTAGCGTACAAATTTATAAGATGCGTATGCATTAGTGTACAGATTATAAGATGCGTATGCATTAGTGTACAGATTATAAGATGCGTATGCATTAGCGTACAGATTATAAAATGCGTACGCTACTACTCGAAAATTGCTCCCGAGTACGCTCGGCCGAGCATGCTCGCTCATCTCTACTGATAATACAACCATCTGCATCCGTTATGAACAGATCCGGTTGTATTATCTTTAACATACCCAAGACGGATCCGTCATGGACTCCACTGAAAGTCAATGGAGGACGGATCCGGTTTCTATTGTGTCACACAGAACTTGCTCCGGATCCCTAGGACGGAAAGCAAAATACAACATGTTGCGGTTTGCTCTCCGGTCTGGGGACGCAACTAAACGGAACGGAATGCATTCTGGAGTACTCCGTTCTGTTCAGTTCAGTTTTGTCCCCATCGACGAATGGGGACAAAACTGAAGCGTTTTTTTTCCAGTATTGAGCCCCTATGACGGAACTCAATACTGGAAAACAATAACGCTAGTGTGAAAGTAGCCTTACAGACACATGGACGCACAATCTTCAGAAGCGGTTCTTTTATCAGCCTCAGTAGCTCAGCTAGCTTTGACACGCCCCCACTTCCTCTCAGCCGTCTTCTGTGTCTGTTACCAGAGACAGATCTTGCCTGAAAAAAGACAGCAGACTGCAACTTAGGATACTTTCACACTAGCGTTAATATTTTCCGGTATTGAGATCCGTCATAGGGTCTCAATACTGGAAAAAAACACTTCCGTTTTGTCCCCATTCATTGTCAATGGGGATAAAATGTAACTGAACAGAACGGAATGCTCCAAAATGCATTCTGTACCAGAGAGCAAACCACAGCATGCTACGGTTTTCTTTCCATCATGGGATGCGGAGCAAGACGGATCCACAATGTAAGTCAATGGGGACGGATCAGTTTTCTCAGACACAATAGAAAACCAATCCGTCCTACATTGACTTTCAATGGAGTTCATGACGGATCCGTCTTGGCAATGTTAAAGATAATAGAACCAGATCCCGTCATAGCGGTTGTATTATCAGTAAATGGTTGTATTATCAGTAATGGAAGCGTTATTGCTGAACCCTGCCCGATCCAGCAATAACCCTAGTGTGAAAGTAGCCTTAGGTAGAAGTGAGACCCCCAGTGGCCGTAACGTTAATGTTTTTTTCAGGTGGGCGCAGGCATATTTTTTTTAAATGAAGTGATTTAGAAATTTACTGGTTACACCATTCTCTATTAAATGAAATAGTGGGAAAGTACAGTGACTCTTTTTAAAGTGTTTCGGTATAAAGAGTCTATCAAAGCTGTACCTGAGTATTACTGCTAGTTTCTTACTAGTGCTCGGGACACCCGCCAGGCTGCTCACAGCGGTGCTTGTCAGGCCGATTCTCAGCATATTTGCCAGGTTGCGGCCGGATCTCCGCCAGTCCCCTTTATAGTTAATGGGGCCAGACGACATTTCCAAATCCACAGCATGTCAGTTATGTTTGCAGATTTAACCTGCAAAGAGTGAGATCTGCAGCAGAACCGCATCTAATCCACACCAAAATCCCCAATTAGACATTTCAGATTCTGTTGCGGACATGCTCCAGAAACATATATAAATTGGATGTGGGTCTTATGTGCGTTGACCTGCACCTGTACGCAGGTGGCCTAACAGGTTGGAAATGTACCTAACATCCCCATGTATCTTTCATGTAGATCAGTGGAGGAAGATGATTACGGGGTCAGAGACACAGCCATTCACTATAGGACCACATATCACATTCCCAAGAGATTGATAAATAGGCCTCATTTACTGCATCAGTTTCTTGGTAGATAGTTTAGCTAAAAATTTTATTTAAGCAGCATACGATAGAAGACATTTTCCAGCTGCCGTAGATTTCGACCTTATTTACTTCTCTGAGATAAAGTTGCAAGTCGTGCCGTAAAATTGATGTGCAACATAAATTGCGACTTTTTACCGCCACAATAGTGGAGTGTGTGTAAGTGCCTACTCTGCTTTACGTTAAAAGCAGCAGGCGGGCACAGTGTCACAGCCTTGGTACCGCTGACCTATATTGTTTTAATTGTACCCGACCTTTCAGGCAGTTTATACATTGGCACTGGACTGACCTGCCTGGTATTTTCCATTCCGAGCCGGCCTGTAGCATCTGCCGCATCATCATTAATATGTCCCTACGTACAGACCAGACACATTTTGTAATAGGTTGTTTACTGCCAAGTGGTCCTCTGAGTCCCTGTCCCTTGTCAGTGCTGCTGTCAGTCGCTGGTGGTGATGATGCAACAGTCCTGCCTGCTCAGCGCACGCACAGTAATGTCATGTAACATCCCATAGTCCTTGTCCAGGCTGTTGGCGTAGCACCAGATGAGAAGCTTAGCTACAAATACTAATCCATAAAAACAAGCCTCCATGCCAAGATCTAAAGGAACAGGAACACAGGTCATCTTCCATTGTGTTGATTCCTTAGGGCTGACTTTTTTTGTCTGCCTTTTTTCCTGCTTGATTGGCTGGTGCGATTTTCCCAGGAATGACACCCACACGTACATCTGTGTGCAGCTGGGGTGAGCCTCACATTGCAGATTATAACTCATTGGACCATTTGTGCGTCTGCATAAGATCACAGATGTTTGTGCAGCTAAGGAAGGGAGTGAATCCACATTCCCTGCTGAATTCTTTGCTTATTGCCTCGGTGCCAAGTGTATATTGCATTGAGTCTTAAATCGCATGAAGAGTTGGCCTTTATTAAAGCTTAGCCCCACTTGTGAAGCCACTTTTCTGTAACTGAATACCAGTAAAAGACCTTCTAGCATACTACTGTATGTTTTCAGCGGGTTCTGGATGGCCTCCTCTTCATCAGTGACCTGCGTCATATGATAAAGACACAACAGCTGTGATCACCAGTAGGACCACCCGTGATACTGGACATCATCTAGCAAGCTAGTGCCTGGTCATTGCATAATCCAGGAGGACAGGTGCTGAAGATGGAGCGCAGGGTCAGACCAGAAAGAGCTCTTGTTTTAACTTTTTGAAGACCGGATTTAGATGGCTAATCCGAACTCTGCAGAACACAGACTTAAAGGCGTTGTCCAGGTTCAGAGCTGATCATGGACATACCCATATTTTCACCTCGGCAGCCCCTGTGATATGAGCATCGGATGCTCTCCCTTGCTCTGCGCCGTATAGTGCAGGGCAAGGGATTGTTTGTTAACCTCTGAACGCTACTAGGCGGAGTCTTCCACCCAGCAGTGTATTCAGTGATGTCACCAGCGTTTTACAGGCTAGGGCATTGCTAAAGCCCGCCCATCAGTGCCGGTGACGTCACCGGGATCACTGCTGGGCAGAACCCTACGCCTGGCAGTCCCCATGGAGAGCCCGGTACATTACCGGATTGCCTGAAAATGCCTTTGTCCTGCGCAATTCAGCACAAGGCAAAAGAGAGCATGAAATGCTCCGATGCTCATACCGGGGGAAGGGGTGGGGGCTGCCGGGGTGAAAATTGGAATATGTCCGGGTTCAGCTCTGAACCCACCAACCCCTTTTAATGGACAGAAATGGTTCATGCCATGACAAAGCCTTTGTTTAAAGGGGTCATCCATCGGTGGAAGACACCCTACACCCCCACTCATTAGCCATTCGGGTGTAGCTCCATCATCAGAACACCATTGTGTAGTGGACAGGGTAGACCATCACTGTAATAAAAGCTGGACAACCCTTTAATGGGTCTGTGCAGTTTGGATAGCATATGGATGGAAAACACCGTTGTCTAAATCCGACCTAAGAAGTACATCTGTTATACTCGTGTCTCTCTCTTCGTGGTTGTATTTTAGCATCATTAGAAGACATGTTCACGGGATTCATTTTTGTTACGCGTTTCAGTGCAAATTTGGCGCTTTAACCACTCCCCATTGCGGGAGGCTGCGCAGCGCTTCATGCAGTCAAGGTTTTTTCACATGCAGTTTTTCAGACTGCGCCAAGAATATACAATCTAGGCGTGGGTACCGCGCAGACACCTCTGAAAGCTGCAGTGGGAGCCTGCTCGTGGTTTAGCTCCATTCAGGGGAGCTCAACCGAGAAGTGGGACCGCAGCATTCAAAATGAGAAACTTCAGCGGTGTCATGGGATACGTGGCAGATTCTTACACGGTCAAATCTGTCGTGTGAACAGGCCCTTAATTTAGCAGATGACAAAAAAGATGGATAAAGAATTCCATCCCATTTTTTTCTAAAAAAAGAACCAAATGTGATATTTGAACCTGACAAATTGGCTGCAGCATGTGAATCTGAACTGAAGAGTTAATGGTCATGGGTATACCAGGGAAGATCCATTGGTAATGTCTGTGATCTTAGGCCATCTCTGATTACTAGATTATGGCAAAGAGGAGGTTCGTTCTATAAATCACCGATGGCCTGAAATCATAGACTTCACCAATGTAACCTGACCAAGATTATCCCTCTGCATCTGTGACATGAGGTTTTTCCCTTTAAATTGATTTTAACACAGGTAACGGAGTATTCTAGCCAAACTCATTTATCGCCTAGCCAAGTAATCATTGCTAGATCAGTGGGGGGTCTGACCTCTCATAAATATGAATTTGCTGTATTCTGTGATAGCTCCTTTTGGCCATACAGCAAACTGATATATCCTACTGTAAGCCGTGTCCCTTTCTGTAGCAGCACACCCACTGCTCTTTATAAAAAATGAAAAAATAAATGCTCCCCGTTCCAGCGCTGGGGACTGGCGGCCATCTTCCCCTGTTATGTCCCTATGAGGAGAACCATGTTGATGTTGGATTACTGTTCTGTAATAGCCATCTTGTACCCATGGGGCTAATTTTCCTGCGGAGTGACCATGAATAGATCATGTGTGGCCCCGTCCTGCTTTGCTTTCAAGTCTTTTCTGACTTTCCTTTTGAATTATTGGCAAACTGCTAGACATGAACCTGCGTCATGCAGAGACCAAGGGAAAAGGGATTAGTGTGCTAAGTAACTGGTATGTTTCAGCCTGCTTTTTTTTTTTTACTGCTCCCCTTGCGCCAAAACTGGAAGAACTAGACAAGACGCGGTAGTGCCAAGCTGGTGTAATAGTCCCCGCTACTACTGCTCTGACTGGATTTTCCTTTTTGAAATACAAATTCTCCTCCTGCTGCTATTGAGGTGGCGTCTAGTTATCCAACTTCTACTTGGACCTTAAAGGGGTATTCCTTTTACAAGACCTTATCCTCTATGCACAGAATAGGGAATACTATTAGCTCATTGGGGTCTGACCGCTGAGTGTTGAGCATGTTCCTTGCTGCTCCATTCATTCTCTGTGGGGCTATAAGAGCACAGCTCCTGGCTATTTCTGGCAGTCCCTTAGAGATGAATGGAGCGTAATGTGCATGTATGACCTGCCCTCTATGTAGTTCGGGGGAATGGTGCCCCCATTCCCCTGTTCGGTGTAAGTCCCAGCAGTCAGAAACACAGTATGGAAAATGGAGTTTCCTACAGGACAGTAATTTCCAGTATCCCAGAGATTTTTGTTTTTATCTCATATACTGTGTACTTGCTAGATGGAAGGCAGAAGGACTCTCTATTGACCGCGCTAATGTAACCTTATGGATATAGCCATATCAGACATGGATAGCATATCGCTAGGATATGCCATCAGTGTCAAGAGGTGCAAGTCCCACCTCAGGGACCCACTCCTATCTCCAGAATGGGCTCTCCTGAAGTGAAGGAGAGCGCACTTCTATGGGCATTCACTGCAATGGGGGGTTCTGAAAGTAGCCAACTATTTTCGGAAGTCTCATAACAGTGAATGCAGAGCGCACGACGTATGCATGGCTACCTTTCTATTCACCGCTATGGGACTGCCAGAAATAGCGACGTTAGCGCTCTGCTATATTCAAAACTCCCATAGCGGTAAACAGAGGGTGGCTGCACTTGCACAGTGCTCTCTCCTTCACTTCAGGGGCTCCATTCTGGAGGTAGGAGCCTGTCCAGAGGTGGCACCTATCTGATGGCATATTCGTAGGGAAATGCCATTGATGTCTGAGATGGGTATGAAACGTTAATGTGTCCATAGGGTTTGTGTATACGTTGTGTTGCTTTCAAACTCTAGGAAAGTTGCGGTTTGTTCTACATCAGTATACCACTTTAAAGTGTGTAGTTTTCAGAGGTTTGCATAATGGCTGTGCTTTTTTGTACAATCATGACATTGTACAAAATCGTAGCATGGCCTTAACCTGCTACCATGGCCTGCAGCATCTCCAGATTTGACTCCCATCTGCCAGCAGCGGATCTTAATGATTTGTGTGCCCAAGTACATTCAGCATGGCAGAGCAGTCCTCAGACAACTATTACATCATTGAGAAGATGCCAAGGCATGTCAGTGCGTTTATTTCTGTGTGTGACACTCATGCTCTATAGTGAATACATTGGGAGGTTTTGAATATTTTGTTTCCATTTCTTTCATTATTTGCATATTATTAACATCTCTATCATTCCTGTGATTTCCATAATTCAGTTGTCCAAAATGTCCTAGTATTCTGAAGCATTATGATTTCCCTTCATGGGACCTAGAAACAACCCCCTGAATAACAACCCAAATGTATTACCCCTCCTCCACCACACTTTACAGTGCAGTCAGGCAACGTTCTCCTGGCAGTCACCAAACCCGGAATCATCCATCAGACTTCCAGACAGAGAAGTTTGATTCGTCACTCCACCGAACACGTTTCCACTGGTCCAGAGACCAGGGGTGACATGCTTTACACTAGGGTTGTCATGATACCAAAATATTGATTTGATTTTGATACCAAGAAAAAGTATTGCGATACTCGATACCATTCGATACCATGCCGAAAAAATAAAACACCCAAAAATCTGTGTGCCCCCATCAGACCTCAGAGCAGCCCACTGTGCCCCCATCAGACCTCAGAGCAGCCCACTCTGCCCCCATCAGACCTCAGATCAGCCCACTGTGCCCCCATCGGACCTCAGAGCAGCCCACTGTGCCCCCATCAGACCTCAGAGCAGCCCACTCTGCCCCCATCAGACCTCAGATCAGCCCACTCTGCCCCCATCAGACCTCAGATCAGGCCCACTCTGCCCCCATCAGACCTCAGAGCAGCCCACTCTGGCCCCCCATCAGACCTCAGAGCAGCCCACTCTGCCCCCATCAGACCTCAGAGCAGCCCACTCTGCCCCCATCAGACCTCAGAGCAGCCCACTCTGCCCCCATCAGACCTCAGAGCAGCCCACTCTGCCCCCATCAGACCTCAGAGCAGCCCACTCTGCCCCCATCAGACCTCAGAGCAGCCCACTCTGCCCCCATCAGACCTCAGAGCAGCCCACTCTGCCCCCATCAGACCTCAGAGCAGCCCACTCTGCCCCCATCAGACCTCAGAGCAGCCCACTCTGCCCCCATCAGACTAAAATAAAAAAGTCTATTACCTCTCCTGCGCTGCGGCTCCGCTCTGGGTCCGTCGCTTCTGTGTCTTCTCCTCCCAGTGCTGCACTGTCACCTGACTGCGTGAAGCGTCAGGTCAGAGTGCGTGCGCTATGTCCTGATGCTGTACGCGGTCAGGACAGTGCAGCGCGGGCAGAGGAGCGCCTGACCCGGAGTGGAGCCGCGGCGCAGGACAGGTAAGAGACTTTTTTATTTTATCTGCCAAAGGTATCGCAAAATAGCAAATCCCGGTACCGAATCAATACTGGTATAACAGTATCGATTCAGTATTGAAATATCGATACCCGTGACAACCCTACTTTACACCACTCCCTCCGATGGTTGTCATTGCGCTTGGTGATGTAAGGCTCGCATGCAGCTGCTCGGCCATGATAACCCGTAGTGAATCTCCTGGCGCACAGTATTTGTGCTGATGTTGATGTCAGAGGAGGTTTGGAACGCAGCAGTTATTGAGTCAGCAGAGTGTTTGTGGCTTTTATATACTACAGAGGAAATTTATTGTAGACCAGTGTTTTATGTTGGTATATGATATCCTCTGAGCTGCCATAGAATGCGCTTAATTTATGGGGAGTCGTAGGCCTTGATATAAATTAGGCTCACCCTCCGGCAGTCTGTGTGCCTAGACTGAAATCTGAGTAAGGGTAGAGTAAGATAAATGTGCTGGCCCTGCCCTCTTTTGGAAAGTGATGATGGCTACGTAGAAATGTCGCTTGCACCTAGAGTTAGGCACTATGGCATTTAAAAAGCCGCAAACACTTGGTTTGCAGAAAACTGGTAAACTATTCAGGACCATGCTGGAATTCACGGAGCTCTTTAGAACGACCTATTCTTTCTCAAAGGCAGACTGCATGGCTAGGGGCTGGATTTTATACACCTGTGGCAATGGGACTGAATTAATTGAGGTGTGCCCAATACTTGTGTCCCTATAGTGTATAATATTAAATGTATGTATGTGCAGTTTATATCACACATAGATCTGTACCTTTACTTGTCTGTATTCATTCTCATAACCATTGTAAGGTCAGGACTGTGAATGTAATCCTACCTGCCATGGATCCCATTTCAGATACTTCAGGTACAGTAAATCAGTGAGATTTCCCACAATGTGGAATGCCCTTTGGGTAACAGAAGTGGGCAGCTTTATTCAGTAATGCTTTTAAGCTTGTGGCTAGAGAGCGTTCCCGTTCCTGGCTCGGTGAATGAAGCGCTTTGTGGATACAAGGAAAGCTAGCTTCAGTACTGCTCATGGCTGTGGTTGTGTGGGTGTATTGAGTGGCCCGCACGTATGGCAAGACTGAGGTGGAATTTATGGTGCATCTAGGAAATTAGCGCCACTGCGGTGTGTTCATGACAGGCACACGTTCCGGTTAATAGTCTTCATGCAGGTGTACACATCTCCTTGTCATTTATAGCCAGGAGCTGTGAGTAGGGCCAGCTTTATTTTCTGCAGAGCTTCCCCCTGCCATAAGAATGATGGGCTTTTAATGCTCTCAGGAAGATTGCTAATACATGGTGTCATTATGGGATAGATGGAGGGAGCCGGATAATATTCCAATAACTCGGGCAGAACCCTGACTTGAGCCTGCCGTCAACTACTCGGCATTAAATATTTAAAATGTTTAATCCGTTAAACATGTTGGAAAAAAAATCGTCTCCATCTGTTTTTATTTGTATTTTTTCCTTTATGTGAGGTTTCTAGGACCGCGTCCAGAGCAGATTATGCTTAAAAGGGAAAATCTATTCCAGCAGTAACTGTTGTAGGAGCTGCGCTTCTACTGTACAGCACAGCAGTTGGCTCATCATTACAACCATCATCATCCTGGATTTTTTTAGTTTTATTTTAGTTGTCCGTAAACCTTATAGGTCCTTAAAGGGAACCTGTCGGCAGTTTCATAGGTGCGATCATTACAAAGATCTGTGTTTTAGTTTTAAAAAGGGCTTCAGAGGAGTGTGCACTGAGTGGCTTCCTTTTGTTTCTACCACGGGGCTCGGCTTGGGCCACGACATCAGTCGTGTGACCAAAGATTGCTGTGTAGCAGTGCTGCTATTGAAATAAATAAGGATGGATGCAGTGCATCTTAAAAGTTGCCACAGCTGTGACCTCAGAGTTGGAAAAAAAAATGGCATTTTTTTTTTTTTTTTTTTTTTGCGATTAATGATTTTTTTTAAAAAAAATTTTTTGTGATTCTGGGGTTGACTTTTGTTGTGATCCTATTCAGTTCAATGGCTGCACTGCTACACTTTGGTCTTTGGTCACTAGTTGTGAGCTAAGTCAATGTGTAGCCCCAGTCTTAAAGAAGCTTTCCCACAAAAATCTTTATTCACCAGCCCGTTAAAAAGGTAGTGAAGGTTACTGGAGACTTTGTTATAACCTCTCTTCTGATTCTCAGCTGTGTCATGTGACCAACACTCTGATCTCCAACTGACACAGGACAGGAAGTAAGTTACTTCTCCATTCATTCCTATGAGACTTAAATTGAGGCACCCACAGGAATAGAGAGAGAAACTGGCTTCCTGTCCACACATAAGATGATGTGTTATTTGGAGAGTGAGAGTGTTGGTCACATGACACAACTGAGGATCAGAAGGGAGGTTATAACAAGCAAATACAGTCACTGATAATACAGTCACTTCACTACAGTTTACATCATGTACCTTTCTAACAGGTCAGAGTAAAATTTTTTTGTGGGAGTGCGTCTTTAATGATCAGGTCTCTCAAATAGGGAGAACCCTGTCAGTTAAGCAGAGCCAGAAGGGAGACGTCCAGCAGACAGATTCTGGGAGCAGATTTAGGAAAACTGCCAAAGTGAAATACAGTTTTTCCAGAAGCTGAAATAGCGAAGACTCACTAGAAGTGATAAAGTGCTCTCTAGATTTTTGTGGGTGTACATTTACACAAGCCTTACTTGGCGTGTTGTGGCCACTTTACTAGTATATGTGCAGCTTTCAGGTCAAACATTTGGAGATAATGGACTGTATCCCATAGACATTTGGTTGGCTTCTGGTTCCCACCGAGCACCGGGTAGAGATACTTCATCATCATTGTCTCCCCTTCTCTAATTTTGATGTACTTATGAACTTGATGGTACAAATACCCATCCAGATGTATTGTATTGTTTCATCGGTGGTCAAAGAGAAGCTTATGGCTGCTACTAATGTGTTAAATCCCATCCCCCATTCTTTTATCTCGCTGTCAGATTAAAGTACTAATTCCTAGAGGTTACAAAACGCTGTTCTCAGACTCCACTTGCTGTAATCCTAGTGTTAACCACTTTTCTGTGTTGGATGTCCTCACAGCATCACCTGCTGCTCTTGAAGGTATAACAACCTCTCCATGTTGTTTGACTGAACCTTCTGAGCACACGTTTTCCACCATATAAACCCCACGCACATATTCCTCACCCTGGAAACATCTCCTTCTGGTCTCCTGTACTAGTTTTCCATCTGGGAATGCTGTTGCTATTTTGCAAATGGTTAAACTGATGTCTTTAGCGTTCCGGGATGCCATAATGTATCATTGGTGTGACATTCAGTTTGTCGGCCTGCATTGATAAAGAGCTCAGGTCGCTCATCTCCCAGACAATTTATTGTTGTCTGAGGTCTATGATACTGCATGTCGTGGTGGAACTGGCTGCTGAGACTTCATTCTTGTGTGATTCCAGAGTCTTACGTAATGTCTTACAGCATTATATAGCATCAGACAACTTTATACCACTTTGCTTAACCCATTCCTGATGGCATATTGTGGATATTTGTTTATTAGGTGGTGTTTTTGGGTCCTGGGGACCTGCATTACTGTTGATCACTGTGAACTGAGCATAGAGTAGTGAAATTCCGATGCAAGGGAGCATGGAGTCTATTGAAGCTTATTTAGTGTGTTAAAGGGGTATTCTGATAAAGTTACTTAATTTTTGAAAAACTGCATTAAAAAGGGCCTGTCACCACTCCTGACATGCCTGTTTTAATAGGTTCACCCATTCCCCATGTAATAACAATCCTGGAACATCTATTCTTATGTCTTTATGTTGTACCATTCCTTTATTATTTCTACTAGAAGTTATGAATGAATTGCTATTAGCCTTCAGTAAGGGTACAGAGGGGAGGTAACCAGTTGGGGGGGGTGTACCTGCACAGTCTGAAAATGGCAGCCCTGATTGGATAGAGTAAGTCTCTGCAGATACACACCCCCAACTGGTTACCACCCTCTTGTACCCTTACTGAAGGCTAATAGCAATTCATTCATAACTTCTAGTAGAAATAATAAAGGAATGGCACAACATGAGAATAGATACTCCAGAATTATTATTACATGGGGAATGCATGAAGATATTAAAACATGAATGTCAGGAGTGGTGAAAGGTCCTCTTTAAGGCTGCAAGCTGTGACCCAATCAGAGCCCATACCTATACATATAACCAGAGCTTTACTTTACCTTGGAATCCATTTGTCTAGCTCCTGTGTGAGCCTGCAACACACTTAGAGTATCATGGCTCCTGATCTTCCCTCACAAAACCACAATCCCCACAATGCCTAGCATTCCTACTGTGAGTGTTGATGTTTACTGATTGGCTGCCTGATATACAGTCCGGTCACGCCCCCTCTTCTCAGTAATCACAGCACACTAACATTTAGCTAGAGAATTAATAGCAACACACTGAGCATGCTCGACCTAACAAAGGCTCAGAACCACAGGTCGATGCCATGAGGAACACAGTGGGTAGCAGAGGAAGAAAACTACTTTTATAACTACTGAACGGTAGATAAGTGAAATTGACATTATATTAGGTAATTATTGATGATGAATTAGTCTAAAACATAACTTATATTTATGGTAACCAGAATACCCCTTTAATAACAGTTTGGATTGATTATTGCAATTTAGGGTCTCTGGCACACAGCATGTTTTGAAGGTAATTTGTGAAATAGTATTCACCTCCACAATGAATCCTCCAATTCTCCCATACATAGCGATGTCAAATAACTGTCCAGTGGTCTCCCAAGTTGCAAGATTAATTGGTTCCAGGAAGACCATTGTAAGTTTATAATCTTGTAACTTAAAGGGGTTGTGCAGGCAATATATTTTGGTAACCTATCTTCAGGATAGGCCATAAATATCTGATTGGCGGGGGTCCTACACCCGGCACCCCGCCTATCAGCTGTTTGAAGAGGTGGCGGTGCTCCATGCGAGAAATACTTCCTACTGCCCTTCGGTTCGGAGACGACTCGCAGTGTAAAGACCAGGAAGTGGCACTTACATGGAGCACCGACTTCTCTTCAAACAGCTCCACCGCCGATTAGATATTGATGGCCTATCCTGAGGATAGGTCAATATATACTGCTTTCACAACCCCTTTAAGTTCACAATACTGTGACAAACTAGCAGTTGGTTCCAAAATATCATCCGAGGATAAGAGGGAATGAAGATTAGAAAAAAAAGACAGATAAGGCAAATCCTTACATTACAACAGTCAAAAATGGATGATGGAATCTCTCAATCACTTTCAGTGAGGAGGACAGGAACTTCTTCAGTATCCCGTATAGCGCACGGTACCAGAAAAATAACATGCAATCGCCCTCATCTGATATCTAAAGAAGCAGCTCATCCTTCCACAGACAGAGGGCAGTACAGGACATGTAGTACCGCATTGTACTGTAAAGAGGTCTGAATCCCCAATAATGAATCCTCCCAGTGTCTTCATAGAGCAAGCTTGAGAAGCTCCGTACATACCTGCTGTAGCCTCTGACCACACAAGTCACAGTTGGAGAGGAATGAGCAGCCCCAATAGTGTCTGGTGTCTTCTTATACAAGAGCCATCATTGTGATGTCATAGAATGCAGTGATGTCATGTGCTCATCTGCATATGCAGCTGTCAATCTTCTGTCTTTTAAACCCTTTTAATTCCCTCCCAGACTGAAAACTTCCCACCTTTTGGATCCTGTGGATGCAAAGTGAAAAAAAGCCCAAGATAAGCTATCAGCTACTACATGGGTGTTTGCAATAAAGTGGCTGTGCTGGGCACCGTCTGTCTGTCTATTTATCTCCAATAATAATCCCCAAAAGTGTATCCTGGGAGCATGATGGAAGCTGGTGAACTTTTGTATATATCTGCTGCTGGCTCTGACCACACAGGTTGTCCTACTGCAAAGGAATGAGCAGCCCCAATAGTGTCTGGTGTTCCTATACGAGAGCCATCATTGTGATGTCATGTGTTCATTTTCATGAGCAGATTTTTAATCTGTGGAAAACCCCTTTTATTGCCTCCAACTCTGAAAAGTTCCTACCCATTGGAAGCAATGTAATAGAGCCCAAGATCAACTATTAGCCACTAAATTGTCTTCTGTAATAGTGTTCATACAGTGTACCATCTATCAATCTAATCTACACAAGCCCCTGATATACACGTGATATGAGATTTGCACATCATGATTTATTATTTTTACATTGCTTTCATGTGTAAATTTAAGTGTCTTTCTTTTTTGCAGTGTTTTTAAAGACACAGTGGCCCATGAGACGCACATACAGTCATGGCCAAAAGTTTTGAGAATGATACAAATATTAATTTTTACAAAGTCTACTGCTTCAGTTTTTATAATGGCAATTTGCATATACTCCAGAATGTTATAAAGAGTGATCAGCTTAACAGCAATTACTTGCAAAGTCAATATTTGCCTAGAAAATGAACTTTATCCCCCAAAACACATTTCAACATCATTGCAGCCCTGCCTTAAAAGGACCAGCTAACATCGTTTCAGTGATTGCTCCATTAACATAGGTGTGGGTGTTGATGAGGACAGGGCTGGAGATCAATCTGTCATGATTAAGAATGACACCACTGGACACTTTAAAAGGAGGCTGGTGCTTGGCATCATTGTTTCTCTTCTGTTAACCATGGTTATCTCTAAAGAAACACGTGCAGTCATCATTGCACTGCACAAAAATGGCCTAACAGGGAAGAGTATCGCAGCTAGAAAGATTGCACCTCAGTCAACAATCTATTGCATCATCAAGAACTTCAAGGAGAGAGGTTCCATTGTTGCCAAAAAGGCTCCAGGGCGCCCAAGAAAGACCAGCAAGCGTCAGGACCGTCTCTTAAAAGTGTTTCAGCTGCGGGATCGGGCTACCAGCAGTGCAGAGCTTGCTCAGGAATGGCAGCAGGCCGGTGTGAGTGCATCTGCACGCACTGTGAGGCGGAGACTCTTGGAGCAAGCCCTGGTCTCAAGGAGGGCAGCAAAGAAGCCACTTCTCTCCAGAAAAAACATCAGGGACAGACTGATATTCTGCAAAAGGTACAGGGAGTGGACTGCTGAGGACTGGGGTAAAGTTATTTTCTCTGATGAATCCCCTTTTCGATTGTTTGGGACATCTGGAAAACAGCTTATTCGGAGAAGACGAGGTGAGCGTACCACCAGTCTTGTCTCATGCCAACTGTAAAGCATCCTGAAACCATTCATGTGTGGGGTTGCTTCTCAGCCAAGGGAATCGGCTCTCTCACAGTCTTGCCTAAAAACACAGCCATGAATAAAGTATGGTACCAGAATGTCCTCAGAGAGCAACTTCTCCCAACCGTCCAAGAGCAGTTTGGCGATCAACAATGCCTTTTCCAGCATGATGGAGCACCTTGCCATAAAGCAAAGGTGATAACTAAATGGCTCAGGGAACAAAACATAGAGATTTGGGGTCCATGGCCTGGAAACTCCCCAGATCTTAATCCCATTGAGAACTTGTGCTCAATCATCAAGAGACGGGTGGACAAACAAAAACCTACAAATTCTGACAAAATGCAAGCATTGATTGTGCAAGAATGGACTGCTATCAGTCAGGATTTGGTCCAGAAGTTGATTGAGAGCATGCCAGGGAAAATTGCAGAGGTCCTGAAGAAGAAGGGTCAACACTGCAAATATTGACTTGCTGCATTAACTCATTCTAACTGTCAATATAAGCTTTTGTTACTCATAATATGATTGCAATTATATTTCTGTATGTGATAAAAACATCTGACAAACACACATAAAAACCAGAGGGCAGCAGATCATGTGAAAATATAATATTTGTGTCATTCTCAAAACTTTTGGCCATGACTGTAGGTTTTAGAGGAGGAAATTACGAAAAAAAATATTTCTCATCTGATCTCAGCACAGACCTCCAATGTTTCTAAGACCACTAATCAGACCTCAGATCAGAGAAAAAAAAATCAACTTACCTCTCCTGCTCTGGCTTCCGCCACTCCTCAGCTCCTGCTCTCCATGCAGTGCTGTGACCCGACATCGCACAGCGTGAGATCACAGAGCGTGCAGACATCCTCAGGCATCCTCAGTACAGAGCCTGCCGGGTGTCTACTTTCCGAAAATGTATATTAGGGGGGCTCTTTTTTATGTTTATATGCTTTAGCTTTTGTTTGTACATGCTGAACTCGCAGTAGGTTTGGCAATGACAGATTTTCACGGAGACATCGGTTTCAAAGTCCAAGCTGTGCTTTATTTGGTCACTTCGGCATAACAGAGTAGCATCCAAGTTATAGCGTCACTCTGAGCGGTTAAGTTATAGCACCAGCATAACATAAAACCAAAATAACTGCCTGCCTATCTGGGCTCTACCTATTACACAAACGGTTCCTGTCTCACCTATTGAGTCCTGTTCACACCCGGGAAGATCAGGCTTCACACAGCCTTACGGTCAGCCAGTCACCATGCCCTAACCACACAGGTCAGCTCTCCAGGATTCATTCCCCCAAACTGATTCTAAGGTCTGCTTTATTTCCCCAGGCCTCACCTGGGATCACCTCGGGCTAGTTAAAAAACCTGTAATGGAGGGGTGTGAACTGGGAAATCCCACTATCATCCCATCTCCTAGTCCATATAAACCCCTATAATCTTGAACAAAGAGCTCCAGCAGACTATGCTTTGCTGAAGCAAATGCATGTTTCTGGATTTTAGTTACCTCACCCAGCTAAGGAACCTGAGGGAGAGATACACTCCCTCCACTACCTTACCATAATGCCAAAACTGTGTAAATTGTCCTGCCTACCAGAGGTGTAAATCATCCAAAAACCAGCGGCCGCTAAAGGGTTAAGCTACATTTATCAACTGTGAGGGGGTTTTTATAAAAAAAAAGTTGGAAAAATTGTTATCATCTTGCTCCAATAAATATGGAGTAATATCTAAAGACAGAAATGTTAGACTTAAAGGGAACCTGTCATCAACTTTATGGTGACTGTACTGAGGGCAGCATAAAATAGTGACAGAAATGCTGATTTCAGCGGTGTGTCTCTCTTCAGCTAAAAGTGAGTGGTTGCTGAGAACCAACATCACAAACATTGCATCCCAGGCCTTGAAAAGAGTCATATCTACCTGAGAAGAGTCATGGTTATTCCTAATCTCCTGCTCTCCCACCCATCTGCTGATGACTGGCAGTTCTCTCCTAGAGAGAAAGGGAGAAAACTAGGTAGAAGCCTGTCAGTCATCAGGTGGGCAGGGAAAGCAGGAATTCATGAATAACAATGACTCTTCTCATGAAGATTTGACTCTTTTCCAGGCCTAGTCTGCAATGTTTGTGATGTTGGTTCTCGGCAACCACTTACTTTTAACTTATAAATGACAGAGCACTGAAATCAACTCACCTGTCTCTACTTTATTCTGCTGTTAGTATGGGTAGCATAAAGGTGATGACAGGTTCCCTTTAAAGATGCGACAAACTTATCATAGTTTGACGTTTGATTCATTTGGTTCAAATTACTCAAATTCCTGCAAAACTGACTCATGATAAATCTTTCCTCTGCATATGTTCCCTGCAGTCCCCATATACAGATCACTGGTAAGTTGCCAGTGATCTGTACAGACAGACATGCAGAGATGACGCCGATCGCGTGCCCAAATACAGAATGCTTCCGGATACAGAAACACATCTCTCAGTACAATGATTTTTTCAGTTCGCTGCAAAGTACAGGATCAGGCTCTTCAGTCAGCCCAATCCTGCCTTTAATTTTCATTGTTACCATTTTGAGTTACATAAGATTCAATAGACCCCCGGTTGAAATGAAAAGGCATCAGCACCCCACAATCGCATTTGCGGAATGCCAGTGGGTAACAGAGGGAACCACCTCCATCTAAAACCACTTAGATGCTGCAGTCACTCTCTCTCCTATATATATATATATATATATATATATATATATATATATATAAAGGGTTAAACAGCTGAGATCAGAGGTTTCTCTGATCCTGACACCTGTTTTACTGGACATGAACCTGCACCACTATAAAAAAAGGTACTTGTGTAAACTTAAAGGGGTATACTTATTTTTAGACATTGGGGCTTATTGATAGGAGATAACTCCAATGTGTGAAAGGTGTGGGTGCCACCTCTGGGACCACACCTATACTTAGAACGGAGCCCGCATAGCGCGCTAGGCTATTTTCAGAGGTTCCATTGGAATTAATGGGAGGCACAACTCGCAAGCGTGGCCACTGCTCTATACGTCTGTGGCGCTGACAGAATTAGCCGAGCGTGCTTTTCTGTTCTCGGCTCTGCCATAGGAGTGAATGGAGGGTGGCTGCACATGCGAGATTTTCCCTCCTGCACTTTGTAGGCTCCGTTCTGACCCCCACCTATGATACGCCCCCAGTGTCTGAGATGGGAATAGCCCTTTTAAGAGATTTCACCCCAATCTAGTCATAGATGGTGAATGTAGCCTTGGTGTGTATGGAGGCCTCCTGACCTTCCCCAATGGTATATGTCAAGGGAGATGAAGATGTTTGTTGCATCGGTTGCTTTTTCTATAGGTGTATGGACTTGGTCTCCTCTTGAAATCTTAGGCTACTTTCACACTAGCGGCAGGCCTGATCCGGCAGGTGAAGGGTGCTGCCGGATCAGGCCTGCCGCAGCGACATGTGTGGAGCTGGAACCGCGCTCCGGCCCCACACATGTCACACAGTACATACATACACACACACAGACACACACACACACATATACACAGCAGGTCTTCAGAGCGACGGAGAAGCAGGACGGCTCACACAGGTGACGATTCCCCACAGCTCCCTCTGCTGGGCGCCTGGTGGAATCGTCACCTGTGCGCGCCGTCCTGTCCCTCCGACGCTCTGAAGACCTGCCGGGGAGCATGTAAGTATGTATGTGTATTTGTATGTATATATATGTCTGTGTATGTTTATGTGTATGTCTATGTCTGTATGTGTAGCCGAATCCGTCATGAACTCCATTGAAAGTCAATGGAGGGCGGATCCGGTTACCATTGTGGTCACACCAGACGGATCCACCCCCATTGACTTGCATTGGGGGTCATTCCGGATCCGTCTTGGTGCGGATGCCTGGACCGGAGAGCAAACTGCAGCATGCTGCGGTTTGTTCTCCGGTCTGAAGACTGAACGGAATGCTTTCAGGAGCATTCCATTGTCTTCAGTTCAGTTTTGTCCCCATTGACCATGAATGGGGACAAAACTGAAGCGTTTTATTCCGGTATTGAGCCCCTATGACGGAACTCAATACCGGAATTTTAAAACGCTAGTGTGAAAGTAGCCTTAGTGTGAAGTTGCTAATTATAGTGACGCTGCTCCTGGTGAGGATAAAGAAAATGTAAGCTGTTTAAATCACATTAAGAGATAACTCCTCAGTCATGCTGTGAGGGCGCACTCCATCTAGATTGTGCACGTTCTTGGACAAACACTCTGCAATTACCTGTGTAATAGGGACACATACATAATACATTAAACTGATTTATTGGTGCAAACTGGAGGCCCTCGCACAATGAAACAAATAATAAGAAAATGTGGCCCTTTTCAAAACGGCTGCAAGCAAGCCTAGATAAGGCTTCATTCACACGACCGTATTTTGTTTCCGTGTCCGTTCCGTTTTTTTTTTTTTTGCGGACCGTATGCGGAACCATTCATTTCAATGGGTCCATAAAAAAAAAACAGAAGGTACTCCTTGTGCACTCCGTTTCCGTATGTCCGTATTTCCGTTCCGCAAAAAAGATAGAACATGTCCTATTATTGTCCGTTTTGCTGACAAGGATAGGCATTGTTACAATGGATCTGCAAAAAAAATGGATGCCATACGGAATGTCTTCCTGTCAAAAGATTGAGCTTGCCCGATGAACAAGAGTTTGCTTGTTCATCAGTGGCAGTATTAGACTGCCAGATGATCGCAGGTGTAATACAGGCTTATGGGTAGTTTTTGAGACTTTACTTGGATACGTTTTAGATTTTACTGCAGGATTGTCACTCAAAGCTAGAAGTGGATATGAAAAGAATTGGAAATATAAAAGAAGGACTAAAAGCGCATCTTCCCGACAGTCGCCTGCTCATCAGTAAAGGAGAAACCTCCACTTACATGCAGCGATCTCCACTGTATGGGGAGGAGCGACTACTAATGCCATTGCTTGTCCCCATACTGAATAGTTATTTCTGGGCAGCAGAACGTGTTGCCCACATATGATAATTTAGGTGACCTCATAACAATCCTATTAGCTGATGAATGAGTGTTTTGCTCATTCATTGGGTAATCGGCGGCACCTTTACAAGGCAGATTATCGCCGATTTGCCATTGTTTGTATGAATGCTCATTAGTGATATTCTGCCTGAACATCAGCCAGTGTAAAGGGGCATTTATACTTCTCCTTCCTGATGGATCAACTTCTGGCTTTGGCTTAAAAAAATAGAGGAATGCACCTCAAAACCTCAAAAAAAAAAAAATTGTGTGAACCTACCCTAAGACAAATAGCTATAGTCAGTAATGTATTGATGGCTGAATGCCTTTGTGTTCTAGACTACAGCACGTTATATTCCTTAACTTTATTAGAAATTCAATGATTCTCCGAGACGGTGAGACCGGGAAGACTATGTGGCAAGGAGCAGAAGATTTATCATTTCCAGGAGTTGAACATGAAGGTAAGTTACATGATATACGGTACTTTTCTCTCTCATTGTTTTTTATGTCATTAAAGAAACACCCCATAATAATCTTTCCTATATGTCGGAGCATAGTATTAATAGTATTAAAGGGTTATTCCCATCTTGTCGCTTGGCTATTTTCGGCTACACCATACGAATGAATGGAGGGCGGCCGCGCATGCTCGGTAAGCCCTCCTTCACTTTTGGGGCCCCATTCTCGATATAGGTGCAGGTCCCAGCAGTGGGACCCGCACCTATAGGACAATGGGGGCATATCCTAGCGATATGCCCCCATTGTTCAACATGGGAATAACCCTTTAAGGCCAAGTTCATATTTCAGTTATTTGGTCAGTTATTGTGAGCCAAAACCGGTAGTGAAGCCTGCTCAGAAATCTGGTATAATGGAAAGATTTGCACCTGGTTTATGGTTTTGACCCATTCCTGGTTTTGGCTCCAAATAACTGATGGGGATAACTGAACAAAAACCTGATGTGTGAACTTGGCCTAAAGTGTATACCTGTTTTATGGGGTTTCTGTCATCCTGGTTCCTTCTTCCCCCTCAGATATGATTCCTTTAATACAGCCTGCATTTCCCATTATACATTACGTGTGGTGTGTGCAGAAGTCATAAAAGAGGCTGTGTAGATTCTGCCTCATATGTTCACATTTTAAAGGGAATCTGTCATCAGTAGAAACAGTATGAAACTAGGCTTCATGTCTGGTAAGGCTGTAGGAGCTGATCACATAAATACCTGTGGGGGAGGGCTGAGGAGACAGGAGAGCCAGAAAGGCTTCACCAACTAAATAGACAGTTTCTATCTCAGCCCAAGTGCTTTAGTCACGTCCTTACTGGTCAGTACTTCTCTATAATTTCCTCTCTGATCTAGCCCAACAGCTGTAGGAAAACTGCAAATGGAAGATATAGAAGACAAATGATAAAACTGTGCTTTTCAAAAACAATATTTTTTTTTGTCTTTATTATGTCATTGTTTTTCAATGACGGTGTGAAAAAAACTGATGCTGCCACTGTTTTGGGGTTTTCTTTTTATAGTTTGTTATTCTGTGGGTCAGTACACTTACAATCCCAAATTCAAATAATTGTTATGTGGGGCTGTGGGCTTTTCAGTCAGCAGATCAGCAGGGGAGTGAGAGTTGGACCTCATGGATCAGGTACTGGTAGTCTATCCTACTGATAGGCCACCAATATTACAGTGCTGCAAAGCTCTTTTAAAACAGAAAACATTAAAGGGGTTGTCCGAGTTATTTTTTTGTTCTTTATATGTTTCTAACTTGTCAGGTATAACAACTTTCCCATATACTTTGTGTTTCTAAAGCTGCTGGTTTCTCAGAGTTGACTGAGGGTCACATGACCTGTGATGTCAGCTTATCTCCCTGGTCTGTGATGTTTCGTGTACAAGCCTCAGAGTTCAGATAACAGTCTGTACACCAGATGTCACTGGCCACGCCCCCTTTCTTTGCCGGGCTCCTGCTATCTGCTCTCTCCCTGGATTCCTTCAGATAAAACATTAACCCCTTCAGCCAGAACACACTGAGGGCTCAAGGCTTTACAACAAATAGTAGCTGCAGCAGTGAGAGGAGACAAATGCTGGGCAAGGAGCTATAGAGGAATTGTACAAGAACATGTAGGGAGAATTTCCTGTGTGTATCAGCAGTGTCATTGTACAGCTGGGACTTGTAGTCCTACACAAACAACATGCTGCTGAGTATCCCAGCAGGCAGACATGTACTCACAGCAGTTATATTCACTGCCTTTGCAGAGAAGGGGGGAGGGGCAGAGATTGTCATTACTGCATGTAATCAAAGGCCAGAAGAGAACCAGGGAAATGAGGAAATATAGATTTTTTTTTTTTTGCCTAAAACTTGCTGAACTTAGTTATATATTGCTACCCATCAGATTTACAGTGCTATATTTTTTTTTTCCATAACTTGGACAACCCCTTTAACAAGAGTATTGTTCTTCTAATAATTCTTGGGATTGATTATAAATGACAAACTTAAATTAGTGAGACATAATTAGTGGTAACGGCATTAATGTTTTTCTCTCATGAGCAGACCAGTTACAAAACTGAAAAATAAAAAAGAAAAATATTCAGCAAAGAAGCTAAATGGGGTTGTTCAGCCATGTACATGTTTTTGAGATAAAGGCTCCCCATGGTGTAAAGCAGTAAAATAAGTCCATACTGTCCTTACAGATTATCCTTCTCTCCCTCCCAGCCTTCACAGCAGCCTGCAGGTCTCTGGATTAACGTCCCTCTTGACAGGAAACGCCCAATCAGCTGGTCATTGGCTGAGGCAGCTCACCTCTACGGTCAGTGATAGGCTCAAAGGGCATTTCCTGTTTGTTGAGAGGGTCCAGGAAGTAGAGACCAGTGAAGCAGTGGAATGGGAGTGACAGGGGATCAATAAAGTGAGCATTTTATTATTTAACACCACAGAGAACCTTTTAAATAAATGGCCAGACAAGCCCTTTAAAGACCAAAGTTCTGTCGTTAAGATGCATTTTTCATATGTTTATGTATAGTTAGTGATTTTGTTTTTATTTATTTATTTTTTTTTACATTGTTTTACTTTTTCCTATAGCTCGAGTACCCAAGAAAATCTTAAAATGTAAGTCTGTGTCCAGAGAGATCAACTTTGCATCTGAAGAAGAGATGGAGAATTTTAGACTAGAACAGAAAGTCTACTTTAAAGGGCAGTGTTTAGAAGGTATGGTAGCTGATATTGGGTTAATACTGTTCACAAACTTGAAAATTCATCTTAAAGGGGTTGTGTCACTTCAGCAAATAGCATTTATCGTGTAGACAAAGTTAATACAAGACACTTACTTATGTATTGTGATTGTCCATATTGCCTCCTTTGCTGGCTTGATTTATTTTTCCATCACTTTATACACTGCTCGTTTCCATGGTTACGAACACCCTGCAATCCAGTAGCGGTGGCCGTGCTTGCACACTATAGTAAAAAAGCACCAGTCTATGTGAACTCCCATGGTCCCAGCCACCAGGGAGGCTCACGTTTTTTTCTATAGTGTGCAAGCATGACCACCACTGATGGATTGCAGGGTGGTCATAACCATGGAAACAAACCGTGTATAATGTGATGGAAGAATCAGTCAAGCCACCAAAGAAAGCAATATGGACAATCACAATACATTAGTAAGTGGCTTGTATTAACTTTCTCTATATGATAAATGCCACTTGCTGAAGTGAGACAACCCCTTTAACCTGTCACAGGTTTTTTGTTTTTAACCGAGTACCCTAACGTGGGGAGTACCCTCTGCTGATGCTGCTAGATTTTTTTTTTTTTTTTTTTTTTTTTTTTTTTAAGACCCCTGGTCTGCCCGGTTGTGATCTCCTAAAATTTTGCCGCCTTATATGTTAATGCCGAGCATCAGTATAGGCAGGGGGAGACAGCTCAGCCATTGAGAAAAAAACAGCTCACTTTCTCCCTGGCTTTGACAGTCTGCTGCGATTGTGCCGTTCCACAGCCAGGGAGGAGACACCCACTGAGAACTCGGTTAAAAACAAAAAAAAAAAAACGTAAAAAATAGGTCCCCTTTAATTAGTGCACAGAAAGTCATAGCTGAGACATCTAAGTTAAAGAAATAACGCTCTAAAGTTCAGTCTGATTTAGAATCCAAGTTATTCCGTTTGAACTTGGCTAACCAGAGACAGCCTTCCCTCTACCTTATCAATCTTTAGCTAGATGCCACTCTATTGCACCGCACCGAAAAGGCCCTGAAATGGACCCAAGCTAGATTTTATAAATTGGCTAATAAACCAGATAGAATGCTGGCAGCTAAATTAAGGGCTAGACAACGCCTTATCACGATTTACCAAATCAAAGAGGGCAGTCCACTTCCAACCCAACTACAATCTACCAACAATTCCATACTTTTTACCAAAAACTGTACTCTCCACCCTCTGGCCCACCCGCAGAGGATATTTCCTCTCTTCTTGCAACTCTACCAATCTCTAACCTATCCTCGTCTGCTAGGGAATCCATTAACCTTGATATCACTGATGAGGAAATAGAGTTGGCGATAGCCTCCCTTAAAATAGGCAAATCCCCAGGCCCAGACGGGTTTTCGGCACTTTACTTTAAAAAATGTAAAGATATATTGATACCCCATTGTGTAATTACATCCTCCATGGGGGTAAACTACCATCTGATATGCTTAATGCACTAATAACAGTAATCCCTAAGTCTGATAAGGACCCCTTACACCCCGCAAATTATCGCCCCATATCTCTGCTTAATGTTGACCTAAAGATTTTCACCTCTATTTTAGCTAAATGCCTCAACTGTCATCTCCCTAATTTGATCCATTACGACCAGGTGGGATTTGTCCCTGGTAGACAAGCACCAGATAATGTAAGGAAAGTCTGTAACATCATCTAATGGGCTAATAGGAACTCTAAGCCCTTTTCCTTATTGGCCTTGGATATTGAAAAGGCTTTTGATAGCCTTTCCTGGTCTTACCTCTACCAGGTTATGTCCGTAATGGGTATATCTGGCCCTTTTTTACGTTCTATACGAACACTTTACACGTCTCCCACAGCCTTCCTTAAATTACTGACTAATGACCCTACTCCTATTCCCATCTGTCGGGGTACTCGTCAGGGTTGTCCCCTCTCCCCTGCCCTCTTTGCTTTGGCTATTGAGCCGTTGGCCATAATGATTCGTACTGATCCGAACATAGCAGGGGTGAAAATTGGCCTTCGTGAATATAAACTTAGTCTTTTTGCTGACTACATGCTTTTTACTATTACACGACCCCTGATCACATTGCCTAATTTGATGAAATGTTTGAATACGTTTGGTCGTTATTCTGGCCTTCGGATCATTGCCAAAAAATCGGAGATACTGCTTTGTAACATACCTCTGACTACTCGAGACTTAATCTCACTCAATTTTGGTTTTAAAAACCAGAGATAATTATCTCCCTTATTTGGGAATTAATTTTTCAAAAAACCTTGACACCACTTTCAAATAGAATTATGCCTGTCTCATCCCAAAGCTCAACCATGAACTAATAAACTGGAATTCTCTGACTCTCTCGTGGATAGGAAGAATACACACTGTAAAAATGGTCACTTTACCTCGGATATTATACCTCTTTCGTTCCCTCCCCATCCCAATAACAGGTATGGCCCTAAAGTCCTTACAGACGGAAATCTTCCACTTTATATGGGCGTATAAGAGACCGCGTATAGCCAGAAATATTATACATAAAAGGGTGGGAGGGCTTTCAGTACCTCACCTCTATAAATACTATCTAGCGGCCAGATTGACACAATTAGTATCATTTCATACCATACCTAATCCTCCACAATGGGTTATTTTGGAGTCAGACTTATTGCAGCCAGTGTCCCCATTGGCGTTAATCTGGTCTCCTGACATCCCTTTGAGATCAGTAGATCCCTACCTTATGTTACAACTTTGGAGGAAAGTGCGGTTTAAATATAAACTACAAAGCCCCGTTTCTCCTATGCTCCCTCTATTTGGAAACGCCCTATTCCCCACAGGTTTACCACCGACTGCGTTTGTTTGGTGGAAACATACTAGACTACGATATCTTGGCGGTTTTGTACTTCGCTCTAAGCTCATGTGCAGGGCATACTTTATTTCTACTTTTTCCTCACCGTCCTCTGAACTCTTTAGAGATACTCAAGTCTTCCACTTTCTAACCTCCCAGATCCCGGCACACAGCGTGATATACTTTACTATGTTCGAAAGACTTTGCAAGTACAGAGCTTTAGAGAGGTACTCTCTCTTCCATCTATTCCATCCTGAATTTGCCGCTCCCAGACATCAAACTGGCATACATGCATGGATGGGAGGTGGATTTAGGGGAGACCCTCACATTAGAACAATGGTTCAAGTGTTGTACGACAATTAGTAAGGGCAGTTGGCAGGTTAACCTAATGGAAACCTCTTTGAAGATCCTACATAGAGTCTACTTAGTGCCCCCCAGACTACATCTTATATATCCAACTGTCTCTCCCTTATGCTTTAGAGCAGTGGTTCTCAACTCCAGTCCTCGGGACCCACCTGCCAGTCAGGTTTTCAGGATTTCCTTAGTTTGGACCAGCTGATATAATTAGCGTCCATCCATCAGGACTTACCACAGGTATTCATTCTGTGGGATATTCCTAAATCCTGACTGGCAGGTGGGTCCCGAGGACTGGAGTTGAGAACCACTGCTTTAGAGGCTGCCAAGAATCAGGAACCACTCTTCACATTTGGTGGACTTGTCCAATAGTACGGCGATTCTGGTCCAATATAAAAAGTGTAATAAGTGGAAGTATTTGGAAAAGATCTCCCCCTATCAGCGCCAGTATACCTCCTAGGCCTTAAACCACCGACATTCAATAATACTACCTATAAACTCCTTCAATATATTCTGATGTCTTCCAGGATCCACATAGCATCTAGATGGCAAACTCCCTCTCTTTCAGTGTCAGCAGTCATACACAGAGTTAACCGTATAGCTTTATATGAAAAACTAAACGCTACACTGACAGACTCTAGGGAACGTTATCAAAAAATCTGGAACCCCTGGCTAAACTACTCTAAATCTCCTAATTTACAGTACTTCCTGTCTCTCTAACTGGATGCTCTAAACCAGAGATCTCAAACTCGTGGCCCTCCAGCTGTTGTAAAACTACAACTTCCATCATGCCAGGAGAGCCTACATCTATTGGGGCATGCTGGGAGTTGTAGTTTTACAACAGCTGGAGGGCCACGAGTTTGAGATCTCTGCTCTAAACACTGGAAGACTTCCTGCATACCCCTGTCCCTTTTCCTTTCTCTCATATCCCTGACCGTGGGAGTCCCCAAGGGCTGCACCCCTCTTTCTCAATCCTACTTGTCTCGATTACTCCATGTTTAATGATGAGACCACACTGTTCTTTAATTGTTATATTTTAATGATTGATGCCTCTTTTCAAAGAGGTTTTTCATCAGTTTACAGTTGTAGGAGAGCTTTATATCTCCATTATGTATTGTTATGTACCTTGTACGCTTTCTCCTTTTTTTTTTTTTTTTTTTTTTTTTTGCCATCAGTCAAATAAATACATTTTGAAACTAATTAGTGCACAGAAAATATGTGATTTATTAGTGACAGCCAATAAGGCTGCCTCTTCCATTTTACAAAGGGCTGAATAAAGATAAGAGCTGGAATCTGTTTGCTGTGAACACCTACCAATTTCCTTCTGTTACTATAACATCTAGCTGGTCACTGGTTGTAATCTAAAACCTCACTGGTCACATGTTAAATGAATTCCTCTGAACCACTGTTAAGAAGTTAAATCCTGTCCTTGTCCATTACTCTCCTATGTATATGCCACCTTTTTATGATGCATGATACTGAAAAACATATTTCCATTCATTTCCCACACAGGACTTGAAAACGATGAAAGATCAATATGGTAAAATGACGTGTTTTTTTTTTTTCGTTTTTTTTTTTTTCCAGAGTGGTCCTTTGAGTTTGGATTTGTAATGCCCAATTCTGTGAACACCTGGCAGTCTATGATAGAAGCAGCACCAGAGTCTCAAATGATGCCAGCTAATGTTTTAACGTAAGAACGCAGTAACGTATACTGATATGGTGGAAAATTTCCTACAGTACCATTAATGAAATCTCGCTCCTGCACATGTCATCGCCAGGTGGGCAAACAGTGCATGCATGGTCCAATCGGCGATTCAGCTGCCCACATTGGTATTGTATGGCACATTCCTGGGCCCTGCGGTTATGTGCGCATTTCAAGAGCATGGACTCTGACATAGGCAGGACGCTCAGCTTCCTTACAGAAAGTTAGGGGAGTAGTTATTCACCAGCATCCCAAAGGGACAAGACTTTTTTTTTGTTGTTGTTGGCAAGGGGCGAAGTTTGTTTTAACTATTGATGAGTGCCGCAATTCACACTTCACTACATTGATCTCCCTCTAGGATAAGTTATCAATATCGGATCGATGTTTGGGAGCATGGGCGGATTGGCCATAGACATTACAGGGAAATTTCCCGGTGGGCCGATGCCCAGAGGGCCGCCTGGGCCCTCCTCATGGCCGGCCAGTGGACGTTTTTGGGGATGTCTTTTGTGATGGACTGTGGTATTTGGCTCTGATGGGGTGGTATAATGTGCCATAATATGGTATTGCTGGCCGTGCAGCAATTTGGACCCAACTACAAAACGGGGTCACTTTTAGTAATTTTTCCAGGGCCACTTTAAATTCCCAGCCCGCCGCTGTTTGGCAGTAGCTCCAGTAATGAAACTGCACAGCTATGTCCATGGTGTGTAGAGGATGAGGCTGATTACTTCCACGCAGCTTCCATTGAGATGAACAGAAGCAGTGATGAGCTTTGTTCTCTATAACGTGGATGGAGCTGTGTAGTTCCTGTGCTGAAGGTACTCCCAACAGTTGATCTGATCTGGGTGATCTTGATGAGCTGTCCTAGGAGAAACCCTGTGGTAGAAGCTCATGGTCTAGATACATTTATGAATATGATATATACTTATATATCTGTTCTGCAATTTAACCGTGTTTTTTCTTCTTCCTTTACAGTGGTAACGTCATCATAGAAACCAAGTTCTACGATGCTGAACTTCTTGTCAGTACATCAAGGGTCAGGCTCTTCTATGTTTGAATAAGGAGTCCGTTGATACGTTTTTTTACCCACCTCCATTCTCTTTACATTTTTTCTCTTCTGGGGAAGAAAAAAAAAACATTTGTTGGGTGCTGTGGACTTGAATGCAGTACAGGACTATGCCCATGTTTTCAGACACAGAGGCATGAACACACCATGCAGCACACTGCACGTGACCCACATGGAGCAGATTTTGTTTTATTCAGCTATTCCTTGACTTCTGCGTCCTCCACCACTATTAGCGATCGTTCACAGACTGCTAACTTGTATATTTTCTTTTCTCAAACTGTTACATGACGTAGTATGATCATTTTCCCGATTGAATGGTTAGGCCACTGTAAGCTCAAGTAGGTCCGAAACCACGATGAAGCCACGGGCTGCACAATATATACCTCTGTCATTCTCTCGTCCTAAAATAATGGTTTCATTGCACTTAGTGTATGGAGCATGTGGCTGGAAAACTGACATCTCGTGCTCAGATCGTGATATATTTCCAAAGCATTTATAATTTCCCTGCCTCCACACATTGGTGAGAGACCTGTCCTCAAAGCCTCATGGTCCTGAAATGGCTATAATGGTGTCTTTATGCCCAGCCATTGATTGTAGCTATATGTATAGATATAATATTTAAGCAGGGGTATGTACAGGTATATACATTTAGACCAAAATTGTTCATCAGTATTAAAACTTGCATCTAAAAGCCTCAAAATGTTTTTCCATAAAATATGAATACTTGTACCTCTGGTAATTAATGTGCTAAGGTCTTCAGTGGCATCCCATTCCTGGGGAAAATGAGCATATTTGACCCTCATTTGCCCCATATCTTGTTGTGCCCCCTTTATATTGCTTTTGTGCTTTACTTACTAAATTAGTCCATTGGGTTAAGATATAATACAGTCAAATTCAATGTGTAGTTTAATAGACCTATTTTAAGTTATTCTACCTTATTTATTATATATACATGGCCCCCTCTTACCACAAAAAAAGTCCATTCATCTCATCAGTAGGGGTTATGGGACTAGAATGCATTATCTGAAAGTCTGAATAAAGACGTAGTTTTTAAGAACTCCTCTTGAATAACCCGTGAACATGGTCTCACTGGGGTGATTAGTAAAATGGAGCTAATACGGTCATTTAGCATACCAGTATATTCACAAGTGAAAGACATTTGCAGAAAGTTCTACAACTCAGAAGGTTCCATTAATCTGAATGGGGCATTGGTGGGACAAGCGCATGGATCTCTGTAAGCACCATTCAATTGATTGGGACAGGTAAAAATAAATTCTGCAAAATTATCTGCGTGTGAAGTCACCTTAAAGAGGCTTTCTGGTAGAGATGAGCAAACCCGAACTTGGAATTTTTCACTTAAGTTTGGGTTCGGTGTTCGGGTGATTTTATTATTTTCCGTTATAACGGAAAATAATAGCATTCTTACGACAAAATGCTAAATAAAATGGTCATTCAGGGGCTAAAAATAATAATAATAAAAAAAACCTCACCTCCTCCACTTGATCACGCAGCCAGTATCCTCTTCTTTCTGCAGGACCTGCGATGATGTCACCGCGCTCACCACTTGGTAAGCGCGGTGACATCATCACAGGTCCTGCAGAAAGAAGAGGGTACTGGCTGCGCGATCAAGTGGAGGAGGTGAGGTTTTTTTTTATTATTATTATTTTTAACCCCTGAATTGCCATTTTAGCATTCTGTCTTAAGAATGCTATTATGTTACGTCATAACCATGTTATAACGGAAAATAATAAAGTGAAGTTCGGGTCCCCATTGACTTTAATGGGGTCCGAGTTCGGGGTAAAGTTCGGGTCCCGAACCCGAACTTTGACCTGACGTTCAGCCCAACCCGAACTTCCATGGATTTCGCTCATCCCTACTTTTCGGAAGTTCAGTACTGGTGGCCTATCCTCAGGATAACTTGTTGACATCTGATCGGTGCAGTTTGATTTCCGACACCACTGCCGACCATCTGTTTCAAGAGGCTGTGGTGCTCCAGTAAGTGCTGTGGCCCCCTTAAAACATACCAAGTACAGTACATTGTATAGCAACAGTGCTTGTTATTGCAGCCCAGGCCCATTCTCTTGAATAAGACTGAGCTGCAAATAGGCCATATGACCAATGAAAGTGACATCACTGGCCTAGGAAGAGGCCATGGCTAATCATCAGATGTGCCAGGAGTTGGAAGCCTATGGACCAGATATTGATGATCTTCTGGGGTCCCTTTAATTCTTGGTACCTCATATCCAATTTTCCATTGTGCTCTATATACTAAAAGACTTACATTCAGGAGCGGACTGGGAACTTAAAGTGGCCCTGGAAAAAATACTAAAAGTGGCCCTGTTTTGTAGTCGGGTCCAAATTGATTGAAGGCAGGGCCAACACAAGTACACCAGGGCCAGCAATACCATATTCTGGCACATTGTACCACCCCAACAGAGCCAAATACCACAGTCCATCACAAAATACATCCCCAAAAACTTCCACTGGTTGGCCGTGAGGAGGGCTCAGGTGGCCCCCTGGGCATCGGCCCACCGGGAAATTTCCCTGTAAGGTCTATGGCCAATCCGCCCCTGCTTACATTACGTAAAATGAAAAAGTTTGCATGTTAGTGGGCTATACGTAAAATAAATGCCCAAATTACCCCACTACCATCTCTTAACATGCTTTCTTGTCCTGCAGCTATTGGCTGAAGATGAACCTCATAGATTTCCGGCTTTGCCCGCCTGTAGGTAATGGTGTTAATACTGAGAGGTCTCTGCTCCTTTTCATGAAGTTCTTCGGCTTTGTGGTCCAAATGCAAGAGGAAATAGAAGCAATGAGCTGAATGAAAGTGGGAGCAATAGAGAATCTGCCAATAGCGACAAAGCAGCCATTTGTTTCCTGGGGCGTTAGGGACCTATAGTCGTAGTGAAGGGTCGTGGTATGTTATTTCGTCCGTCCATTTTACTAGTTATCAAAAGGAAATGTTCCTGCTGTTTCACTTTATGTACATTTAAAACCCTGTATACATTACACTCAAAAATGTTTGACATCGGTGTCTTTCTGCGTATTTTGTATTTTACAACAAACTCGTACAGAGGAGATGAAATGGGCAGGAGCGTCTGCCCACCCAGGCATGGAAAAGTGAGATTGAGATGTGGAGCAATTTTCCACTTTCTGGAGGCGTTCTAAATTGATGCTTTCTGGAGAGCATTAGTCAGTCACAATACCTTGGATTACTAATTTATGGTCTGTGGAAATAAAACGACACGCATCCTCTAAACAGGTGGTTTTTTTGTAAGTCCTGGGAAACTTCATATTATTCAGGAGCCATACATCTGTAAAGGTCTGTCTGCAGGATTTTCTTTTTTTTGTAACTTTTTCTGGCTGCACTGTTTTAGCATCCAGGACTTTCCTATGATTGCTGGACCAAATAACAGACTCTACAAAGCATAATTCTGCCTAAACTATGTGAAGCAGACTATGTACACCTAGTGAACAGATACACAGAAGAAATGACAAATATATTTGTGTGGCTTTTAATTACAATAGGTAAATTTAAAGGGAACCTGTCACACTGAACATGGTGTCTGAGCTGCAGGCAGCATGTTATAGAGCAGGAGGAGCGGAGCAGATATATGGTTTTATGTGACAAGCTTTCATATACTCATCTAAATTCTTGCTTATTCTGGGCTATAAAGTCCAGGAGAGGGTCCTATCAGTGATTGACAGCCTTCTCTGACTGTGTATACAGAGAGAGCTATCAATCACTGATAGGACCGCCTCCTGGACTTCAACCTCCAGAATAAGCAAGAATTTAAAGGGACCTGTCACCTCCTAGACAGAAAATAAACTGTTAGCAGTACCTTACTTTAGTGACCAGTGTGAGGCAGATGCATATCTTCATCGTGACAAGCGATTCCTGTAACAGTCCAAAATCGATCTTTTATTCCTGCAGCGCGCGCTTCCCTGAGTCATCTTGAAGTCAAGGGGGCAGCGGCCTCCTTTCTCCAAGTCAAGATAACCACTCCCCTCTTGCAAATGATTGACACGTCTGCCGGCGGCCGGGGATCCCGCAAGTCTCGCGTGCGCGCGATGAGTTCCTGTGCTATCCCGGCTCCGGCTGTTCACCTCGCCGGCACTTTTAACACTAAAGCGCATGCGCCGAGCCTATTCGGCGCATGCGCTTTAGTGTTAAAAGCGCCGGCGAGGTGAACCGCCGGAGCCGGGATTGGCCAGGAACTCATCGCGCACCACACACGCGCGAGACTTGCGCGATCCACGGCCGCCGGCAGACGTGTCAATCATTTGCAAGAGGGGAGTGGTTATCTTGACTTGGAGAAAGGAGGCCGCTGCCCCCTTGACTTCAAGATGACTCAGGGAAGCGCGCGCTGCAGGAATAAAAGATCGATTTTGGACTGTTACAGGAATCGCTTGTCACGATGAAGATATGCATCTGCCTCACACTGGTCACTAAAGTAAGGTACTGCTAACAGTTTATTTTCTGTCTAGGAGGTGACAGGTTCCCTTTAAATGAGTAAAATTACAAGTTATATGAAATCTTGTCACATAAAACCATATATCAATCTGCTCCGCTCCTCCTGCCCTATAACCTGCTGCCTTCAGTTCAGACACCATGTTCAATATGACAGGTTCCCTTTAAAGGGGTTGTCCAGGCTTTTACGAAAATCCCTCTGCCTTTTAACCCAGGGTTCCTCACCTCCAGTCCTCAGGGCCCACCTGCTGGTCATGTTTTCAGGATTTCCTTAGTATTGAGCAGGTGACATAATTAGGCTCCATTCACACGTCCTGTTTTTCTTTCCTGATTCGATCCTGATCCTGATTTGGATCCATTCATTCCAATGGGTCCTGAAAAAATCAGGATCGAATCAGGAGAGAAAAACAGGACGTGTGAATGGAGCCTTAGTGTCAGTGCATCAGGACTTACTACAGGTATTTATTCTGTGGGATATCCTCAAATCACGACTGGTAGGTGGGCCCTGAGGACTGGAGTTGAGGAGCACTGTTTTAACCTGTGAAAACAAGATGGTTTCAGCAGTACTTACCTTTCCATTGCTCTGCCAATTCCGCCATCTCCGCTGTGCTCACGTGACCACCTGGACTGGCTGCTGGCTCTTCAACTGAGGTTCTAGTCGTATGTTCTCCTGAGTTTTTCTGTTCAGCTGCATCATGTGAATGCAGCTGAACAGGAAAATTCAGGAGAAAATCCGTCCAGGATCTCATTGGAACAGCCAGTCCAGACGGTCACGTGATCACAGTGGAGATGGCAGAACCGGCAATATGATAGAGGGGTAAGTACTGCTGAAATTATTTTGCTTCCACAGGTTAGAGGGATTTTAATACAAGCCCAGAGAACTCTGTTAAAGTTTTTCTCAACATCATTATATAAACCTAAAAATAAATGAAAAATGGAATATATATATATATATATATATATATATATATATATATATATATATATAATAAAAGGGTTTACTAAAGATCCTTGGAGGGTCTCTAAACAAGTTAATTCCGTTATATTATGTAAGACATTATTTCTATATTTTGAAGTGTATACATTATGAAGTATAGGGTGGTTGTAGTCAGGTGCCCATATACCCATTGCGAAATACGAAATATACAAAAATATTGTGGGACCAAGTTCTGTCTCTATGTAAAAACTGTCATTCTGCGCAATAATTGTGACACATTTATTAAAATGTCTCTCAGCCCATGATAATTGTCTCCATTACTGATGACTAACTGGCATAGAATGTATGCATAATCTGTATTGCCGCACATGTACATCGCTTTTCGAAGTCAAAATTCTGCTTTTATAAAAGCACCTTTAATCCTGAGCTACAGTAGTTAAAGAATTTTTTTATAATTAAATCCAGTCTATAATGAATATTTTGGTATCTACTTATATCCCTAGATATCCTATGAATAGTGTTAGTATAGCACAGCCTGATGTTTATGTGAGAAGGTGGACACCCATGTTCTGTGTTGCCTTACTTTCAGTACATAGAAGTATTCCTTCTGAGGTAGGTCGGCTGCTTGTGAAGCTGAATTGTCTTCTCTACTTCTCAGAGGAGATACCTAGCAAGTGAGAATGCAGTAATTATTTTTATTTTATTTATTTTTTTTGCTTAATCACTTCACATATCTGAAAGAGTGGAGAGAGGCAAGACTGAGCATGTGTGTCCACATCAACTTTCCAGCTTTTATAATTTATTGTCACCTGGGGAAAAGTGATAGATTAAAGATAATTTATATAATTAATATACAATAACACAACATATAGGTATTGAAAAATAATTATTGCATTAATGAATGGAGCAGCCTTGTCACAATATTCCACTTGTAGTGTCTAAATATTCCTTGATGGGATTTACCACAGGCTAAAGGTGGCTTTACACGGCCCAGTTGTCAGGCCGTGTAAACCCGCCACTATGAACACTTGAACAGTGATCTGCTGCCCAGAAACAATCTACGAGGATGAATGGTGGCAGTAACCACAGCTCTTTCCTCCACTGCAGAGCAGGCAGTTATCGGGAAGGAATAGCCCCCTCCCAGCACAGGGGGGGGGGGGGCGAAACATACTTAAGTGGGCCCCCCACACGCACGTTTCCAACTTCACAGGCACATACTACTAGTTGTGGGTATAATATTGTATTAGAAAGATGACTGTATAAACTGCTAGATCATCTATGCTGTTAAGTACAGTACAATAGACTTTCTACATACCCTAGTCTAAATACTCTACCACATAATGCAGTAAAATATAGGAGTAATAGGAGTAAAAAACAAGGCGACTCCTATGTTAAAGGAAACCTGTCCCCAGTTTTTACATCACTAAACTAACAGTCCCCTGCCCCCATCAGACCTCAGATCAGCTTAATGTGCCCCCATCAGACCTCAGATCAGCGTATTGTGCCCCTATCATACCTCAAATCAGCGTATTGTGCCCCCATCAGACCTCAGATCAGCAGAATGTACCCCCATCAGTCCTCACATCAGCCTACTGTGCCCCCATCAGACTTCACATCAGCATATTGTACCCCCATCAGACCTCAGATCAGCAGAATGTGCCCCCATCAGTCCTCATATCACCCTACTGTGCCCCCATCAGACCTCAGCTCAGCGTATTGTGCCTCCATCAGACCTCAGATCAGCAGAATGTGCCCCCATCAGTCCTCATATCACCCTACTGTGCCCCCATCAGACCTCAGCTCAGCGTATTGTGCCTCCATCAGACCTCAGATGAGCGTATTGTGCCCCCATCAGACCTCAGCTCAGCGTATTGTGCCTCCATCAGACCTCAGATCAGCGTATTGTGCCCCATCAGACCTCAGATCAGCGTATTGTGCCCCCATCAGACCTCAGATCAGCAGAATGTGCCCCCATCAGACCTCACATCAGCCTACTGTGCCCCATCAGACCTCAGATCAGCGTATTGTGCCCCCATCAGACCTCAGATCAGCTTATTGTGCCCCCATCAGACCTCAGGTCAGCGTATTGTGCCTCCATCAGACCTCAGATCAGCGTATTGTGCCCCATCAGACCTCAGATCAGTGTATTGTGCCCCCATCAGACCTCAGATCAGCAGAATGTGCCCCCATCAAAACTCAGATCAGCGTATTGTGCCCCCATCAGACCACAGATCAGCAGAATGTGCCCCCATCAGACTTCACATCAGCCTACTGTGCTCCCACCCGACCTCAGATCAGCGTATTGTACCCCCATCAGACCTCAGATCAGCGTATTGTGCCCCCATCAGACCACAGATCAGCAGAATGTGCCCCCATCAGACCTCACATCAGCCTACTGTGCCCCCATCAGACCTCAGATCAGCGTATTGTGCCCCCATCAGACTTCAGATCAGCCCACTCAGCCACATAAGTTTAAAATAAAAAACCTGTCTTACCTGTCCTGCGGCTGCCCTCCGGTCCGGCGCTCCACTGTCTTCCCTGGCCGGCGCGCACTATGACCTCACGCAGCGTCAGGTCATAGTGCACACCGGACCGGAGGGCATCTGCAGGACAGGTAAGAAAGGATTTTAATTTTATGTGGCTGGGTGGGCTGATCTGAGGTCTGATGGGGGTCCCTAAATACAAGTGAGCGCTTCCATAATGGAAGCGCTCACTTGTATTCGCCTGATAGTTTAAAATCATCCTTGCTGGGCCCCCCTGAGTCACTGGGCCCGGAGCCGTCGCCCCCCCCCCCACCCCGGTAGCTATGCCTCTGCCCCCTCCCAATAATTGCCTGCGTGGTCTGGCAGTGTAAATGACAGAAGATAGATGAAAACAAATTGTATCACAAGTGTAGCTGTTTCCACCACTTTATGGTTTAGAAAATCTTTACATGCTAATAACTTGTAATGTGCTTGTATCTCCAGAAAAAGCCAGTCATTGTCGAGCTGCTTGGGTTCTACCAGTCTGTCAGGTTGTACAGCATATATACTATAGGTGGCATTCTTTACATTCAATCAGATAGTTAACCTATAACTATTACAAGTTATAAAACTTTATATAGCGTGTAATGGTTGTCTTGTTGGATATGTGTGCCCTGCTCTTTATGTATTTACCTGCTTCCATGGTAGCATCCTCTTTGTTTTAATCAGCGTTACTATGTAAACTAGAGGTTAGTAAATTGGCAAGGGACAGATACTTTTGTCCACAACTTTTACACAAAACACACACACACACATTTATGCCATATGTTTAGGCTAGGTTCATATATGCACTACAGATTCTGGTATTTTTCGCCGGCAGAATACCAGAATCACCAGATGTGGCAAATGCCACAAACTGCTGATGCCCACCAGATCGCATGCACTATATTGTGGGGTCCGGTGTTAGTTGCAGCTCATTCTGGCGGACGAAATGCTGCTGGGATCTGTGACAGAGGCACCTGCCGGAACCTCTACCGCAATGTGAACATAGCCTTAAAGAGGTTGTGCAGTGGCTTATTATTGATGACCTATCCTATTACTGAGTCTTCCTCATCTCACAGGTACCTTGCCAGGCAACAGCACAACAGGAATGGACATTATGCCCATGAAATTTTTAAGTCATCACCTGCCCATATTATGCTCCTGATACAGCAGCACTACAGTGGGGAGAGGGGAGTTAAAGAGGACCTTTCACCACTCCTGACATGCCTGTTTTAATAGCTCCATGCATTCCCCGTGTAATAACAATTCTGGAGCATCTACTCTTATGGCTCTATGTTGTGCCATTCCTTTATTATTTGCACTAGAAGTTATGAATGAATTACTATTTGCCTTCAGTAAGGCAACAGATGGGAGGTAACCAGTTGGTGGGGGTGTCCCTGCACAGTCTGAAGATGGCAGCACTGATTGGCTAGAGTCAGTCTGTTCAGGTACACCCCCCCCCCCCAACTTGTTACCTCCCCTCTGTTCCTTTACTGAAGACAAATAGCAATTAATTCATAACTTCTAGTGCAAATAATAAAGGAATGGCACAACATACAGACATAAGAATAGATGTTCCAGACTTGTTATTACATGGGGAATGCATGGAGCTATTAAAACAGGCATGTCAGGAGTGGTGAAAGGTCCTCTTTAATAGGGATTCCCACCACTTCCAATAGAGGTGGAGAGAGACTCACACAGCATCTAGGAATGCTAGAGCAAGATGGTGCACCACCACATTATGGGTGTCAGGTCCGAGCATTCCTAGATGAACAGTTTCCTGGAAAGTGGATTGGTCGTCGTGGGACAGTTGAATGGCCCCCAAGGTCTCCCGATCTGACCTCCTTAGACTTTTATCTTTGGGGTCATCTGAAGGCAATTGTTTATGCTGTGAAGATACGAGATGTGCAGCACCTGAAACTACGGATACTGGAAGCCTGTGCTAGCATTTCTTCTGCGGTGTTGGTATCAGTGTGTGAAGAGTGGAAGAAGAGGGTTGCATTGACAATCCAACACAATGGGCAGCACTTTGAACACATTTTATAAGTGGTCAGAAACTTGTAAATAACTCATAAAAGAATAAAGTAATGTTAAAACCAAGCACACCATTGTTTTTCTTGTGAAATTCTCAATAAGTTTGATGTGTCACATGACCCTCTTCCCATTGAAAAAACTAAAGTTGGATCTAAAATGGCAGAGTTCAAAATGGCCGGCATGGTCACCACCCATCTTGAAAAGTTTTCCTCCTCCCATATACTAATGTGCCACAAACAGAAAGTTCATATCACCAACCATTCCCATTTTGTTTAGGTGTATCCATATAAATGGCCCACCCTGTAGATTGTGCTTTAGTTTTGGTTTCCACTAATGAGGAAAGTTGGTGTAGATATTTTTCAGCCTACCTCAGGATATAGAATATAATCATAAGGAAAAATAGGACATAATTGTTGTATGATCATCTTAATGATGAAAATGAACTCATTGCACAAAAATGTTGAGTATTCTAAAAATGTATCTGCCATTCAAGTTTACGTGTACCTCCAATTGTGACAACAGCCACATTTCCTGCCAGAAGATTACAATTGATAGTAGAAGGGGCAAACGACAGGATGGGGGAAGGGGTTGCTTAATCTCTCTATCGCTACTTTTGCAGTGAGATGATCCCCACTAACATGTCTGATGACCTAAATAGCACCATCCCATTTTTTTTTTTTTGTTCTAAAGACATGGCTGCATATTTAGAAATGATCGGGGAGGTCTGACACTCAGGCAGTCTGTTAGGTATTGCACCTAGGTTGGGAGCGATGTTTGAAAACCATCAGTGGATATCCCAGTGACTGCATTCTTCAAACGGGTCAGGTATTGATGGCATGTCAAATTGACAATCTAAGGTTATTTTGTGGAAGTTCCTTTACAGTCAACTCTAAAGCTAGCTTAGAGAAACAGTGCCATCTGGTGGGAAAACTATGAAATGCAGTGCAAAGAGACCACATTTTTATAGAGGTACACTTTCAGAAACTGTTAGGTATAAATTACAGCTCATACCTCACATATCAGTACACTGCTTGCATATACAATATATCTATACACACTACATCTTATTAGACCTCGTACCTCACACATTAGTAGAATGCTGTATACATATCTAGTTACTAGCATACAGAATGCTGTATTACATATCTAGTTACTGCATCTATTATACCTTACATATACTGCTGGATATACTATATATCTGTACCCACTGCATCTATTATACCTTGTACCTCACATACCAGTACACTGCTGGATATACTATATATTTGTAATCACTGCATCTATTATACCTTGCACCTCACATACAGTGGGGGAAAAAAGTATTTAGTCAGCCACCAGATGTGCAAGTTCTCCCACTTAAAAAGATGAGAGAGCCCTGTAATTGACATCATAGGTAGACCTCAACTATGGCTTGATCAAGACCTTCTGTGGTTGAAACGTCGCTTTTTTCTGTTTGTTGAATAAACCGTTGGATTATTTTGAAGACGCTGGAGTGCTGCAGCATCCTTTACTACATTTAGACCTCAACTATGAGAGACAAAATGAGAAAACAAATCCAGAAAATCACATTGTCTGATTATTTAAGAATTTATTTGCAAATTATGGTGGAAAATAAGTATTGGGTCACCTACAAACCAAGCAAGATTTCTGTCTCTCACAGACCTGTAAATTCTTCTTTAAGAGGCTCCTCTGTCCTCCACTTATTACCTGTAGTAATGGCACCTGTTTGAACTTGTTATCATTATAAAAGACACCTGTCCACATCCTCAAACAGTCACACTCCAAACTCCACTATGGTGAAGACCAAAGAGCTGAATCCCAGAACCTCATGGGGGGACCTAGTGAATAACCTGCAAAAAGCTGGAACCAACTTAACAAAGGCTACCGTCAGTAACACACTACACCGCCAGGGACTCAGATCCTGCAGTGCCAGACGTGTCCCCCTGCTTAAGCCAGTACATATCTGGGCCCATCTGAAGTTTGCTAGAGAGCATTTGGATGTTCCAGAAGAGTATTGGGAGAATGTCATATGGTCAGATGAAACCAAAGTAGAACTGTTTGGTAGAAACACAACTCGTCGTGTTTGAGAGTGAATACTGAGTTGCATCCAAAGAACACCATACCTACTGTGAAGCATGGGGGTGACAACATCATTCTTTGGGGCTGTTTCTCTGCAAAGGCACCAGGATGACTGATCCGTATACATGAATGAATGGGGCCATGTATCGTGAGATATTGAGTGCAAACCTCCTTCCATCAGCAAGGGCATTGAAGATGAGACGTGGCTTGGTCTTTCAGCATGACAATGATCCCAAGCACACCATGAAAGAATGAATGGGGCCATGTATCGTGAGATATTGAGTGCAAACCTCCTTCCATCAGCAAGGGCATTGAAGATGAAACGTGGCTTGGTCTTTCAGCATGACAATGATCCCAAGCACACCGCCAGGGCAACGAAGGAGTGGCTTCGTAAGAAGCATTTCAAGGTCCTGGAGTGGCCTAGCCAGTCTCCAGATCTCAACCCAATAGAAAACCTTTGGAGGGGGTTGAAGGTCCGTGTTGCCCAGCGACAGCCCCAAAACATCACTGCTCTAGAGGAGATCTGCATGGAAGAATGGGCCAACATACCAGCAACAGTGTGTGCCAACCTTGTGAAGACTTACAGAAGACGTTTGACCTCTGTCATTGCCAACAAAGGATATATAACAAAGTATTGAGATGAACTTTTGTTATTGACCAAATACTTATTTTCCACCATAATTTGCAAATAATTTTTTTTTTAAATATGTGATTTTCTGGATTTGTTTTCTAATTTTGTCTCTCAAACTTGAGGTCTACCTATGATGTCAATTACAGGCCTCTCTCATCTTTTTAAGTGGGAACACTTGCACAATTGGTGTCTGACTTAAAACTTTTTTTCCCACTGTATTATTACATTGCTATATATACTACATATCTGTAGTTACTGCATCTATTATACCTTGTACCACAAACATCAGTACACTTCTGTATATACTATATACCTGTACAAACGGCATCTATTATACCCCATACCTCACATACCACTACACTGCTGGATATACTATATATCTGTACCCACTGCATCTATTATACCTCATACCTCACGTACTAGTACAATGCTGGACATACTATATACCTGTACAAGGTATAATAGATGCAGTAATTACAGATATGTAATATATACAGCAGTGTACTGGTATGTGAGGTATAGGGTATTATAAATGCAGTAATTGCACATATATAGTATATACAGCAGTTTAATGGTATGTGAGGTACAAGGTATAATAGATGCAGTAACTACAGATATATAGTATATACAGCAGTGTACTGGTATGTGAGGTATAGGGTATAATAGCATGCAGCATGCACAGGTATATAGTATATACAGCAGTGTACTGATATGTGATGTACAAGGTACAATAGATGCAGTGGGTACAGATATGTGGTCAATTATACATTATGATCACTATGTGAGGTATTGATGGTTGTAGCTGTTTGCAGTACTATATATGAGCGAGATACGAGGTACTTCTCAATTATAATATACTAGCAGAAAGACCCGGCTTCGCCTGGGCATATTTAATCTATTTCATTTAATGTTTGTGTCGTTGCAGAGAGAAAGTCAATGCAGCTGACCGAAGTTGATTTTTACCTTCATTTTTTCAATCCCCATTGGCTGCGGAGTGGGAGGGGGCGTGGCCTGAAGACATGTGACCATGTGTATGGTAGTTGGGACCTGGCTTTGCCTGGGTATATTTCATCTATTTCATTAATGTTTGTATGTGTCGTTGCAGAGAGAAAGTCTCCCTCCCACCCATTCCTGCAGCTGACAGAAGTTGATTTTTACCTTCATTTTTTTCAATCCCCATTGGCTGCAGAGTGGGAGGGGGCGTGACCTGACTGGGGGCGTGGTTTAGCGGGACCTTGGGGAGATTGCTTTTAAGTCCTTCTTTTGAGGGTGGTCTGAATTAAAGGTCGATACCATGGTAATTTATGAGGACACGCAATGGGTAGCAGTGGAAGAAAACATCTTTTATTACTACTGAACGGTCGTAGTCTAAAATTAGTCTATTTCATCTAATGTTTCTGTGTGTCGTTGCAGAGAGAAAGTCACCCTCCCTCCCACCCCTGCAGCTGACAGAAGTTGATTTTTACCTTCATTTTTTCAATCCCCGTTGGCTGCGGAGCAGGAGGGGACGTGGCCTGACAGAGTTGGGGTGCGTGGTTTAGCGAGACCTGGGACAGGAGTTTTAAGTCCTTCTTTTGAGGATGGCGTGAATTACAGGTCGATACCATGGTAATTTATGAGGACACGCAATGGGTAGCAGTGGAAGAAAACATCTTTTATTACTACTGAACGGTTGTAGTCTAAAATTAGTCTATTTAATCTAAAATGTTTGTGTGGTTGCAGAGAGAAATTCACCCTCCCACCCCTGCAGCTAACAGAAGTTTATTTTTACCTTCATTTTATAAATCCCCGTTGGCTGGGGAGTGGGAGGGGGCATGGCCTGACAGAGTGGGGCGTGGCTTAGCCAGACGCTTTGCACGGGTGTATTTAATCTATTTCATTTAATGTTTCTGTGTGTCGTTGCAGAAAGAAAGTCAACCTCCCACCCATCCCTGCAGCTGACAGAAGTTGATTTTTACCTTTATTTTTTCAATTCCTGTTGGCTGCGGAGTGGGAGGGGATGTGGTCTGATGGAGTCGGGGGCAATTAAAGGTCGATACCATGCTTATTTATTTATTTAACATCTTTTATTACTACTGAACTGTCTTAGTCTAAAATTAGTCTAAAACATAAGTTATATTTATGGTAACCGGAATAACTTTAACAGTGTCAGTGAATAGAAATGGCTGGGTTATTACCTGAGCTCCTCAGCTGGCTGCTAATTACCTGGCTGTGTTGTTATGGAAACCTGCCCTCCCTGTGTGTGTCTGTGCAGAGAATGGCAGTTGGGGTTTAAAACCAAAGCTCCCAGGCTAATATTGGCTCATGGAGATCATATTTTGGGAATATCTCGGGAACGGTACGTCATAGAGAGATGAGACCTGGTCTAAAACCTTCCCGGACACCTGATGTACCTGTGTGCCGAATTTGGTAAAAATCGCTCAAGTAGTTTGGTCGCGCCTAGAGGACAGACAGACAGAAACTCATTTTTATAATATTAAGAGATAATGTAGCACTTCTGTGGTACAAGAACAAACCTGAGGTACTACTACTGAGTTCCCTATTGGAACTATAAAAAAGTGAAAGCAAATTAGTTTTTTAAAATAAAACCAGTTAAAAAATATAAAAATTCAAATCACCCCCTTTCCCCAAAATAAAAACACTAAAAAAATAAAAATACATATCGTGGGTATCGCCCAGTGTGAAAACGCACATACTATAAAAATATTTTCCCCATACGGCAAACAGAACAAAATGTCAAAATGGCCGATTTGCCATTTTTGGTGGCTTCATTTCCCACCAAAAACTAAATAAAAAGTGATCAAAAAGTCATACACAACCTAGAATGGTATCAATGAAAAGTACAGATCACCCCGGGAAAAAAATTAAAGCTCATAAAGCTCTGTACACCTAGCTACAAAATATATAGGGGTCAGAATATGGTGACGAAAAACTAAAACTGATTTTTTTCCCCAAGGTTTTTATTATTTTATCAGTATCAAAACGCAAGAAAAACTATACATACAAGGTATCACCAGATTCATACTGACCTCTAGAATAAAAGTAACTCGTCATTTCAACCTGTTTGGAATTTTGTTTCCTGCTTACCACTATATCATATGCAATATTAAATGGTGGCACTGGAAAGTACAACTTGTCTACTTGGCTCTGGGAAGGCAGGGATCGAAAAACAAAAACAACTCCAGAGTACAAAGGGTTAAAGGCTATTGACACTTTCGGGGCAGTTTTTTTATGATTCCATTTTACTCATTGTGGGCTAAAAATATATTTTTTTCAAGTGGTCTTTATTAAAAATGTATAAAAGAGTGTCAGAGTGTCAGCTGACTGCTCAGGTGAAGCCTTATCTCTGACCTAATGACCTGAAAAAAAGATTTTACCACAAAATGAGTAACCACAAAATATATACTAAACAAGGATATCTTTATTAGTACGTAAGTTCATATGAAAAATAATTCATGGTAAATATTAAAAAAATAACAGCAAAAAGTATGTCATGATGAGACAAAAAACAAGGGGAACCACCCGGGGCCAGAAGGCTAATGTAACGGGGAGCCGGCGGCGCGCTTCCCCTCTGCCGTGCCGCCGGTCTCCCAGGAGTGCGCCGGAGTGAGGACGCAGGTTGCGTCCTCGTCTCCATGACGACACTCACAGGAGAGGGTCCGGCACACGCACTGATACAGCGCGTCCGGCGTCCTCCCCGCCCCCCTAGTAAACGAGCAGGCGGGGACATCTGAGCGCTGGTCTGGGCAACCAGCGCTCAGAACATTTATTATATACCTGGTTTTGGGTCATGTGGCGCTGGCCACGCCACATGACCAAATTTGGTGCATATTTGAGCGCTGGTCACGTTTGGCCAGCGCTCGGTATGCAAATGAGGTCATGTGACGCTGGCCCCATCACATGACCCAGTGGAGGGCTATTTAAAGCCACTAGTTGTCCTCCCTAATCGCCTGTGATTAGCGTTACTACTTTGATCAGTGCTTGTGCGACCTTGTGTTTGATTGCTGTTTGACCCTGACCTTGGACTTCGACCTCTCTTTGCTTCACCCCGGTATTGACGTTATCTCCTGTGTATGACCCGGCTTGCTGACTATTCTGATATTGTGTTTGTTTCGTCTGTGTTTGTCTCTCCAATTGTTCCCTGTTCCTCCCTGTGCACTTATACAGAGCAGGGACCGTCACCGTGGTTGTCCACGGCCGCCTAGGGCCGACTGAGGCAAGCAGGCAGGGAGAGAACGGGGGGGTATTCAGTACAGGGCGCACCTTCCCTTGTCTCCCCCGTGACAGAATCACAGGCCATACTAAATGGAGCCGTTGCGAGTTCTCATGGATCATATAGGTGACATGGCTCAGATGATCCAGGATCTGGCCGAGAGAATCCAACACCAGGAGCAGCTGCAAACTGCACCCACAGCCGCTCCCTCCATTATTGAACCCCATATAAGGTTGCCCGAACGGTTTGTGGGTAACCGAAAAACTTTCCGTTCTTTCCAGGAAAGTTGTAAATTATATTTTCGTTTACGCCCACACTCCTCGGGTTCTGAGCAGCAGCGGGTAGGAATTATTATTTCCTTGCTGCAAGGGGATCCGCAGGAGTGGGCTTTCTCATTGCCATCTGACTCCCCATGTCTGTTGTCTGTGGAGGCCTTTTTCCAGGCCTTAGGTCTTTTGTATGAAGAACCAGACTGGGCCACTGTAGCAGAAACTCAGCTCAGGAACATTCAGCAGGGAAACCGCCCAGTAGAGGATTACTGTGCAGAGTTCAGGAAGTGGTGTTCTCCTCTGGGTGGAATGACCCAGCTTTGAGAAGCCAGTTTAGGGTGGGGCTGTCAGACCAACTCAAGGATCTTCTGGTTAGTTATCCTACTCCTGACTCCCTAGAGACGAGCATGACTTTAGCTTATTAAGCTGGATCGACGGGTGAGAGAAAGACAGAGGGAACGATCAAGTACTCCTCAAGCTGTCGTCCTGCCTGAGTTTCCTCCTCTGAGTCCACCTCCTGCCAAGGTCCCGGAGTCCATGCAGTTAGGAGGTATCCTGAAAAACCAAAGACGTTTAAAGGGAGCCTGCTTCTACTGCGGTGAGGTGAACCACTGGCTCCAGCAGTGTCCAAAACTTCCGCCCTCTAGGAGATCTCCGGTGGGAAGTAAGGTAACCCCAGCAGTGGTAAGGAGAAAGATTTTAGTACCCATCTCCATTGCATATGATCAATTCAGGGGTTCTGGAAAGGCTTTTGTTGACTCTGGTTCTGCTGCTAATTTTATTAATTTTGATTTTGTACAGTCTGTGGTTTACCGATGGTCCCTTTAAGGGAGGGTATTCAAATTATCGCCCTCGACTCCACCCCCCTAAATAATGGGAGGATCGAGTTCTGTACTCCTAGTGTGACCCTGACGGTTGGGATTTCGCATTCCGAAAAATGTGTTTTTTGGGTCTTAAAGAATTTACCTGCTGACCTAGTTCTTGGTTTACCTTGGTTGCAGGACCACAATCCTGTAATCAATTGGTCAACAGGTGAATTAGAAAAATGGGGGCTGAATTGTGACAAGTGTTGCAAATCTGTATTGCAGTTGGGAGGTACTACTGAGTCTCTCTTCTTACCTGAGTACATCAACGATTTTTCGGACGTTTTCTCCATGTCCGAGACTGAGTTCCTCCCTCCTCACCGGCAATATGATTGTGCCATCGATATTATTGAGGGGTCCAAATATCCCAAGGGCCGTATGTATAATCTCTCTACTCCAGAGCGTCAGTCTATGAGGGATTATCTCAAGGAGAGTCTGGCCAAGGGTCACATCCGGCCTTCTGTTTCTCCCATGGGGGCAGGATTTTTCTTTGTCGGAAAAAAGGATGGAGGGTTGAGGCCCTGTATTTATTACAGGGAACTCAATAAAATTACTGTTAAAAACAGGTACCCGCTGCCCCTTATTCCTGATTTGTTGAATCAGGTTCAGGGTGCTTGTTGGTTTACTAAGCTAGATCTGAAGGGGGCGTACAACCTGATCAGAATCCGTGAGGGTGATGAATGGAAAACTGCCTTTAATACCCCGGAGGGTCATTATGAGTACCTAGTAATGCCCTTCGGGTTAAGTAATGCTCCTGCGGTGTTACAAAATTTTGTCAATGACATTTTTAGACCATTTATTGGAAAATTTGTAATTGTCTATATTGATGACATCTTGATTTTTTCTACAGACTGGGAGAGTCACGTATCCCACACCAGGCAAGTGCTGGAGGTGTTGCGTGAGAACAAGTTGTTTGTCAAGGGGGAGAAGTGTATCTTTGGTGTTCAGGAAGTGACCTTTTTGGGATACATTCTCACCCCTTTTTCCTTCAAAATGGACCCGGGTAAGGTACAGGCCATTGTAGATTGGGTGCGACCTTCCTCTCTGAAGGCGCTCCAGCGATTTCTGGGTTTTACTAATTTCTATCGGAAATTTATCAAAAATTTTTCTGTTATAGCCAAACCCATTACGGATTTGACCCGCAAGGGAGCTGATTTAGTCAACTGGTCCCCTGCAGCTATTGAAGCTTTTGAAAAGCTAAAGCGGTTTTTTGTTGATGCTCCTGTGCTGATCCAGCCTGATCAAAATAAGCCGTTTGTAGTTGAGGTGGATGCATCTGAAGATGTTGTGGGGGCAGTACTGTCAGTACCAGGGATCTTCCACCTTAACTAATCTCAAGCCATGCGCCTTCTTCTCCCGCAAGTTCTCTCCTGCCGAGAGAAACTATGACATTGGTAATAGGGAGTTACTAGCAATCAAGTGGGCATTTGAGGAATGGCGTCATTTTTTAGAAGGGGCATTACACCGCATTACGGTCCTCACGGATCATAAGAATTTGATGTTTCTGGAATCTGCTAAGCGATTGAATCCCAGACAGGCGAGGTGGGCTTTGTTCTTTACTCGTTTTGACTTTTGTGTTACCTTCAGGCCCGGAAGCAAGAACATTAAGGCCGATGCCTTATCCCGAAGTTTACAGGCGTATCATCCTCCTGACGTCCCTCCTGAGCCCATCCTGCCAGCTGACATCATCGTAGCCGCTACCTCATCTGATCTCGCTTCTGAAATCTCGGCAGGACAACATCTTGCTCCCACTGGTACTCCCAATGACAAGTTATTTGTGCCAGCTCATTTGCGGTTGCGACTGCTGGGTGAGTGCCATAGCTCTGTTTTATGTGGACATCCTGGTATCAATGCCACCAAGGAGTTGGTCTCTAGGCAGTATTGGTGGTCGTCAATCTCCAGAGATGTTCAGGGCCGACTGAGGCAAGCAGGCAGGGAGAGAACGGGGGGGTATTCAGTACAGGGCGCACCTTCCCTTGTCTCCCCCGTGACAGCTAATACATGTTACTATCAACAGCACCACCAATATATGTATGATCAATAGGGCAAAAGAGCCTCAAATACAAGAAACATAGCGGTGGCACAAAAAGTTATACAAACATATAGATCACAATTCCATGTACCTAAATGGTCACAGGCAGGTCTCACCGCGGCCTCCACCCAACGCCATTTCACCAACAGGCTTCTTCTGGGGATAAGGTGGTTCTGGGGATAAGAAGCCCTCCTTTTATATATTCCACAATGGGGTACAGCTGTGCAATTAACTAAATCAAGATAGAAAGGCGTCTAATCGCCATATCAGCGGGCGTTGAGGTGATGCAGGCAGCAAACCAAAGAGAGGCCTGGAGCACACGGTCCGACAGAGACGCAGTGCGCTCCAACTACGAGGCGTCCACCGAGTCAGAAGGATGCTGGGAGCGCACGTCATACCACATGACTAAATCCAAGATGGCCTAACCCTGATTGGAACGCACCACAATCTTCAACAATGTGATATGCCCAGCAAAGCAGTACATTCCATAGACGCATCGACTAAATTCATTGCAATACAATCATCAAGTATTGTTATCATAAACATTGACATTATAAATACAATCTTAGGGAAAATAAACAATAAATAATAAATGCATGATTGTATATACATAAAGAAGTAGTGTGAAACGCAAATGTTGCATATAGTGTGAATGAGTACATGATATATATTGTGTAGAAGTGTACAGTACATGAAGTGAAAAACATGATACATATGTTGAATGTCACATGATTGAAAATTATATACAATTACATACATAAAGTATGATAAAATGTGTACATTATATAAATTGTGAACAAAGTACAAATATTAGTGCATAATTAATTACCGTATTTTTCTCTTTATAAGACACACCTGATGGTAAGACGCACCCCAGATTTTAGTGTAGGAAAATAAGAAAAAAATATTTTTCATCACACCTCATATCAGACCCCCCATAAATTTCAAGACATCACATCAGACCCCCATATCAGCCCTCCATGTCAGAACCCCATCAGCCCTCCATGTCAGACCCCCATCAGACCTCAGATCAGCCCCCATATCAGCCCACTGTGCCCCGATCAGACCTCAGATCAGCCCACTATGCCCCCATATCAGCCCACTGTGCCCCCATCAGACCTCAGATCAGCCCACTATGCCCCCATATCAGCCCACTGTGCCCCCGATATCAGCCCACTCTACCCTCATCAGACCTCAGATCAGCCCATCAGCCCCCATATTAGACGACTGTGCCCCCATCAGACCTCAGATCAACCCACCCAGCCCCATAAGGATAAAATAAAAAAACTCTCTTACCTCTCCTGCGCCGCCGTTCTGCTCCGGGTCTGGCGCTCCTCTGTCTTCTCTGGCCGGTGCTGCACTGTCACCTGACTGCGTGCAGTGTCAGGTCATAGTGCGTACACTACGTCCTGACGCTGTACGCGGCCAGGACAGTGCAGCGCGGCCCCGGAGAAGACAGAGGAGCGCCGTACCCGGAGCGGAGCCGCGGCGCAGGAGAGGTGAGAAAGTTTTTTATTTTATCCTTATGGGGCTGGGTGGGCTGATCTGAGGTTTGTTGAGGGCCCTGGCACCTAATATATACTACCTAATATATGGCACCTAATATATACCATAATGGAAGCGTTCACTTGTATTTGCTTTATAAGACGCACAGCAATTTTCCCCCTACTTTTGGGGGGAAAAAGTGCGTCTTATAAAGCGAAAAATACGGTATTACATAAATCAAAAAATGTTTGTGTAGATAATGACATGATGATAAATACAATACATCCAATCTATAAAATATATAAATATATGAAAAAAATATATATATGAAAAAAAGTACACATATTATTAAATTCATACACAAAGAAGTGAATAAACAGTGCAAAACACCAAAAGTGCTCCCCATGTTCGAAAGTGACGAGTGACAAAATAAATTAGGTAAAAAACTCAATAATTCATAAAATAGTGCAAGAACAAAAGAATATATAACTTTTTCCCAATAATAGCCGATATTTGGTAAAAGAGTCTCTATTTATGTTATACAAAAAGGTCCAGTCAATCCGAATAAGGATGATATGGTATTGCCACGAGTTCTATGACTTCCATTAAACACAGCATATTCCACTTGAGAGGTCCAAAAGTAGAAAAAGGAGGGACAACATCACTAGACTTAAAAGGATAAACAAAACACGCAGTTAAAATAATGTTAAAAGAAGTTAAAACAAAAAACATAGCACCCGGGACAGGGAGCAGAAAAGGAAACACGAGGTCTACCATACAATCAGATTATATTACAGAAAAGGGGAAAAGGATATCTCCTCATTTAAACCCCTAGGGGGTCACACAGTCTCTCTTCATCTGTTTAGCTCTATTGTATCCTTGTGAGATACTATTCTTTGAATATCCCCTCTCCTGAATATATATATTTAATTGACCATACGGTATGCTCTCTATCAGATTCTTAGGATGACATGAATCCGCATGAAGAAGGGCATTTGTTGATGTCTCCTTCCTAAAGAGGTACGTAGTAATTAAGCCGTCTTTCTCCACCAAGATCTTAACATCGAGAAATTCCACGTCCGTCTTTGCCACCCTGTAAAGTTAATTTGATATTCAAATTATTATCATTAAGTGACCTGATTAGGTCTATGAATCCAGATTTTGGACCCTGCCGTATGATGAAAATGTCATCTGTATAGCGGGACCACATCTGGACCCCACCAATCAAGGACACCGGATCAGTTAAAAAGATAGTCCTCTCCCACAGCCCCAGGAACAAATTGGCGAAGGCCGGTGCACAGGCCGCCCCCATCGCTTTTCCCTGGAGCTGTATGTAGAAGACATCCTTGAATGTGAAAAACTTATAGGTGAACACAAACTGTAAAAGTTCTAAAATGAACTCACCCATATGTTCAACCATATCCGACATCGTGATGAAAAATTTCACTGCTTCCAATCCATCTCTATGTCGTAAACTGGTGGATAACGATTCAACATCGGAAGTTGCGATTCACATATCTGGTTCCAGATGAAGGTCATTCACTCTACAGTACATAAGAAGTCAGTCGTGTCCTTCAAAAAGGATGGGAGTTGTTCCGCCAGTGGCTTCAACATGAAATCAATAAATTTACATGCAGGTTCACATAAATTCCCTATTCCCAAAACAATGGGACGACCGGGAGGAGAAGTAGGGTGTTTATGTATTTTTGGGAGCATATATAGAGTTGCTAACTTTGGATGTTCTGGTACTAATACTAATACTAATGTTCCTGGGGCTGTGGGAGAGGACTATCTTTTTAACTGATCTGGTGTCCTTGATTGGTGGGGTCCAGATGTGGGCCCGCTATATAGATGACATTTTCATGATATGGCAGGGTCCACAATCTGGATTCATAGACCTAATCAGGTCACTTAATGATAATAATTTGAATATCAAATTAACTTACAGGGTGGCAAAGATGGACGTGGAATTTCTCGATGTTAAGATCTTGGTGGATAAAGTTGTGTTAGAGAAAACGTTTTGCTCTGCATCCCATGGCGGAAAGAAAACTGCAGCATGCTCTCCGGTATTGGAACGCAACCAAATGGAACGGAATACATTTTGGAGCACTCCGTTCTGTTCAGTTACGTTTTGTCCCCATTGACAATGAATGGGGACAAAACTGAAGTGTTTTTTTTCCGGTATTGAGACCCTATGACGGATCTCAATACCAGAAAATAGAAACACTGGTGTGAAAGTAGCCTTATTGTAAAAAAAATAAAAATGTGGTAATCTCTCCAAAATGTTACTTATGTCCTGTTGTACCCAAGTGTTAAAAGGGTTGGCCACTTTCTGGCTACTTGTGACTAATGTGTATATTGCAATTGCTAATATGGCCATTGTTGATATTATGTGCCATTTGCTATGTTTCATAAGCTATGTCCCCTTGTTAGCTAAATCATTTGTGCTGTCAACACAGAAATCCTGTTCATAAGTTGGCCGCTGATGGAGGGTTATGTGACCAGGCAAATAAACTCCATGTGGTATTTTCTTTATTCAAACATACTGCACCTGCATTAAGTTCCCAACATTTCAAGCGCAGGTACGGTGTATTTGCATAGAGGAGACATCACATGTAGATGATCTGCCTGGTCACATGACCTTCCATCAGCAGCCATTTTATGGACAAGATTTCTGTGTGGACAGCACAAAGACTTGGCAAACAAGGGGAAATACCTTATTAAATATAGAAAATAGCACATGATTTCAACAAAGACTATAGTAGTAGGTGCCACATTGGTCAATAGCAGCCAGAATGTGTCCAACCCCTTTAAAATAATTAATATTTGCAATTATTACCAGGAAGAAGTCTGGTTGTTACATTTCCATGCTGCATGGAAGTTTAACCTATGTGATTTCTATCTGATGTTTGTATATTTAAAGTGCTCCTAAAGGCTCTAACTCTACTGGATGTGCTGTGCTGTTATTTTTAAAGATTTGAACGGGAGAGAATAGCTTTTACCGCTAGAGATATTTAATTACTGTTTAGGGGAGTATACATTTTACCTTTGTCTTGTTTTTAGAAAATATATGGAAAAAATACATGTGTCTTATGGTGATTGCATTTTATATTTTTTTTACAGGCAAAACAAAGGGATGTCCAGGAATATGTATTGATGACCTATCCTCAGGATAGGTCATCAGTATCAGATCGGCAATGATCTGAACCCTGGCACCCCCCCCCCCCCATCAGCTGTTTGAAGAGGAGGCAGTCCTCCATGCGAGTGCTGCTTCCTCTTCATTACATTACGTGTCATTGTCACGCGCAGGTGTGGGGAACCAAACCAAGCGTAGGAGGGAAAGGAGATTAGGCCTAGAAACTAAGGAAGGAAGATGGACACCTCCTACAGGAAAACTTGGTTCAAATCCTGTCTATCTAAAAGTATGAACAGGCCTCAAAGGTAGGCAAGTTCATACACCGGAACCTAAACACCGAACTGACCCTATAGGACCCTGGAAACTAATGACAGGAATGAGTCTACCTGTTCCTCCAAAAGGAAGGACGAACAGGAGTCTCCCTAAGGCCTAATAACAAAACAACAGGAGGGAAAAGGAAACTTATCTTTCAATGAAGAAATGGAGGCTCCAGGAACTCAGCTGAAACCAAAGAGCTGCTCACCACCACAACACTGAAGCTATAAACCGCAAGGAATAGTGGGAGAAGAAGCAATAAATAGGGGAGGGACAATTACCACACCAGGAACACCGGAGGGAAAAGGGTGTGGTAAAAACCAACAACAAAAAGGGAAAACATGCCAGATTACACCACGTGTTGCCAATCTGACAGACCTCCTGTTATTTGTCATAGGAATGTCCGTGACAGTACCCTCCCTTCTACGGGTGACCTCCGGGCACCCCGGACCAAGTTTGTCCGGATGAGACCTGTGAAAAGCTTTCACCAAACGACTGGCATTCACGTCAGATGCCTGCACCCACGTCTTCTCCTCTGGTCCATAACCCTTCCAGTGAACAAGATATTGAAGAGTTCTACGAAGAACTCGAGAGTCAATAATCTTGGCGATCTGGAATTCCAAACTGCCGTCCACCATGACAGGCTCGGGAGGCAAGGGAGATGGCTCCAAAGGTTCAACATATCTCTTTAACAAAGATCTGTGAAATACATTATGAATTTTCAGGGCCTGAGGAAGTTCAAAACGAAATGCTACAGGATTAATAATGGCAGTGAACTTATATGGACCAATAAATCTTGGACCCAACTTCCAAGAAGGAACTTTCAACTTAATGTTTCTTGTGGACAGCGTGGACACGTTTGTACTTGTTGCCCATATTTAACAAGTTACTTTGAATTTCCGCCATATAGATGACAATGATGACAAATAACATTCTTCTTCAGGGATACCAGAGGTATCTGAACCAAAAAAAAGTGCCAAACTGCGGGTGAAACCCATATGCACAAAAAAACGCGACTTGCCAGTGGACTCCTGTCTATGATTGTTTATGGCAAACTCCGCCAGAGACAAAAACGAGGACCACTCCTGATTCTCAGAGACAAAACATCTCAAGTAAGTCTCTAGACTCTGATTAGTACGTTCTCTCTGTCCATTCGTATGAGGGTGAAAAGCAGAGGAAAAAGACAGTTGTACCCCCAGCCGAGTACAGAATGCCTTCCAGAATCTGGACACAAACTGAGTCCCACGATCAGAGACCTCATCAGTGGGAATGCCATGAAGTTTCACAATGTTGTCAACAAACACCTGTGCAAGGGTTTTAGCATTAGGGAGTCTGGGCAATGCAATAAAGTGCGCCATTTTACTAAACCGATCTACAACCACCAGAATAACTGCCTTTCCAGACGAATTAGGCAGATCAGTGATAAAGTCCATAGACAAGTGAGTCTATGGTCTGGACGGGATGGGCAACGGGAGTAGGGGTCCAGAAGGTCGAGTATGTGTCACCTTAGCGCGTGCACAGACACTACAGGCTGACACATAGTCCTCAACACATTTACGCAGCCCTGGCCACCAGAATCTACGAGAGATGAGGTCCACAGTGGACTTACTCCCAGGGTGTCCTGCAAGCACCGTACAGTGATGTTCCTCAAACACCTTATGACGCAATTCAGATGAAACAATTTCCAGGGGGACAAGACTCCGGTACGTCTCCCTGGGCTTCATACACCTTAGCCTCAAGATCAGGATAAAGAGCAGATATCACCACCCCTTCAGACAGTATAGGGCTCGGATCTTCAAAATCACCACCTCCGGGAAAACCACGTGACAAGGCATCCGCCTTGACATTCTTAATCCCAGGACGATACGTGACAATGAAATTGAATCTGGTGAAGAACAAAGACCATCTGGCCTGCCTCGGGTTAAGTCATTTTGCTGACTCAAGGTAAGCCAGGTTTTTGTGATCTGTGAATACCATGATTGGGTGAATCGCCCCTTCCAACCAATGACGCCATTCCTCAAAAGCCAACTTAATGGCCACTAACTCTCTGTTACCCACATCGTAATTTCTCTCCGCAGCAGAGAGTTTTTTCGAGAAAAAGGCACATGGGCGCCATTTACCTGGTGACGGACCCTGTGACAAAACTGCTCCTACCCCCACCTCGGATGCGTCAACCTCCACAATGAAAGGTTTTGACACATCTGGCTGCACCAAAATAGGGGCAGAAGAGAAGCACTCCTTCACAGCGGAAAAGGCTCGCAATGCTGCATCAGACCACACTGAGACATCCGTCCCTTTCCTAGTCATGTCAGTTAAGGGTTTAACTATTGTCGAATAGTTCTTAATAAACTTTCGGTAATAGTTGGTGAACCCCAAAAACCACATAAGAGCCTTAAAATTTTCAGGTCGATCCCAGTCCAATGCAGCACGGACTTTCTCAGGATCCATTCGAAAATCTGAAGATGACAGCAGGTATCTTAAGAATTGCACCTCTTGTACAGCAAAAACACATTTCTCTAATTTTGCGTACAAATTGTTATCTCTTAAGATCTGCAACACCTGTCTAACGTGATCCTGATTTATCACCATATCTGGAGAATAGATTAGTATGTCATCCAAATACACGACTACAAACCTCCCCACAAGGTGATGAAAAATGTCATTAACAAAATGCGGGAAGACAGCAGGAGCATTGGTCAACCCAAAAGGCATGAACAGGTTCTCAAAGTGGCCCTCAGGAGTGTTAAAAGCCGACTTCCATTCATCCCCTTCCTTGATCCTAACCACATTATATGCCCCCCTTAAGTCCAACTTGGAGAACACCTTGGCATCAACAATCTGGTTAAACAAATCAGGAATCAAAGGAAGGGGGTAAGGATCACGGACAGTAATCCGATTGAGTTCACGGAAATCCAGACATGGCCTAAGAGTTCCGTCCTTTTTGTTTACAAAAAAACCCCCAGCTGCCACTGGAGATTTGGAAGGTCTTATGTGTCCTTTAGCCAAACTCTCAGCAATATATTCTCTAATGGCCGTTCTCTCAGGTCCAGAAAGGTTATACAGCCTAGATTTGGGCAATTTTGCTCCGGGGATAAGATTGATAGGACAATCGTATTCCCGACGGGTGTAAATCCCGGTGGGTGTAAATCCTGACATCCACCTTCAGAAAATACATCAGCGAAATCAGATATAGACGCGGGAAGTGTCTTAGTGGTTAACGCAGAAAAAGATGTATTAAGACAATTGTCAACGCAATAATCCAGAATCTGTCTATTATGCCAATCGATGGTTGGATTGTGTTTGCTTAACCACGGTAAACCCAGCACCACAGGAGCAGGAAGACCTTCCAACACAAAACACGAAATAAGTTCCTGATGAAATTCACCCACTCTTAATCTGATATCATGCACCATCTGAGACAAACACTTTTGAGAAAGAGGCGCAGAATCAATAGCAAACACAGAAATCCTCTTCTCCAATGCACTCAGAGACAATCCATGCATACAGACTAACTGAGCATTAATCAGGTTCACCCCTGCCCCGCTGTCAATAAACACCTCAATTCTCACAACCTTTGACTCTAGCGCCACCTCGGCAGTCAAGAGAAAACGGGTACTACAGGATGAAGACAAATGCACATTTTCTGTCTCTCCACCCACTCCTCCAAGAGTGAGATGGGAATTTAACGCCCCCTTTCTTTTTTTCTCTTTTAGAGATTGAATGCATGGACATGCGTTGATAAAGTGTCCTTTCTGTCCGCAGAAAAAACACACACCCTTTTTATTATCAGAATGCTTAAAGGTGGAAGCAGGAGTAGCCCCCCCCTAACTGCATGGGTTCGTCCCCAGACATCAACCCAGTAGTATCTTAACCCAAAGTGTCATAGGAAGACAGTACACTATGTGATAGATCACTCTCTCAGGCACCTATCCATGCGTACAGCAAGAGACATAGCGGCTTCCAAAGACACTGGAGTTTCATGAAAGGCCAAAGCGTCCTTCAGCCTTTCTGATAACCCTTGAGAAAACTGACTACGGAGAGCCGGATCGTTCCATTCGGTATCCGTAGCCCACCTCCGAAACCCAGCGCAATAGATCTCAACAGAGCGCTCACCCTGACGAAGGTCACGTAACTTGGTCTTGGCCAGGGAGATGCGATCCGGGTCATCATAGATAAGCCCCAAAGCATTGAAAAATTTATCCACCGACTGGACAGACTGCGATCCGGTCGGCAGAGAACAGGCCCATGACTGTGCATCTGCCTTGAGCAATGAGATCACCACACCAACTCTCTGTTCCTCATTACCAGATGAATGTGGACCCAACCTAAAGTACAATTTGCACGCCTCCCTGAACAAAATAAAGTTATCACGTCCCCCAGAGAATCTATCTGGGAGAGCGACTTTAGGCTCCAGACAGGCCTGGCAACCACCACCCCTGGGACCAACAGCATGTGGTCTCTGAATCTGGGTGTCGGTCGTGCGGAGGTCAGCTACCTCCAAAGACAGCCCCTGCAGCTGCCCGGCGAGTACAGCAATAGGATCCATGACTGTACAGATAAAAACAACAAAGTGATGGTAATTGGCGGTTTATAATGTCACGCGCAGGTGTGGGGGGGGAAACCAAACCAAGCGTAGGAGGGAAAGGAGATTAGGCCTAGAAACTAAGAAAGGAAGATGGACAGGAAACCCTGGCTCAAATCCTGTCTATCTACCAGTATGAACAGGGCTCAAAGGTAGGCAAGTTCATACACAGGAACCTAAACACCGAACTGACCCTATAGGACCCTGGAAACTAATGACAGGAATGAGTCTACCTGTTCCTCCAAAAGGAAGATGAACAGGAGTCTCCCTAAGGCCTAATAACAAAGCAATAGGAGGAAAAGGGAAACTTATCTTTCAATGAAGAAATGGAGGCTCCAGGAACTCAGCTGAAACCAAACAGCTGCTCACCACCACAACACTGAAGCTATAAACTGCAAGGAATAGTGGGAGAAGAAGCAATAAATAGGGGAGGGACAATTACCACACCAGGAACACCTGAGGGAAAAGATTGTGGTAAAAACCAACAACAAAAAGGGAAAACATGTCAGATTACACCACGTGTTGCCAATCTGACAGACCTCCTGTTATTTGTCATAGGAATGTCCGTGACAGTCGTCTCCTCTGGGTTGAATGGAGCAAGTACTCATCACTACACTGCACTTCCCAGACAAAGTGCAGCGTAACGAACAGGAAGCAGCGCTCGCATGAAGTGCCACCTCCTCGTCAAACAGCTGATTGGCGGGGGTGCCGGGTGTCAGACCCTCTCAGGAACAACTGCATATAAAAAACGGATCAAGTCAGGGAAAGACTGCAACTGCAATCTAATCATTAAACGATAATTAAACGAAGTAGAAATTGGAGGATCAGTGCCATACCAGCCCAGCATATACGAAAATTACTGTCTTTCAGTGCTTGGGGCCTAGAGACATGTTCCTAGCACACAATGAACATATAAATAACTGAAGACAAACAGACCCTTTGCTCTATTCACAAATTGCATGCTCAGTGTATGACACATAGTTATGTTGATGGTACCAGGTACTTAGAGGCAATGCATTTTGTTTGAAACACTCTTTTAGAATTACTTATGTGTTATGCCTTGTTCACACATCAGTGTTCAGTCAGTGATTTCCATTAGTGACTTTGGGCCAAAACTAGATGCGGCTCTAAACACAGAACAGGAGCAAATGTTTCCCTCAAACCTTATGTCTGTGGAGGCTCCAGTCCTGGTTTTGGCTCACAATCACTGATGGAAATCACTGGCCAAACACTGACTGTGTGAATAAGGTTTTATATTGTAATTTTTAGTCGTTTTTTTATTGACACTTCCACAAAAATTTCATAGAAATGTGAATTCTGTATGGTATAAAAGTATGTAATCCTAAAAGCACCATCTATAAGTTAAGGATGACAGCATTTGGCCAGGGAATTGTGTTTTGTCTTTCTCTAGATCAGGGATGCCCAACTTGTGGCCCTCCGACTGTTGCAAAACTACAACTTCCAGCATGCCTGGACAACCTACAGCTATCAGGGCATGCTGGGAGTTGTATTTTTGCAACAGCTGGAGGGCCGCAGGTTGTGCATCCCTGCTCTTGATCAAACAGCCTCATCTGAGAAAAGTTAAACTGGACTCTAATGCCCCTTTCACACTAACTAGTAATCCGGATGCAATGCGTTTTTTACTGATGGTTGCTAGGAGATGTTGTTTGTAAACCTTCAGTTTTTTCACGCACATGAAAAATGCATCAAAATTCATTGCACCCGTGCGGAAAAAAACTGAAACACTGAATGCAAATGCAGACAAAACTGACTGAACTTGCTTGTGAAATGGTGCGAGTTTCACTGAAGATTGCGTTCAGTGAAACTCGCACCATTTCACAAGCAAGTTCAGTCAGTTTTGTCTGCATTTGCATTCAGTGTTTCAGTTTTTTCCGCGTGGGTGCAATGAATTTTGGTTTGTGGCTGCAATATAAACATAGTAATTGAAAAAGTCACTTCTTAGGCCTCTTTAACACGAACTATACGGATTGCCCGTATAGTTCGTGTTAAAGAGGCCTAAGAAGTGACGTTTTCAATTACTATGTTTATATTGCAGCCACAAACCAGCATCAAATGCTACATTTTCCAACAGTAAAAACATGTGTGCTCGTGAAATTTTGTTATCCAGTGCTGAACCTAAAATTCAGATGGGGTCCAAGTCTCCAAGGGAACCAGAAAGAGTCTACAAAATAAAAAAAAAGGAAGAAATAAATTAAAAGTCTGATGTTCAGGAGTCCTGTTGTATGGTAATAGTAAATAGCAGGTATAAAGAGAAAAACTAAGTAGGTAAAATGATTTCTGGAACTCATGAACACTGGCAGGGGATCATGAATTGGCAGTCCTTCCCCATTTTGATCACTTTCACATATAGGACTTTCAGTTTTTTTTTTTTTCCAGTACTGTACAATACATATCAATGGGCTGTTGTGAAACGCCATTCATCCTCTGTTACATGACTGCCCTATGTGAACATGTCCTAAGATTTTATCAGTACAAATGAAAAGCTATTTTAAAGGGTTGTACCCCAATAGAACATATGGACATTATAACGTTGATTACACTGCTCAGGCCACCCTCTATTAGACCTCATGCAGACATCCGTGGAGCACGGTCCGTTAAAACCCGTAGTGCCCTCCTGCTGAGTGCAGGAGTACACGGCGTTATAGTAACCAATGATGCTGTGCGCTCCTGCACTCAGCAGGAGGGCAGTCCGGGTTTTCACAGACCGTGCTCCACAGATGTCTGCATGAGGCCTTACCCTGAGCAGAAAGCAGTTTGAAAAAAATGAGAGTCTTCCTCACTGGAGGACCTCACATTACAGTGTATTATATGCTGCAGGCGTATGTCAGCCCACAGCTTTGCCTATAAATTAACTGACTTAACTGACTACTGAGAGGAAACTGATTTACAGATGGGGTTATCTGTATGGGATTGTTCCATTAAAGGAACACTAAACCTATAATGAATGATGAAAATAAACAGGAGATACACTTGAACACATTGCAAGATTTTCCTCATGATCCTGAAAGAAACCATCTTGTAGAAATCCTTCGGAGAACACAGGAGCTGATGTATATTTTTGGCTGGTGAACGAATGAGGGGGTGGAGCTTAATAAAGGGTGTGCCTTAAAAATCTTTGTGTCCTACGACAGGGCAGATGGGGGAGGCTCCTGCTGCAGCCAGCTGTCTGACAGCCAGACACTGGATACTGAGAAGTAAATAGGAAATGACTGATCTCCTGAGGCACGCAGACAACATGTTTTTGTTTAATTTGCAAAATGAGATAAATTATGATGAAAAGGAAGGGAGGATTAAAGAAGGAATGAATGGGATATTTTTAGACTTTTCTATGTTTACTGTTCCTTTAAGGACTTGTTCAGACCCAGCATATTTTGTGTTTTTACTGCTATGTTTTTGTGCAGTGAGATTTTTTTCAAACTACAGTTTGCAGCAATCTGTGACTTGCAAACATTTTTTGTTCTATGGGAAAAGGACAGCCACCTAGCAACAGCTATTAGGTACAGGTGGCTGCACCCTGAAGGGCTGTTCTAGCTGGAGTGTGCCAGAAACAATGGCGGTCACTTCAGCAAGCTTTATGAGATCACAAGTGCCTCCTTAGAATGTTTTTTTTTCCTAGAAGGCATGATGACAATTCATTATGGTCATTCCCAGAAAATCATGGATATTGGAGGCATTAGCTGTACTACTATATTATTGGAGTTCTCAGGAAGACTTCAATGAACAATATGATGAGCTCCTACAAAATTTCTTGTAGCGTTAACAAGGTCTACTTTTTTCAAAGTCAAAGATCTGTAAACTTTTGGTTCTAAAGGTGTGCCAATGAACTTCTCCGGAACAGGACCAGCAACCTTCACGTTGGCTAAAATTTAACAAAAGCCTTTATCTGAAGATCATCTTTCAGCCTTTATTACGAAGATGGATAACACTAGCTGTAGGACAAGAAGATGGTGCTTTTGATGGAGTCTGTGAGAAAAAAAGAAACTGAAAAAACTCAAGAGACGATTCAACATCCCTAGATGCTGTTACTCCCTTAAACAATCTCTGATAGACCTTGTTTTCTTTGACATTAGAAATTAAAAGGTTTAGATGATCAAGAATCACAATTAAGGGGGTTGTCCTACTACAGAGGAATCCTGAAAGTAATTAATTGTCTTACCCAGGGAACCTTTCATCCTCAGTAACATCAGACACCAAGGTTTGTGTTAAAGTGCTAGCATGCAGATTAAACCGGGGTGTAAGGTTTAAAGGATTATCCATTCTTCAGCCTTAAACCCTGCAAGTAGGTATGAACTACTCTGGATGATGCTCACCCAGAGCAGTCACAGCAGCACTGCAGCAGAGGCAGAAGCATAGTCCAGACATAGGAAAAGGTCAGAAACAGGTACAGAACAGGATAACCAGAGGCATAGAGAAAAGTGCAGTCCAAAACAAGCCAAACTCAAAATTGTGGAGCTCTAGGTACCAGGCCTAAGTCCAAAGGGTTAAGCAAGAAAATAGAGGCAAATCTGGAATAGCCACAATATGGTAGTCAGGAACTAGCAAAAGTACACTGGGAGAGTTTTAACACTGATGCTGGATCTAAGTATGTCAATCATGATGTCATCTTCGAGCACCAAGTTCCATAATAACCTGATGCTGCTAAAAATGAAGCTTTGGAATGAAGCTTCTGTGCAGGGGAGAAGGAAGAAGCTAAAGGTTGCTTAGCAACCACACGACTAAAGGAATGAATGGCCATAGCATGGGAAGGGTGAGTATCATTATCCCCATTAGGACTTCTCCCAGAAAAACTCAACAAAGAATGAAGAGGCTACCTGGTGTGGAATTTCTTGAGAAGAGGAGCATGAATGTTTAGGTACAGTGTTCATCTTCTCTTCTTTGGACCACAATACTTTCAATCAATTAAATAGTTTATTTTTCAAGGAAAGTAAGTCCATGGCAAGAATTTATAGTGATAATCCTCAGGTACAAGAGAACATCCCCTTGGAGAATTTAGAGGCGAGATGCTAACAGCAGTTAGCATGCAATTAGGATCAACGATCTGCAGCCTCAGGAGTTCTAAGTGTCAAAGGATCTGGAGACAGCATTGGCTGAAGTTAAAATAAGAGAAGAATGGTGTCCATTATGTCTGACAAGGATTCAACCTGTGAGCAGATTAGAGATATTGGTGATTTTTGGGAACCGAAAATATGGTTATAGGAAATTTGGCTCCCTCCAAGAGATGACACCATTCCTCCAGACCGTTTCATGGTCAGCAGTAAACAATTTCACATGGAGTAGTTTCTCTCTGTTGGGGTAAGTTTCTTGGGAAAGAAACCACATGAAAAAAACTGAATCCTTTTGGCCTGCTAGAAGTAAAGGTGTATTCCGGTCTTCTCATATTGATGACCAAATTATGATGATTATATGGCACTTATTAATATAGCCTCTGTTGATATATTTCATAAACCATGAACCTTTGTCTTCTGTTGTTGTGATGGCAGTGTATTTTGAGGAGACTGTGTGATTTGCCTGTTCATATGACCCTACATCAGCAGCCATTTTATGAACAGGACCTTTGTGTGGACAGTGCAAAAGACTTGGCCAACAAGTGGACATACCTGATGAAATGTAGTAAATAGCATAGAATATCAACAAAGGCTATATTAGTAAGTGCCATATAATTATCTATCAAACACATTGATCAACTGTAATTAGAAAGTGGCCAACCGCTTTATACAGCTCCAACTCTAAACAAAAAGAGGTTGAGGGGCATTTAAGAGTTTATGCCAGTATTGTGGTGTAAAAAGTTGCAAATTATGGCGCATGCTATGCTGAAAAAGTGCAGGAGCACTGTTGAGGTTGCATCACAAGGTACTCGTAGTGATCGTCCCGGGTAATGAATTTGGTCTTCCACTTGTCGCTCTCCTTAAATTGGATTAAGTTACATCTAGTTTTTATCGCCCTTGGTCTGATCGAAGCTTTCTAAGATGAGTGGCAATAGTTAGTGTCCAAAATAATGAAAACCACACCTTTCTCAGAGCTACTGATCAGGCATTAAATAGACCACTCACATTAAAGTAGTCCAAGCAGGAAACTCCTTTATTCATAATGCTCCATAAAATTGATGCACATAATGAGAACTCTTTCAGGCTGAAGTATAATGCATCAAATCCTAGCACACCATGTTTCAGGTGCATTAGGTGCCCCACCCGAAATGTCAGGTGGCAGGATCTGATGGGTTATACTTCAGCCTGAAAGAGTTCTCATTATGTGCATCAATTTTATGGAAAGTTATGAATAAGAGTATGACTGTGTGGCAAGTATTGCAGAGCAGCCATAGGAATAAATAGTATGACAGTGCGACTCTCATGTCTTCTGCAACGCAACATGCAAATTGCTAACAAACTGCTGGATTTTTTGCAATTCACGTCTATCAGTAACAACAAACACAAAAGTCGTACTGTGGCCCCATTAATTTCTATGGCTGCCCTACGATACTTGGGCACAACATTCACGCGCAATATGTCTTGCTCCCTTAAGGAGTTTCCTACTTGGACTACTTATGTCTGACACCCCCCTCTTTCGGGCAGACTTGTTGCTGGTGGTCAGACAGCCCCACTGATCAGCTCTTTCGACCAGTTGTGTCGCCATAGATCTGACACCCCCCACCGATCAGCTCTTTTGAGCCAGCAGCAGGGCTGGTAACTACACAGTGCACAAACTGGAAGCAGAACGTCCTAACACTGTAATTTTTGGCACAGGAGTACTGCAGTTCAGTTCCCATTCACCAGAATGGGAGCACATCTGCAATACAACTTGCCAGTTTCACTACTACAACACAGTGTACTCTGTAATCTGATATTGATGACCTATTCTGAGGAGAGGTCAACTATATCTTGTACTTGACTGTATATAGTGCAGTCAGCTATTGCATGAACGCTGAGGCAGACTGGCCATTGACCCTGCAGAGCAACTTCCCGTGGGCTGATGTCCAGAACACCATCCAAGCCTTCCTCACCACTGCCAGCCAGGTACATAACAACCTGGCGCTCCTAGCATTAACACTGGGAACATCGGGTACTAGGGAAGTATTTTGTGCTGCACTGTGGTATTTGATTATGTTGGGGTGGTATTTTGTGCTGCACTGCGGCGCTCTGGGCCCTAGCTACTTGAGTTATCCCAGCCTACATGTGTTTTCCTCGCCTCTTGTCAATTTGTACACCCCTATGACATGGAACCACTTTTTTTTTTTCCAGGGACACTTTCAGTTCCCAGTCCACCCGTTTGTTCCACGAAAGAACATTCTACAGTGAAAGTTTGGTGTCACTGAACATACACTGCCAGTCTATAAGACTGTAGCAGCCAAAATGGTCTACAATCGGGGGGCGTAACTACCATAGTGGCAGACTATGTGACTGCTATGGGGCTCAGGGCAAGAGGGGGCCCAGTGTTAGTTCGGATTATCCCCTCTTCTACTGGAGATGAAAACTTGGTCAGGACTCTACCAAACTACTAAAGCAGGCATGCTCAACCTGCGGCCCTCCAGCTGTTGCAAAACTACAACTCCCAGCATGCCTGAACAGCCTACAGCAGGGCATGGTGGGAGTTGTAGTTTTACAACAGCTGGAGGGCCACAGGTTGAGCATCCGTGCTCTAAAGGAACAACTTTTAACAAATGAGGCAGTGGAAAAATGGCCCCAAGGATCATTGAAAGGGGTTTAGGCAGAAAACCCTTCTGTCCTGTGTGGGGGGCCTTTTTTGATCCTTGCTATGGGGCCCTTACTATGTACGCCACTGGCTACAATATGTATGGCTAATAACTGTTCAACCATCAACCTACTTCTATATAATGGGATGACTACCTTTATATGCTCTTTTTTCTACAGTAGCGTGTTCATGGTGACACTGTTGGTCTTTACATACTGCTTAAAATAATATATGTCAACATATATACCAAACCGTCAGTATAAATACAATCGCCAGTCTATGATGAATCTTCCCCTTTGTGCCTCTTTCTTTGGTCTGGTGCTGAATGTTTCATTGTATCTACTTACCTCACTCCCCGCAAGCTCCTGGTCTCCGCACCACCGCTGCTTCTCCCCATGCGCGGATGAAAACATCCGGTGTCCGGGGAGCAGCCAATGGCAGGTGGTGACAGGGATGAGCCTCCCTAGCATCATGGGTGACGTTAGAGGGGCTGGTCCTCATCACCCCTGCCATTAGCTGCCCCCCCCAACACCGGATGTTTTCATCCACGTATGGGGAAAAGCAGCAGCGGTGGTGCGGCGACCAGGAGCGTCACAGGGAACAAGGTAAGTAGATTTAGTGTGAGGGTCCCAGCCATATAGGGGACATTTTTTAGTCTCTGATAACCCTTTTAAAGAAGAACTCTCGCATGATGTAATCTGTAGTGAATGTAATCTTCTTATCAGAGACTGTATCTATGAGTTATAACCTCTCTTCTTATTGTAGCTGGGTCATGTGACCAACTCCCTGACCTCCAACTGACCCAGGACAGGAAGCCAGTTACTGCTCTATTCATTCCTATGAGACTGAAAGTGAGGCTCCCATAGGAATGCATAGAAAATTAGACTTCCTGTCCACACATAAGTAGAAACTTCGTGGCACTCCGCTATGATGTGCTTGGAGTCGGGTTCCAGGGTGGCGCGTCTCCTACTTCGAGCGCTCTGCTCATGTTTTTCTCTGCGCCCATACCCTCTTCTGCTTTTTCCTCTACAGCACCAGTTTGATGAAGGCCACATTGGGCCGAAACGTCACAACTTCTCTTTGGCCGTGTGATTAATAAAGAATTATCAGTATTATTCTTCATTGTGCTGGAGTATTTCTTCATTGTCCACACATAAGATCAGGGGCAGATTGGCCATAGACCTTACAGGGAAATTTCCCGGTGGGCCGATGCCCAGGGGGCCGCCTGGGCCCTCCTCACGACCAGCTAGTGGAAGTTTTTGGGGATGTATTTTGTGATGGACTGTGGTATTTGTGGGGTTGTATAATGTGCCACAATATGGTATTGTTGGCCCCGCCTTCCATCAATTTGGATCCAACTACAAAATGGGGCCACTTTTAGTAATTTTTCCAGGGCCACTTTAAGTTCCCAATCCGCCCTTGCATAAGATACTGTGTTAACTGGTGAGTCACATGACACAGATGAGAAGCATCAGGGAGATATAACTCATAAATTCAGCCACTGGTAAGAAAATGACATTCAGTACAGATGACATCATGTACAAACACAAAATTTTGCGGGAGTTCTTCTTTAAGTAATTCAATGGTAAGGTGGAGTAATTGGCTGTTGCAGAGGCCTGTCCACATTATCCTAAAGGTCACTAAATAAAAAAAAAAAGTCATTAAATGCCTTCAAAATAGAAAAAAATATCCTCTACTCCCCTGCCAACCTCTGCCCCGGCACTGTGGTCTTCCTCCTGCAGTTTGTATACAAACTGTGCAGGTATACAGCATGTGACTGCTGCAGCCAATCACTGTCCTCAGTGGAGCCTGCGGCAACCTTGCGTACGAACATCAGGAAGTGGACCGCCACTGCACTGGAGAAACGGGCGGGGTTGCCAGCTGTCCAGAAATTTATGGACAGCCTGTAAAAATAGGCAACTTTTTTAACTGTGTCTGTGAAAACATATAGATGTGTCCGTGATTTTTTTTAGTCTGGGCGAATTTGACTAGATTATTTTGGTGGTAATTATGATTTTACAACTCACAGTAAATCCTGATAATGAGTTCTTATCAGTATATTGAGCTATAGACATACATTACTTATAATTTTTTATCATTCATTATGGTTTTCCAATGTGTACGTATAAAATGTTGAATGTCCATGATTTTGGGTTGTTATCCAAAAAAAAAGAAAAAATCTGCTTAGCAACCCTGGAAACATGGCAGTATATAATGTTTTTTCATGTTAGTGTATTTAAGATGACCTGGACAACCCCTTTAAATTAGTGATGTCCACCACTTGTGTATTTTTGATAATTTTGCCACACTGAAGTTGGCTATTACAGTGTTGCCTCCTCTCTATTCGCACCTGTGGGATTGTGCACACATACAGGGTCATGTTAGTTAAAATCTTGTATGCAAACACGTAATGCCCCACATACATAACCCTGCAGTACAAAGTTCGACTCTCGTGCATACTACAGCGCGCCGCAGTACTGCATAAGGAATTCATTATTAGATCGCCCCACAGGTAACACAAAATGGCGCTCCCGCCGCAGGACTACAATTCCCGGCGTGCAGTGCAGTCAGCATGCAGAGGAAGTGACGATGAGGCCGCTGGTTTCCGGTCTACTCCACGTGTGCTGCTGGCATGGCGGGACGTTTATCTGCTGTGCTCTTGTAATCCTCCGCACTTTGCTGCAGTCTGTGTGACTGGTCACCTCACAGGTAAGTCTTTCTTCATAGCTGTATATCGGGCTGTGCACATCTTGCTTAAGTAACACCCAGTGTGCCTGTTGTTGGGTGTTTCCGCCATGTGTGCTAGAGCGAGTCTCCCCAGACAGCCTGAGCTGGCCCCATGATGGCTGCTTAGGTTCGCAGTGGGAGGGACATGTGGTAGGTTCTTCAGGTATGTAACTCTGCTCTCTGTTACAGGATGCCCTGCCTCTGATGCATCTCCCCGGAATCCTAGGTAATGTATATTTTATATATTCTGTGGATGTGCTTATTAATATTCCCCGCACGCTTTGCTTCAGTGTCACCCACTTGCTCCATTTTTTGGGTGTTCCTGCAGTGTGTGCCAGAGTGACTCTCCCCAGACAGCCTGCGCTGGTCTTATTGTGGCTGCGCAGGTTCGCAGTGGGTGAAACATTTTGAACATGTCAGCCATAGGTGTTATCTAATGGGTGGCACTGTGCTGTGGCCCCATTAGTCAGATGATTGGAAGGGGCCCTGCCAATTGGATTCTGATCCACCAGGTGTGTGTGGCAGCAGCAGTTTCCCCCCAATTGGAGGCAGTATTAGAACTCGTGCACACGACCGTATGTATTTTGCGGACTGCAAAACACGGATCCGTAAAAAATACGGATGATGTTCGTGCGCATTCTGTTTTCTTGCGGAGCAGAACAGCTGGCCCCTAATAGAACAGTCCTATCCTTGTTGTTAATGCACAATAATAGGACATGTTCTAGTTCTTTGTGGAAATAAGAACATAGTGAAACAACGCACATGGTAACCTGTTGAAATTAATGGCTCTGCTTACAGTCTGTAAAAAAAAAAAAAAAAAAAAAAACTGAATAGGCACCGAAAGAAAATAGTTTGTGTACATGAGCCCTTATACTGCCAGATGATCGTTACTGCAAATGCTCATTAGAGATTATCAGGCAGAAAATTTTCCTGTCTAATATATCCTTCAGACCAACAGATTTTCTGACCAATCATTGGTCAGGCGGCCTATTACACACCTGACACACAGGACCCTCACCGATCAGCTGTTTGAGAAGGCAACAGTAGCACTGCTGCCTTCTCAAAGCTCTGTACATTGTATAGGGGCTGTGCATGGTATTGAGGACTGAGCTGTGCCTAGGCCACGTGACTGAAGAATGTGACATCACATGACCAAAGTGAACAGAGAGAAGGCTACTGTGAGTGCTGGTGCCTTCTCAGACATCTGAACAGCGGGGATCTCAGGTGTCGAACCCCACCAATAAAATGATGACCCACCAGAGGACAGGTCATCAGTATAAGGGCTCGTGCACACAAACGTGGTTTGGTTCCGCAGGAGCTGAGCTGTCCGCATCCGTTGCTCCGCAAAAAAAAAATTCTATTATGGGCGGCCCCTTTCCGCAAATTGCGGAACACACACAGTGGTATTCATATTTTGTGGATCCACAATTTGAAGACCACACAACGTGATGTAGTCATGTGCATGAGCCCTAAAAGTCTTGGGAAAACCCCTTTTAATCTTTTTGCTGTCTGGGGTGTTTGAACATTTGCACATTGTCAAAGATGCCACACTGCACTTTATACACACATACACCTTTATGCAAATTTGCTTCAAAATGTAATTTTTCTTTATTGCTAAGTAAAAGTGTGACCTCATTATAAACTAGGCACATCCTCCGGCAGCACCGGGGATATCGAGACCACTGCAAAAAGCACTAGTCTTGATAAATCTCCCCCATAAATGTCTACATGAGACCCACTGTAGGCTGTAGCAGACTTTGCTTCAGTCACACTCATTTTGTTCATTTTTGAATGTTTTTGTTTGTGAGTCTTTTCAGACCCATTTGTAGTTGTTTGGTGTCCGAATAAGGGCAAGAAATAAAGGACATGCTCTGTATGGTAGCTTGACTTATGTTTTTTTTTTTTTTTCAGGTGTTTGACTCCACCAAACAAAACTCAGGGTGAAGGTTGTATCCGATTCAGTATGAAGGTCTAAATTAGTTAAGCCCGTGAGAACAAGACTGTGCAGTGATCCTTGAGGTGCAAGGGATGAGTAAATGAGTTCAGTATGGTCTGTAGTTCAGCTCAGAATTTAGAACAAGTTACAAAGTTGGTTACCAGTGATTTTTAGGCCCAGAGAGCAAACTTAAAGAGGACCTTTCACCACTCCTGACATGCCTGTTTTAATAGCTTCATGCATTCCCCATGTAATAACAATCCTGGAGAATCTATTCTTATGGCTCTATGTTGTGCCATTCCTTTATTTCTACTAGAAGTTATGAATGGATTGCTAGCAGTCTGCAGTAAGGGTACAGAGGGGAGGTAACCAGTTGGGGGTGTGTACCTGCAGACACACTGTCCAATCAGTGCTGCCATTTTCAGACTGTGCAGGTACACACCCCCAACTGGTTACCTCCCCTCTGTACCCTTACTGCAGACTGCTAGCAATCCATTCATAACTTCTAGTAGAAATAATAAAGGAATGGCACAACATACAGACATAAGAATAGATGTTCCAGAATTGTTATTACATGGCGAATGCATGAAGCTAATAAAATAGGCATGTCAGGAGAGGCGACAGGTCCTCTTTAACCCCTTCGCTGCCAGTGCGTGCAGCGGGCATCTTGGCCAGCGGGTCTCCACTGTTTCATAATGCTGATCGCGATCATTAAAGCCTTTAGATGCTGTGATCAAGTAAGATCACAGCATCTAAAGGGTGAAAAACCTTCTTACCGGCATCCTCTGCAGCCAATGAGGATACCAGTAATTGGTCTCAATATGCTGGGTCTCTCTGGAGAGAGCCAGGGGGATCTGAAGCTGCAATTCTTATTTTAGGCAGCAGGTGGCAGGCCAACATAAGAAATAAGCAATTCTCCTCAAATAATGGGTCTAAAAGGCCCATGAGGGTTTAGAATTTAAAAAAAACTAACTTTTTTAGGCTTAAATACGAGCTTCAAGATCATATAAAATTAAAAATATAACTTTATATCACCCCCCTTTCCGTAGAATAAAAAATAAGTACATAACAAAAAATATAAACATCATGGACTTCGCCGCATCTGAAACCGCCCGTACTATTGAAATATAAAAAAAGCTTTCCACTACAGCGAATGGTGTAACGGAAAAAGGGTCAGCATGGCCAATATGTCATTTTTTTCATTGCTTCTCTTACCCAAAAAAATTTATTAAAATGTGATCAAAAAGTTACACTCCAAAATGTATCAATAAAAATTACAGATTGTCCCGCAAACCCCCACATAAGATATACATACATTACGCGTACTGCTCTGACCCTAGGGCGCTGACTGCACCCCAGCATATGTTTCACCCAGCTTTCCCCCCAGGAAGAAGCTGGGCAAAACGTACGTTGGGGTACTGTTATCTCCAAGGGTTGGAGCAGTACCTGTAATGTAGGTATATCTTATGACCATATTGGATCGTGTTTTGATGTGCTACTGGTACTTGGGGTGCTTATTAGGACCAGTCCCTAGGATACAAGGTTGGATGCCGGTTGGCACCAGAGACATTAATATCGCACTATGCAATTTATCGGACACTGGGTGTTATGAGTTCTAGTTGATATGTTGTTCCATATGCTGCTTATACATGTTCTGTAATTTAATTTTTGTCTAAATAAAGATGAGATTATATATGACGTTCAGTCTTGCTTTTGGGGTATTTTCCAACATTGGATCGTGCTTCATTCTATTTGTAGAATTGTGGAGCGTTATTTTGTGTACTAATAGTCCCTCCTCTGCAACGTCACGTTCTTGCCACAACTCCGGCTGCCAGGTCTAGTAGAAATCTCATGCATGTACAGAGCAGTTTGCACGCTGAGTCTGATACCCTCAGCAGTCTCCTGCTGTGTACATGCACAAGATTTGTACCAGAAGGTCTAGGAAACAGGTGGGCGGAGTTTGGGCAGCAATGTGACCATGGACAATTAACCCCTCAGATGCTTCCGGGTAATGAACGCCTTCCCTGGTTGGAGATTGTCAAAGGCATTCATACATAGTAGCCTGTACTAGGCTTCCAGGCTCATTACTTGTATATTAAAGTTCAGGCCAGCAGATGGCAGCACTGAACTATAATATAGTGATTAGGCTTAAGTGAATCGGGTTCAGACTACTTGAACCTGATTTATGCAAAAACTTTGTTTAGAATATGCGCCCTGTACCGCAGTAAAATGTATTGGCTCCGCTGAGGCCTTGTTCTTCTTACCAGAGTCGCCACAAGTAACGTGAGACTTGCTTGTGCCTGTGACTTCACGGTTCTGTGCATAAATTACTGTTTCAAAACCCGAAGCCGAACTGAGGTACAAACCAGAGTTTGGCTTTGGATTTTGAAACAGTAATTTCCATTTCATCACCACGACGACACAAGGAGATTGACCTCTGTAGGGGCAGGAAGCAGAGAAGGTTAAAAGGACACCTCCCCAACACCAGTGTTTCCTGTCCCTACAGAGGCCAGGAGCGGAAAAAGGTCTCCTAGTACAGCTGGGAGATGGACTACAATGGATTCCTGCAGAGGGTGACAGCGTTCACTTACCTCTGCTCCCCTGCCTGCGGTCTGGTACTAACGCTGGGCAGGGGGAGGTGGGAGGACTCGTCCTAGTAAATCTGGGGCCTGCTCCCGGTGCGATCTCCCTCTGGTGGATGAGGCTGGGCTGCGTGTCCGGTGCCATACGCGCGCCTGTGTGTGGTCACTTCTGGTGCGACCGGAAGTGCTCGGGGGGGCGGTACAAGCGTCCGGAACAGGTAAAAAGCGGGGAGCCACGCTTCCTTCTCTGATCTCAGGTCTGATGTGTGGCTGCTTGAGATGTCTACCCCAGAGCAGCGTTCCCCCAGAGAACATGATGCTCCTGTACCGCCTTCTGTAAGTCCCTCTGTTACCCATGTTTGGTGGCTGTTTTGGGGGCACCTTTGTCTGGTCAGGGGATTTTGATTCCTCCCTCTCCAGTTATTTTTTGCACCAGGGTGACATCATATGGGGTGGCTTATTCCCAGTTTTTTTTGCCACTGACTGTCTCTCTTGTCGCCTCTTAGGTCGCTAAGGAGGCACAGAAGAAGGCGAAAAAACTCCTGAGATGTCTTTCTTGCAGCAAAAAACTAGCTGAATCGTATACCAAAAAGCTTTGCAAAGAGTGTATTCAGGAAGTGATCCGGGAGGAACAACCTTCTTTAATGGAAGGATTCCAGTCCATGGTGCAAGAAGAGATTAGATCTTCATTATCAGAAAATGATGAGGACCGCCTTTCTGACTCTGATTTTGCAGAAGGTTGTAAAAGATTTCTCTTCTCAAATGAAGATATGCAGGACCTTTTAAGAGCTGTCCGTGCCACTATGGGGGTCGAGGAAGTTCAAAAAACGCATTCCGTTCAAGAAGAGCTGTTTGGGGGTCTAAGGGCTAAGCATGCCCGTGTATTTCTGATCAACGAGAATATCAAAGAAATTATTATGGAGGAATGGTCGGACCCGAGAAGCGTCTGGGCATATCTCGGGATTTCAAAAATAGATTGTTGTTTGATCCCTCAGATTCCAAAATGTTCGACATTCCAAAGATTGATGTCCAGGTCACTAAGGTTGTTAGGAAAACTTCCTTGCCCTTTGAGGATGCCTCTCAGTTGCGGGATCCTATGGAGAGGAAGGCTGACTCTTTATTGCGCAAGTCCTGGGAGTCAGCCATGTATCATGTTAAAACTAATATTGCCGCCACCTCCGTGGCCGTAAAAGACAAATAAAAAGTAAAAGACAAATAAAAACAGCCAAACTAGAGACCGAGAGATTAATCGCCAAAGAAAGTAAAACTAACCCTAAAATGTTCTTTAATTATATAAATGGTAAAAAGTATAAACCTGAAGGTGTCGGCCCCTTACAGAGTAATGAGGGGGGGGAGTTGCAGAGAGCGATGAGGAGAAAGCAAAGCTACTAAATATCTTTTTCTCCACTGTATTCACTGAGGAAAATAAACTGTCAGATGAAATGCAGAATATAAAAGTAAATTCCCCATTAAAAGTGCCCTGTCTGACCAGGAAGAAGTAGAGATGCGTCTTAAAAAGATTAAAATAGACAAATCGCCAGGACCGGATGGCATACACCCCCGTATCCTAAGAGAATTAAGTAATGTCATCGCCAGACCCTTATTTCTGATATTTAAGGACTCTATACTGACAGGGAGTGTTCCACAGGATTGGCGCATAGCAAATGTGGTTCCAATATTCAAAAAGGGTCCAAAAACAGAGCCCGGGAACTATAGGCCGGTAAGTTTAACATCTGTCGTGGGTAAACTGTTTGAGGGTTTTCTAAGAGATGCTATCTTGGAGTACCTCAATGAAAATAAGCAAATTACTCCATATCAGCATGGCTTCATGAGGGATCGGTCATGTCAAACCAATTTAATCAGTTTCTATGAGGAGGTAAGTTCTAGACTAGACCACAGCGAATCAATGGATGTCGTATATCTGGACTTCTCCAAAGCATTTGACACTGTACCACATAAAAGGTTAGTATATAAGATGAGAATGCTTGGCCTGGGAGAAAATGTCTGTATGCGGGTAAGTAACTGGCTCAGTGATAGAAAACAGAGGGTGGTTATTAACGGTACATACTCAGATTGGGTCACTGTCACTAGTGGGGTACCACAGGGGTCAGTATTGGGCCCTATTCTCCAATATATTTATTAATGATCTTGTAGAAGGCTTGCACAGTAAAATATCAATTTTTGTAGATGACACTAAACTGTGTAAAGTAATTAACACAGAAGAGGACAGTACACTGCTACAGATGGATCTGGATAGACTGGAGGCTTGGGCAGAGAAGTGGCAGATGAGGTTTAACACTGACAAATGTAAAGTTATGCATATGGGAAGGAATAATGCAAGTCACCAGTACATACTAAAATGGTAAAATATTGGGTAACTCTGACATAGAAAGGACCTAGGAATTTTAGTGAACAGAAATCTAAGCTGCAGAAACCAATGTCAGACAGCTGCTGCCAAGGCCAATAAGATAATGGGCTGCATCAAAAGAGGCATAGATGCCCGTGATGAGAACATAGTCCTGCCACTTTACAAATCACTTAGTCAGACCACACATGGAGTACTGTGTACAGTTCTGGGCTCCTGTGAACAAGGCAGACATAGCAGAGCTGGAGAGGGTTCAGAGGAGGGGCAACTAAAGTAATAACTGGAATGGGTGGACTACAGTACCCAGAAAGATTATCAAAATTAGGCTTTATTCACTTTAGAAAAAAGACGACTGAGGGGAGATCTAATAACTATGTATAAATATATCAGAGGTCAGTACAGAGATCTCTCCCACGATCTATTTATCCCCAGGACTGTGACTGTGACGAGGGGACATCCTCTGCGTCTGGAGGAAAGAAGGTTTGTACACAAACATAGAAGAGGATTCTTTACGGTAAGAGCAGTGAGACTATGGAACTCTCTGCCTCAGGAGGTGGTGATGGTAAGTTCACTAAGAGTTCAAGAGGGCCTGGATGTATTTTTGGAGGGTAATAATATTACAGGTTATAGTTACTAGAGAGGGGTTGTTGATCCAGGGAGTAATTCTGATTGCCTGATTGGAGTCGGGAAGGAATTTTTTTCCCTAAAGTGGGGAAAACTGGCTTCTACCTCACAGGGTTTTTTTGCCTTCCTCTGGATCAACTTGTAGGAAAACAGGCCGAACTGGATGGACAGATGTCTTTTTTTCGGCCTTATAAACTATGTTACTATGCTCGTGCTATGACTCTCTGGATTAGCGAACTAGAGCAGCATATTGTCAACAAGACCCCTAGAGAGGAGATTCTAGGTTCTCTTCCTCTCCTAAGATCGGCAACAGCTTTTTTAGCAGATGCCTCGGCCGAGGATCTGTTTTTCAGCTAGAGATGCAGGGCTCTCCAATGCTGCCCGTCGGGCTATTTGGATGAAGTCCTGGTCGGGGGACAAAGCTTCTAAAATGAAGCTTTGTTTGATTCCCTTTTCAGGTGAATGTCTTTGGGCCTGTTCTAGACAAGATCCTAGAAAAAGCTGCTGACAAGAAAAAGGGTTTCCCTGAGGATAGACCCTACAGACGGAAATTTCGCTCCTCTGGTTCCCAGGACAAGCCATATAGAGGGAAAGGAAAATTGGATCGGTGGAGTTACCCCAAGGGGGGGGGGTAAAGGTAGAGGCTTCCTCCTCAACCCCCAGAAACAGTCAGACAAACAGTGACGCCAGGGTGGGAGGAAGACTGGGGAACTTCCCTACGGCCTGGGTAGAAATAACCTCAAATCCCTGGTCCCTAAACCTTATAAAAGCAGGTTATAAAATAGTTCCTGTCTATTTCCCCCCCCCCCCCTGAACAAATATCTCATCTCCGATCCAGGGTTGTATTCAAATCAATCAAGGATTTGGAACGGTATCTAGGATCTACTAAACTTAAAAGTGATCATCAAGGTCCTGTCCCACGAACAAGGAAGGTTACTATTCGACTCTCTTTTTAGTGCAGAAAAAAAGAGTGCAGAAAGTTCCCTATCATAAACCTCAAGTTTCTCAACAAATATATACTTTACAGAAAGTTCAAGATGGAGTCTCTATCATCGGCAATTCCCCTGATAATGAAAAACGTGTTCATGTGTACTATAGACCTAAAAGACGCATACTATCACGTCCCCATACATCCAAAATCTCAGATACCTTCGCTCTCCAGGATGCTCAGGGATCAGTTCATCATTTTCAATGTACTGCCCTCCCATTTGGCATTTCCTCCGCCCCAAGGATCTTCAAGTTAATAGTGGAAATGGTGGCGTTTCTCAGGCAGAGAAACTTATCCCTAGTACTCTCCTACCTGGACGATTTTTTTGCTAATAGCCCATTCTAAGGTACAGCTTTTGGAGGACCAAGTGACCCTACTCTCCACACTTCAGTCATTGGGGTGGATTGAGACTCATCAGAAATCTCTTCTGCCGTCCAGAAGGGTGAAATTTCTGGGGGTCTTGCTCGACTCCCAGTTACAGATTACTTCTCTTCCTCAGGAGAAGATATCGGCCTTAAAGCAGAAAGTCAGATCATTTCAGACAAAGAAGATATCCTCGATTTGAGATGCCATGAGTCTCCTGGTCCTTCTCTCCTCCTGCATCCCTTCTGTAAGGTGGGCCCAAGTACACTACCGGACAATCCAGTTATGGATCCTTTCAATATGGAATCGAAAACAGTCTACTTTGGACCGTCGAGTTCCCATTCCAAACTCAGTGAAGAGGTCCCTGATGTGGTGGACAGTCAAAACATCTATCCAGGGGGATTTCCTGGAACAAGTCTCCTCAGATGCAAATTGTCACCGACGCGAGCCAGAGAGGTTGGGGAGCGAAAGTGGGCGATCATTGCTACCAGGGCATATGGCCTCTGTCAGTCGCAAGACAATCCTCGAACTTCAGGGAGCTTCGTGGTGTTTGGGAGACCTTGAGAGCAGCAGAGGATCATCTTCAGGGGCTTCATCTCAGGATCCTATCCGACAATTCTACGGTGGTAGCATACTTGTCCCATCAGGGGGGCACGAGATCTCCAGGGCTACTAGCGCTTTCAAACCGGATATTCTCATGGGCAGAAAGTTATGTGGAATCAATATCGGCAGTTCACTTAAAGGGGTCTTTAAACACCGAAGCAGACTTCCTAAGCAGGAAAAATTTAGACCAATCAGAATGGTCCCTAAATCCAGAGGTGTTTGCGATGATTTCCAAACGGTGGGGGACACCAGAAATAGACCTTTTTGCGACAAAGGGGAACAGACAAACAAAGAGGTTCTGTTCTCTAAATCCCCGGGACAATCCTTGGGCAATAGACGCTCTGTCTCTTTACTGGAACTGGGATCTTTGCTATGCTTTCCCTCCTCTACCTCTTATCCCCAAGATAATCCAGAAGATTCAACAAGATGACACAACAGTCATCCTTGTGACACCATTTTGGCCAAAACGAAGCTGGTTCTCGTCCCTGAAGAGTCTGTCAATTTCAGATCCATGGATTCTGCCTCTGCGGAGAGATCTTCTTCTTCAGGGGCCCATTGTACATCCCCCCCCCCCCCCCCCGAATTTCTGAAATTAACAGCCTGGATCCTGAGATCCAAATCTTAAAAACCCAGGGCCTCTCGGATAGAGTGATCTCCACTCTTCAGTCTAGCAGGAAAAAAGTTACAAGAGCTATTTATCTCAAAATATGGAGGAGATTCTGTGCTTGGTCTGGGGACCCGGTACCGAATCTGTCCTGTCCGAATATCCAAAAAATCTTTGATTTCCTCCAGAGCGGACTAGATATGGGGTTAAGCACCTCTACCTTAAAGGTGCAGGTTTCGGCCCTTAGTTGTTTCTTTGATTCCGATCTGGCCCACCATAAATGGATTAGCCGCTTTATTAGAGCAGCTTCTAGGTTGCGTCCCTCTCAAATTCAAGGTTCCTTCTTGGGATCTGAACACGGTCCTCAAGGGGTTAACACTACCTCCTTTTGAACCTCTTGAAGAATGCTCCCTTTGGAATTCTATCCTTTAAGGTAGCCTTCCTAATTGCAATCACCTCTGCTCGTCGCTTGGGGGAGATCCAGGCCATCTCCATACGTGAGCCTTATTTTAGAATCCTGGAGGATAGACTTATTAGTTTAGACACTGGTTTTCTCCCCAAAGTTGTCTCAAACTTTCATAGGTCTCAAGAGATCATACTCCCTTCTTTCTGTAATTCTCCATCAAATGACGTAGAGAGGTCCTTCCACTCCCTAGATGTTAGGAGAGCAGTGCTTAAATATCTGGAGATCACGAAAGATTCCAGAAAATCTGAGTGCCTACTTCTCCAATTTGCGGGGAAAAACCAGGGTCATATGGTCTCGAGATGTACTCTGACTAGGTGGATTCGTAACACGATTTCTCTGTTATGAAATTCAGGACCTTCCTAGTCCCAGGGGGTATTAGGGCTCATTCCACTAGGGCTATGGCTTCTTCCCATGCTGAACAAGGCGGTGCCTCTCTTGAAGAGATTTGCAAAGCAGCAACCTGGTCTAGTGTCCACACTTTCATCAAACATTACCGTTTAGACCTTTTGGGTTCTGCTGATCTGTCTTTTGGACGTAAAGTCCTTCAGGCAGTTGCCTGCCCTTAATTTTTTATTTCGTACATCTCCTTGTGCCGTCGTGGTGATGAAATGGAAAGCCGGAATTAGACTTACCAGTAATTCATTTTCCATGACCATCACCACGACGGCATGTTTATTCCCTCCCCCATTATTTCTTTTTTTCCGGTATGAATTAATATTGGCCTTTAAAAAAAAAAAAAGTGTTTTCTGAATGTTTTGTTTAGCAGTTGTCACTGGTGTGGCTCTGATTTGGTAAACACTGGTGTTGGTGGTGGGAGGTTTCCTTTTAACCTTCTCTGCTTCCTGCCACTACAGAGGTCAGGGGTCAATCTCCTTGTGCCGTCGTGGTGATGTCATGGAAAATGAATTACCGGTAAGTCTAATTCCGGCTTTATGCGCTGAACTGTAACGTCACAGGCATGAGACTAAGCAAGTCTTGCATTACCTGTGATGAGAAGAACAAGGCCTCAGTGGAGGCAACGCATTTTATGGCAATACGCAGAGCATATTGTAAATAAGTTTTCAAATGAATCTGGTTCAGAAAGAGCAGTCTGAACCAGATTTGCTCAAGCTTAATAGTAATTTCTGTATAGAACACAGGAGCAAATTACATTATTCTATACAAATTGCAATTTGGGGTCCAATTGGGGATCTAAGAAAAAGTGGAAAGAAGTTTTGAAAAACCTAAAATAAACAAAAAAATATATCATGAGTATTGCAGCGATCAAAAAGACACACACCCCAAAACGGAGCGCGTGAAACGCTTTCTATTACTCACGCTCAATGGTCACCCGCTGGCCCGCACCACGCTTCACTGGATCCTGACATTGTCAGGGCATAGTGCACATAGGAGCGCACTATGACCATATGCTGTCTGACGTCAGGAGGACAGTGCAGCACGCGGAGAAAATGGACGAGCTGTGGAGCGGCACCCCTACAGGAGAGGTAAGTGTTACTGTGATGGTAAATTCACTAAAAGAGTTCAAGAGGGGCCTGGATGCATTTCTGAAGTGTAATATTACAGGTTATAGTTACTAGAGATGGGTCTTTGATCTAGGGAGTAATTATGATTGTCTGGAGTCAGGAAGGATTTTTTTCCCCTAAAGTGGGGAAAATTGGCTTCTACCTCACAGGGGATTTTTGCCTTCCTCTGGAGCAGCTTGCAGGATAACAGGCCGAACTGGATGGACAGATGTCTTTTTTTTTTTTTTTTCAGCTTTATAAACTGTTACTGGGACTGGTGGCTTGGAGCGGAGATGGTGGCACTGGGGGAGCTTGAGGATACAGTGGACTGATGGCATGGGGGCGATGGCACAGTGGACTGATGGCATGGGGGCGATGGCACAGTGGACTGATGGCATGGGGCGATGGCACAGTGGACTGATGGCATGGGGCGATGGCATAGTGGCTGATGACATGGGGGATGATGGCACAGAGGACTGGCACGGAGGGAGCTGATTGCATAGAGGGCTGATGGTCTGGGGGGGGGGAGCTGATGGCACAGGGGGGCCTGACTTTTTATTAAGGAAAATGTTCCTTTAATTTTTTTTCTTATTAGAATACTTGATTAATTGATAGAATACTTGATTACTAAAATGATCAATAGCTGCAGCCCTAGATCCAAGGTTTTTCACTGTAATAATTACCTAAGTTATTCAATGAAGTCTTGCGCAACTTTGTAAATAACTTCGGATCATTGGAGCCCATACATTCTAATACTGTGCGGAGATGAATCTCTGTACATTATTATAACAAATGTAGCATCCAAAGTCGCCTAGCTCATCTCTACTGGTAAGTTTTTCAAGCTGCAGTTTAAATTTTTAAATTTACCAAACACACATGAAGTAAAGAAATCTGCATTTCATAGTATTGAAAAAATAAATGTAATGGGGTAGATTTATCAAACTGGTGTAAAGTAGAACTGGCTTAGTTGCCCATTGCAACCAATCAGATTTCGCCTTTCATTTTTAACCGCTCCTTTGGAAAATGAAAGGTGGAATCTGGTTGCTATGAGCAACTAAGCCAGTTCTACTTAATAGCAGTTTGATAAATCTCCCCCAATATCCTTAAACATTATACTAAAATATGACGATCAAAATCCCCCCCCAAAACTAAAGACCCTTACTGAAATGATAGCAATATGGAACACCAATAATGTACAATGGCACAGATGATCTACAAGTAGGAATTGCTCTAGATACCCATGTATCTGGGGGGCACTGTGGTGCTAAGTATTGTCCCCGATGGTAATCGTGATCCCTAAGAGTACTCTTGTTGGTGGTAGTAGTACCCTCTATTGTGTCCAGTAGTAATGATGTTCCCCATAATATCCCCCTATAGTGCTACAAGTAGTACTAATGCCCCTATATAATACCCCCAGTAGTAATAATGACCCCCATCCCATAGCAGCCCCCCAAAGAGGCAAAGTATAGCAATTAAATACCATATTACTGTTCTGTGCTGCTGTCTGCAATGCGATGCATCATATAAGCCCCTTTCCGGCCTGCACCCTGGTGCCACCTCTCATAAGCTTCAAGCCTGGTGGCAGTTGAGTGTGGAGCTGCCCCTATTGCTGGATGCTAAAGCGGTCTTTCATACACCCTCACCCTGCGGCACATGCCTGTAGTATACATGGACTGCATGAGAAACTCTGCCCCAGACTAAGCCAGCAGTAAAGTATAATCATAACTTGTACTCATTTTGTCACTTTCACTACGGATTGTACCAGGATGCTATGCATAGACCTTTTTGGAAAAATCCTGAGTGAGTCTTTATAGCTGATTATTGGGCAGGTTGTAAACTGTGAGTAGTTAAAGAGGTTCTGTAGCTTTTTCTTACTGATCTCTGCTCTGGAGAGATCATCAGCATCTGATCAGTGTGGGTCTGACACCCGGGACCCTGCCGATCAGCTGTTTGAGAAGGCACCTCTAGTGAATGTCGCCTTTGTCCCTGCACATGTTTTTAATGTATTGATATTCTTGAAATAAAATTCTATTTTTCTATAAGCGGTCTGGCAGTTTTTATAGGATTTTGTTTGAGAAGGCAGTAGCACCGCGGCCTTCTCGTTGTATCCCACAGGCCCAGTGATGTCACGACTACTATCATTGGCATGGGCGCCGCTAAGCCCTCTGTTCACTTCAATGGGGCTTAGCAGCACCCAGGCCAGTGATAAGTCATGACGTCACTGGGCCTGTGGGAAACAGTGAGAAGGCGGTGGCGTTACTGCCAGTATGAAGGAATACCTCTCAACTGAGTGTTTGAGTTGAGAGCTATCTAATGTGTATGATAAGGCTGTGTTCAAATCATTGCTTTTCAGTTCGGTTTCTCTGCTCCGTCATCTGACCCCTTTTGACTATAATCGGGTCAGAGTGCAAGTTGCCCCATTTTTTTTTTTTTTTTTTTGGCCACTTTTTGGGACTCTGCGAATGAGGCCCCTAATGGAGTCCATGATGTAGATGTTCACATATCCTAATTGAAAATGTGAAATTTTATTAACCTAAAAACTAAATTATTTCTTTTGTGTGGGATCCAGTTTTTAGCATAAACTGTACACAAAAAAGTCACAATTGATGATGTACTAAATTTGTGACTTTCATCACTTGCCAAATTAGGAAGGTGTGGTAATGCAGCAGCTTGGTGCAAATCTGCACTCATAGGAGATGACTGATCAGTTCTGGTATTTATTTTCTACACACAGTAAAGCCAATATAGTGTGTGTATGTGTGTATGTGTATGTATATATGTATATATGTATATATATATATATATATATATATATATATATAAAATATACAGACAAATGGCAAACCACAAAACAAGAAAACTGGGTCTGAATATCTATTGAATAATGAAAATTGCTTTTATTTTATTCACTTCTATAGCACTGACATATTCCACAGCGCTTTACAGACATTACAATTTTTTGCTGTCCCCAGTGGAGCTCACAATCTAAGTAAAATTGATATGCAAATTGAGGTGTTATCAGTGATTGATAGCATTGTGTGCATAGAGAGAGAGCTGTCAGTCACTGATAACTCCTCCAATGGGTATTCACCGGAGGTGAAAAAAGCTAAGATATAAATGTAAAAATTACAGTCTTTACGAAGTCTTATCCCACAAAACGATATATAAATCCGCTCAGCATCTCCTACTCTATAACATGGTGCTGTCAGATGGCACTGCATTTTCAGGTGACAGATCCTTTTCAAGGACTGGGCCTATTTTTGATTTTTCCTCCCCATATTCCAATAGACATAACTTTTTAAATTTTCCATTCTCATAACCCATTTTTTTTATTGGTACTATTTAATTTACGATGTCTTGTATTGGAAAACAAGAAATTCTTTGTGGGATAAAATAAAAAAAAAACAGCCTACAATTGTGCCAAGGTTTTTTGATACGGCATTCACTGTGCACTAAAGATGACATGATGTTCTGTCCTTTTTCATGCGGGTCAATACTATTACAGCAGTACCACATTTGTATAGTTTTTATTTTGTTTTATTAATTTTAAAACAATAAAAACCTTTGGAAAAAAATCTATTTTCTTTGCATCATCATTCTCTGACAGCCATAACATATCTGCCAGGGAAAAACACTGAAATGCCAGTTTGTGAATTGTGAGGCAGCATTAGGGAGATCACCCTTCTCATGCTTGCTGCTGTTTCAATTAGGGCTTGGGGTAGGGACGGTGGAAACCCCTCTTCTCATCTTTTGCAATCAGCCCTGGGCATTTGTATCTTACAAAATATTCTAAATGTGAACAGTTTGGTACTAAAGTAGGCATCTGAACTATAAACTGGTACCAACAAGTGTTTCTATTTGTCCACAAGGTGGCAGCATGTTCAGAGTTCAACATTTTAAAATTTGGCTTTTAGCATGTGCTGTCACAGTAACTGTTCTTTATTTTTGCACTTCTCATTTGACAACTATGGAACATAATACATGTCTTATGTATCAGTTATGTTCAAACAATCTGCACGTTGTAGCTGTTTTTAAGCGGCACATCTTTTACCACTTATACTTTTACCCATACTGAGTGTAGATGCCCCAAAATACTGCATGCAAAATTAGACAAATGAGCATTAAAACCACCTGCCCAATATTGATTAGGCCCCCCTCCTTTCCTATGGTATCTGGCACAAAGACATTAGCAGAACCTATTATTCTGTAAGGTGAGGTTGGACGTCCATGGGCTGGACTTGTTCTTTCAGCACATCCTACAGCAGGACATTGCCTAGAGCAGGGATCAGCAACCTCCGACACTTTCGTTGTTTTGAAACTACAACTCCCATAATCCTCTTCACTGCTATGGGACTTAGTAGAACAGCCGAGCAAGTGTGCATGCTGGCAGTTGTAGTTTCACAGCAGCTGGAATGCCGAAGGTTGCTGATCCCTGGTGTAGAGCATTACATTGTGTCTGCCAGCTTGCCTTCCCATAGTGCATCCTGGTGCTGTCTCCACACCCAGGTAAGTAACACAAACTCACTTGACTGTCCATATGATGTAAAATAAAATGAGATCAATTAGACTAGGCTACCTTTCCAGTCCTCAAGTGCCCATTGTAGGTGTTTTTGGTAATGGACAGGCGTCCATCCGCATGTGGATGATGGCTGCTGTGCCGCATACTCAGCACGCTTTTATGGACTGTATGCACACACCTTTATCATAGTCCACGTTAAATGGAACCTGTCACCATGAAAATGCACTGTAAGTTATAGGGAGTATATGATAGAGCAGGAGGAGCTGAGCAGATTAATATATAGCGGGAAAAGATTCAGTATAACCTGTAATTTATTCATTTAAAGGGAATCTGTCAGCTCTGAAACACCCTCCAAACTACAGTAAGTGGTGTACACTGTGTGCAGAATTATTAGGCAAATTAGTATTTTGATCACATCATCCTTTTTATACATGTTGTCCTACTCCATGCTGTATAGGCTTGAAAGCCAACTACCAATTAAGTAAATCAGGTGATGGGCATTAGAGATGAGCGAGTAGTGTTCGATCGAGCTGGTATAAGATCGAATACTACGCTATTCGTCGTACTCGATTTCGTTCGAGTATAACGGCGATGGCGCACTTAGAATTCGTTTCCCCTCCCACCCTCCCTGGCGCTCTTTTTCCACCAATCACCATGCAGGGGGGGGTATGACAGGCCCGCTGAGCACGCTGGCAGCGCGAAAACGGTGTCTACATGCATTGCCTGGAAAAACCATGTGACCTCGAATCATAAAAACTCAGCTCTTCCTGCTCGTTCGCATATGCTGCGTGAACTTAGTCAGGGACAGAGGCTGGAGAAGGGAGAGACAGGTTTTAGCTGTTGGACAGGCAGGAGCGTGATTAAAAGCCCTTATCAGGGCTACTATAGTGCAGTACAGTAATAGCTTTACTACAAGATACACTTTACAGAGAACGGCTGCCGTATTCAGGGATAGCTGCTGGAGTAGGGACAGAGAGAGGCATTAGTGGTGTATTAGGTGCTCTGCTACATACCAAACTATATTTGGCACTACTGTTCTGCGTTCTTTTTGGCTGCAAAACCCTGTTATATACCTAGTGTGTATATGCACCATCTGATCTTCTGGCAGTATACGGCTGTGTACTTTTTTTTTTTTTTTAAATACAGTTTATTTGGCTCTAGTGTTCTGGGTTCTGTGTGCCTGCAATACCCTTTTTGTATACCAGGTGTAAATACCCACCGTCTGAACAGTTAGTACACGGCTGTGTACCTTGAAATATAAAATATATAGGCCTTTTTATTGGCAACTGTACTGTGCGTTCTCTTGCAAAATAATTTTATATACCTGGTGTTAATACACACCGTCTGATCTGTTAGTACACGGCTGTGTACCTCGAAATATAAAATATATAGGCCTTTTCATTGGCAACTGTACTGTGCGTTCTCTTGCAAAATAATTTTATATACCTGGTGTTAATACACACCGTCTGATCTGTTAGTACACGGCTGTGAAGGCAAAATATTGTAACCAAAAAAAAATAAAATGCGGAGGGGGGCTAGCGGAATAGGACGGGGGCGCGGAAATGCTGTTGGGGGCCTTGTTGAAGCCAGTGGGGATACAATGCGTGCTGGTGAGGGTCAGCCAGGATCCCGCTCATCCAGAATCCCTGCCTTTATGGGACAGTTAAGCAGGGGGCGGGTTACACCGCTGTTGAGGCCTGAGCAGGTTGAACAGGTGGTGCAATGGATAGCCGATAGCGCTTCCACACAGTTGTCCACCAGCCAGTCATCCACACAGTCTCACTCTGACCCTCCTTCCTCCACACCTGGCCAACAGAGTCATCCCACCATTGACCCCTCCCAGGAGCTCTTTTCGGGTCGTTTTTCAGATGTGCCGGAAGAATCCCAGGAGCTAGCAGAGGAATTTGTTTGTAGTGATGCCCAAACACTTGAGTTTTCGCCATCTCCTGCTGATGTGGACCCTGAGCCAGCATCTGTTATCATGAGCGATGATGATGATGAGACGCAGTTGCCATCAAGGGAGGCTGTTGGAATGTCCAGTGGGCAGGAGGAGGAGCAGAGTGAGGAAGAGGAGGTGGTGGATGACGAAATGACCGACCCCACTTGGCCAGGGGTGATGTCCAGCGGGGAAAGCAGTGGAGAGGTGGTGGTCTGCGCAGCACCGAAAAAGGCAGCAAGAGGCAGAGGGATGTCCAGAGGCAGAGGGATGTCCACAGGCAGAGGACAGTCCACAGGCAGAGGACAGTCCACAGGCAGAGGACAGTCCACAGGCAGAGGACAGTCCAGACAGAGAAGTGAGGCCACAACCAGCAGGGCCGAAGCTGTTCCCGGCAGCGGGCAGTCGCGCGAAGCTCCCCCATCGAGGCCTCGTACTTCTGTGGTGTGGAGATTTTTTAATGTTTGTGCGGATGACAAACTGAGCGCGGTTTGCACACTCTGCCACTCAAAACTGAGTAGGGGCTCTGAGAAGAGCAATCTGACCACCTCAGGCATGCGGCGTCACTTGGAAGTCAAGCACTGGGCTGAGTGGGAGAGAGCAAACGCAATACAACCTGTGCCCGGTCTTGCTGCCACTGCCTCTTCCCCTTTGTTGTGTGCTGCCACTGCGGTCCAGACCTCCAGCCAGGACACCTCCAATCTGCATCTGCCTCGGCTACTTTGGGGCCTTCTCCTTCAGCCTCCCCTTCCCCGCCTCTTCGCCTGCACCTTCACACTCCTCGTCCCAACAACTGTCCATCTCGCAGGCGTTCGACCGCAGGCGGAAGTACGCCTCGAGTCACCCCCAAGCCTTAAACTGCCACATCTCCAAACTGCTGGCCCTGGAGATGTTGCCGTTTAGGCTTGTGGAGACGCAGGCCTTCCGCGACCTGATGGCGGCTGCCGCACCTCGCTATTCCGTCCCCAGCCGCCACTACTTTTCCCGGAGTGCCGTCCCCGCCCTGCACCAGCACGTGTCGCGTAACATCAGGCGGGCCCTGAGGTACGCAGTCAGCGCAAAGGTCCACTTGACCACCGACTCGTGGACAAGCGCTTGCGGCCAGGGACGATACATCTCTTTGACGGCACACTGGGTGAATGTTGTGGAAGCGGGGACGGGGTCGCAAACAGAGACGGCCTACCTACCACCCCCGCCCAAGATTGCCAGCATGGGTTCTGATAAACCCCCCTCCCCCTCCTCTTCCTCCTCCTCCTCTGCCTTAACATCGCCCTCAGCCGCTAGCTGGAAGCGTTGCAGCACTGGCGCGGGGAGACGTCAGCAGGCGGTGCTTAAGCTCATCAGCTTGGGCGACAGGAAGCACAGCGCCCCAGAGGTGAGGGACGCCATATTGCAGCAGACGGAGATGTGGCTGTCGCCGCTGCAGCTAGGACCAGGCATGGTCGTGTGCGATAACGGCCATAACCTGGTGGCGGCTCTGGAGCTTGCCGAACTCAATCACGTACCATGCCTGGCCCACGTTTTTAATCTGGTAGTCCAAAAATTTCTAAAGACTTACCCCAACCTGGCAGAGCTACTGGTGAAAGTGCGGCGCTTGTGCGCTCACTTTCGGAAGTCAACTGTAGCTGCTGCTAGCTTAAAAAACTCCAGCAACGCCTCCATTTGCCTGAACATCGGCTGTTTGTCCGACCTGCCGACTCGCTGGAATTCCACCTATTCCATGTTGGCCAGGGTGTGTGAGCAGCAGAGAGCATTGATGGAGTACCAGATTATGAATCCACGCGTGCCTCCAACTCAGCTCCCTCAGTTTGCCAACCACCAGTGGCCATGGATGGCAGACATATGCGATGTACTGCGTATCTTTGAGGAGTCCACCAAGAAGGTCAGCAGCGAGGACGCTATAGTGAGCGTAACCATCCCGCTCCTATGCGTCCTTAAAGAATCGCTCATCGCAATAAGGGAGAACGCATTGCACGCAGAGGAGACGGGGGTAGGAGGAGACGCAACGGAGCTACACAGTCAGACCACACTTTTGTCTGCTTCTCGGTGGCAGTTGCAGGAGGAGGAGGAGGAGGACGACGTGGAGGTGGCTGTGGAAGAGGAGGAGGATGCTGGCGGCGAGGGTAGCAGTCAGGCTGTGTGCGTCCCATTGGTTCAGCGCGGATGGGGCGGAGAGGAGGTGGAAGAGGAAGAGGAGGAAATGGCAAGTGATCCTTCTGGTGGGGGCAGTGATGTCATGCCTATTCAGAGTCTGGCACACATGGCTGACTTCATGCTGGGCTGCTTTTCCCGGGACACATGTGTTGTCCGGATAGTGGAGAACAAACTGTACTGGGTCTTCGCAATCCTGGACCCCCGGTATAAAGATAACGTCTCCTCTTTTATTCCGGTAGAGGAGAGGAAGAATCGATTGCTGGAATACCAGAGGGAACTCATGCAGAACATGATGGAGATTTTCCCACCCACCATCGCTGGCGGCAGAGAGGAGAGGGTCTCCCAGAGTCCCTCAACATCGATCAGGCCCACAGCCACCAGGGGAACACTCTCCAAGGTGTGGGACACGTTCATGGCACCCCCTCGTGCAACTTCCATCACTGCGGGGCCCGCTATCAGCAGGAGGGACAAGTATCGGCGGATGTTGCGGGAGTACCTGGCAGACCGTAACCCTGTCCTCCCCGATCCCTCGGCGTCCTACAACTTACTGGGTCTCCAAGTTGGACACGTGGCTGGAACTGTCCCTGTATGCCTTGGAGTGCTTTGCCTGCCCTGCCGCCAGCGTGCTATCCGAAAGGGTGTTCAGCGCAGCCGGGGGCATTATAACCGATAAGCGCAGCCGCCTGTCAACCGACAGTGCCGACAGGCTGACGCTAATCAAAATGAACAGCAAGTGGATTGACCCGGACTTTGCTTCTCCAACAGTGGAAAGCAGCCAAAAGTGAAGTGCCATCTGTATGAAGTGCCATTTCCTCCTCCACCTCCTCCTCCTTAACCGCCGTAGAATTGCTCCGTAAATAAGAAAAATTTATAATATTTATGGCTCACCTCTTGGGCCTCCACATAATTTTATCGAGGTTCTCACCTCTTGGGCTCCACATAATTTTTAAGAGGTCTCGGCCTCTTGGGGCCTCCAACATAATTTTAAGAGGTCTCACCTCTTGGGCCTCCACATAATTTTTAGAGGTCTCACCTCTTGGGCCTCCCACATAATTTTTACGAGGTCTCACCTCTGGGCCTCCACATAATTTTTTAAGAGGTCTCACCTCTTGGGCCTCCACATAATTTTTAAGAGGTCTCGCCTCTTGGGCCTCCACATAATTTTTAAGAGGTCTCACCTCTTGGGCCTCCACATAATTTTTAAGAGGTCTCACCTCTTGGGCCTCCACATAATTTTTAAGACGTCTCACCTCTTGGGCCTACAAACAATTTTTATTATGGCTCACTTCTTGGCCTTAATACAATTTTTAAGAGGTCTCACCTCTTGGGCCACCATATAATTTTTTTCGAGGGCTTCACCTCAAGCTAACTTTGCGCGCTCATTAAAATATTTTCACAACAAGGACCTAAGAGCCCTCGATGGGAGAGCTTTGTGTGGGGGCCTGTTATAGGGAAGAGATGCGGCCCTGCGGGCTCTAGCCTGCCTTCTCCATGACGCCTCTGGCCAGCCCACGGCCTCTTCCTGCCTTTTGCGGTCCTACGCATCCCTCAACATCCCCACTGCTTTACCTGCTAGACATGACACTGGGCCAGGGTCGGGTCACTGACTTCGTCATACTCAACCACCTCCTCTTACACTGCCTCACTTTGCTCCAACAGCCTCCCTTGCTGGCAACTGTGTCTCATCATCGTCCCTAATCATTTTACACTTTAGTGCCCGTTCCACACCACCATCAGCTAGAGATGGAGCTTGCTCCAGTGTTTGGGCATCAGAACAAACAAAATCCTCAGATAGCTCCTGCGATTCTTGCATGGGTGGGAACACTGGGTTGATAACATTGGGCAGGGTGGGAGGAAGGAGGGTCAGAGTGAGGTCCCTGCAGTTTCTGCAGGCTATCGACGAGACTGGACTTTGTGGACTTGACTGGGTGGTGGACAGATTTAAAAGGAGAATCTAGAAGGAGAAGGAGGGGTTTGCCGAGCTGTCTGTAAGGGTTGCGGAAATCCAGACAGAACCAAGGCCCAAAACTTGGGTGGGGGTAGCAGGTTTGCCCGTCCCCGCCTCCACAACATTCACCCAGTGTGCTGTCAGGGAGATGTAGCATCCCCGGCCTCAAACCAAAGTGTTGGTGGTCAAATGGCCTTTTGCAGTAACCGTGTTACTCGGGCGTGGATGATGTTTTGGGACATGTGCCTGGGCAAGGCAGGGATGGCACAGAGGGAAAAATAGTGATGGCTTGATTGCTTTCCCCCTTGCCTATGCCATCTGTGGTTGTCATAGGCAACGTGATTTTAAGGGGTGCAGAATTTCATCTTCTTTTTTTGTCTAGTTTGGCTTGGGGTCCATGGCAATGTAGAGGAAAGAAGGTTTCCTTGTATGGTCTCACTTTACAGAGAGGTTAGATTGTCTTTGGAGTGTATTGTTGAGAGGCTGTGATAGTGGCGTAATAGTGCGACTTGGGCGCGTTATATGCACCCAGACATGCTTCCCCTGCTGTCCCAGTTGCATTC
>ONZH01002670.1:0-41919 GCA_900303285.1 Rhinella marina | reverse complement strand
TTTGCATCAGACATTGGAGCGCAAACGCAAATACAATTCCACCCACCCACATGCACAAGCCCTAAAAGTCCACATTTTCAAACTGCTGAGCCTGGAGATGCTGCACTATAGACTGGTAGAGACTGAGGCTTTCCGCAACCTGATGGAGGTGGCTGTCCCTCGGTACTTGGTCCCCAGCCGCCACTATTTTTCCCGATGTGCCGTCCCAGCCCTACACCAGCACGTGTCAGAGAACATCATCCGTGCCCTGACCAATGCGGTTACTGAGAAGGTCCACCTAACCACGGACACGTGGACAAGTGCTGGCGGGCAGGGACACTATATCTCCCTGACAGCACATTGGGTTAATTTGGTGGAGGCTGGGTCCGAGTCTGACCCTGGGGCCGCTCATGTGGTGCCCACACCGAGGATTGCGCGGCCTACATCGGTCACGGTTTCTCAGGCTTATTATGCCTCTTCCTCCAACACCTCCTCCTCCTCCTACTCTCAAATACAATCTGTGAGCACGGCGCCTTCAGTCGGTAGCTTTAGGCGCAGCAGCACTGCCGTGGGTAAGCGCCAACAGGCGGTGCTGAAACTGCTGAGCTTAGGTGACAAGAGGCACACCGCCCAAGAGCTGTTACAGTGCATCACGCCGCAGACCAATCTTTGGCTGGTGCCGCTGAAACTCAAACCAGGCATGGTTGTGTGTGACAACGGGCGTAACCTGGTGGCACCTCTGCAACTCGGCAGGCTCACACATGTGCCATTATACACCAATACTATTTCCCAAAGTAACAACAACCCATATAAACACTGCATATAAAACCTGCCTGGCCCACGTGTTCAATCTTGTGGTTCAGCGGTTCCTCAAGACCTACCCCAATTTGTCTGATTTGCTCACCAAGGTGCGACGCATCTGGGCGCATTTCCGCAAGTCAACCACAGATGCTGGCACTCTCAGGGCAGTGCAACGGCGCTTACAACTGACTGCTCACCGACTGTTGTGCGACTTGCCCACGCGATGGAATTCCACATTACACATGTTAGCCAGGGTTTACAAGCAGCGCAGAGCGATTGTAGACTGCCAGATGACAACTTCCACGAGAACTGGTAGTCAGGTTAGTCAGCTTCTTCAAGTCTACAATGAGGAGTGGATGTGGATCTCTGATATCTGTCAGGTGTTAAGCAACTTTGAGGAGTCAACACAGATGGTCAGCGGCGATGCCGCCATTATCAGCCTCACCATCCCGCTGCTTTGTCTGCTGAAAAACTCACAGCTCAGCATGAAGTCAGAGGCTTTGCGCTTGTCACAGGAGATGGGGGAAGAAGATACGTTGCTTGATAGCCAAAGAACCCTCAGGTCTGTTTCTCAGCGCGTATTGGAGGAGGAGGAGGAAGAGGAGGAAGAGAAGGAGACTGTTGGCAAGACTGAAGAGGGTACCTATGCTCATTCCTTCTTATCTGTTGAGCGTGTATGGGGCTGAAGAGGAGGAGTTGGAGGAGGAGGAAATGGAGAGTCAGCCTATTGAGGAAAGGGAATTCTTGCATGTTGGGACTCTTGAGCACATGGCTGACTTCATGTTAGGCTGCCTTTCCCGTGACCCTCGCGTTAGAAGCATTTTTGACAACACCGATTACTGGGTGTTCACCCTCCTGGCCCCTAGGTACAAGCAGAACTTTTTCCACTCTCATTCCTGTAGAGGAAAGGAGTATGAGAGTGAATGAATATCAACAGTCCCTGGTGCACAAGCTGAAACTATCCTTCCCATCTGACACCGCTAGTGGCAGAGGACATAGTTCTGTGGGCCAACTAGCGGGGGAGAGGAGGGGAGCAGGCAGCTTGTCAAGCACTGGCAGGGGAACACTCTCCAAGGCCTTTGCCAGTTTTATGGCACCCTAGCAAGACATGTCACCTGTCCCCCAGTAGGGGGGAGCTGTTCAAAAAGATGGTGAGGGAGTACCTAGCTGACCATAGCAACGTCCTGCGTGATCACTCTGCTCCATACAACTACTGGGTTGCAAAGCTGGACACGTTGCCCGAACTGGCGCTGTACGCCTTGGAGGTGCTGGCCTGCCCTGCCGCTAGCGTGTTGTCAGAGCGGGACTTCAGTGCAGCTGGTGGCATCATCACTGATAAGCGTACACGCCTGTCAACTGACAGCGCTGACAGGCTGATGATTATTGAAATGAATAAAGCCTGAATTTCACTGGAATGCAAATCTCCTCCGGGGGAAAGCAGCTCAACATGAAGATTCTTTATGTATCTTCTCCTCTCCTCCTCCTCTTCGCACACAAACGCTGAGCCAACAGGCAATGTTTCTGAGGGCCAACTGGCGCTCTTTGCAAACAATGTTTACGGAGGGCCACCTACAGGCCTTCTCTCCAATAAATTTTTTAGAACCGTCAACTACAGACACTCAAAAACAATTTTACAGGAGGGTCAACTACAGACACTCCAAAACAATTTTTTAGGAGGGTCAACTTCTGACACTCCAAAACAAATTTTTGGGAGGCTCACCTACAGCCATTTGACTACAATCTCAGTCTGACCAAGGCATTGGTGGTGTCACCGCCATGCTGTATCAGTGTAAAATTTTATGTGTTTCACCTGCTACCTGAGTCTAACTTGGTCACTCTGGGTTCACCGCCATGCTGTGTCAGGGTAAAATTTTATGTGCTTCACCTGCTACCTGAGTGTAACTTGGTCACTCTGGGTTCACCGCCATGCTGTGTCAGGGTAAAATTTTATGTGCTTCACCTGCTACCTGAGTGTAACTTGGTCACTCTGGGTTCACCGCCATGCTGTGTCAGTGTAAAATTTTATGTGCTTCACCTGCTACCTCAGTCTAACTTGGTCACTCTGGGTTCACCGCCATGCTGTGTCAGTGTAAAATTTTATGTGCTTCACCTGCTACCTCAGTGTAATTTGGTCACTCTGAGTTCACCGCCATGCTGTGTCAGTGTAAAATTTTATGTGCTTCACCTGCTACCTGAGTGTAACTTGGTCACTCTGGGTTCACCACCATGCTGTATCAGTGTAAAATTTTATGTGCTTCACCTGCTACCTGAGTGTAACTTGGTCACTCTGGGTTCAACGCCATGCTGTATCAGTGTAAAATTTTATGTGCGTCACCTGATACCTGAGTGTAATTGGTCACTCTGGGTTCACCGCCATGCTGTATCAGTGTAAAATTTTATGTGCTTCACCTGCTACCTCAACTAACTTGGTCACTTGTTGGTGTCAACACTAGAGTGCGGCTACTATACCGCACACGACAGAATTGTTCACTGCACTCTAGTATATATAACTGAGGGGAAAAAAAGAAATTTTTAGACTGTGGCTAATTTAACGCAAACCACTCCATTTTTCACTGGACTGTTTTACATATAACTGAGAAAAAACGTAGTCTTTAAATGGCGGCTATTTTACCGCAAAGCACTCCATTTTTTACTGGACTGTAGTACATATAACTGAGAAAATACGTATTTTATAGACTGACGCTGCTGTACAGCACACTACAGAATTTTTCACTGAACTGTAGTATATATAAATGAGAAAAAAACGTAGTCTTTAAATGGCGGCTATTTTACCGCAAACCACTCCATTTTTCACTGGACTGTAGTACATATAACTGAGAAAATACGTATTTTATAGACTGACGCTGCTGTACAGCACACTACAGAATTTTTCACTGGACTGTAGTATACCGTATATAAATTAGAAAAAAACGTAGTCTTTAAATGGCGTCTATTTTACCGCAAACCACTCCATTCTTCACTGGACTGTAGTACATATAACTGAGAAAAAACGTAGTCTTTAAATGGCGGCTATTTTACTGCAAACCACTACATTTTTCACTGGACTGTAGTACATATAACTGAGAGAAAATACGTATTTTATAGATTGACGCTACTGTACAGCACACTAAATAATTGTTCACTGCACTGTAGTATACATAACTGAGAGACAAAATGTATTCCCTAAACTGACGCTACTGTACAGCACACTAAATAATTGTTCACTGGACTGTAGTGTATAGAAATGATAGAAAAAACGTATTCCCTAGACTGCACTACAGATCCCAGCAAGCCAAGTTACAGCAGCAGCACCAGCAAAAATTAGTACTGAGAGTACTTTGGGCAATTTCTTTTGGGTCTGTGTGGACCACGTGCTGTCCCTTCTGCCACCTGTCGTTGTGCACAGTGTGCAGCCAAGATGGCGGTAGCTGCACTACAAGTCCCAGCCAGCAGCCAGGAGGAGACCAAAAAAAAGGTGCTTGTAGCCCTTAGAAGGGCTGTTGGGTTCTTCCTGCCTAACCAACATTTAAATTCAGGCCCTAACACTCTCCCTGACAGACAGCAGCTCTATCCCTAATCTCATGCAGGCAGCGTCTGACGCGAGCAGCGCGGGACCAGATTCTTATATTCCCAGGTCATCTGATCTGGCCAGCCAATCCCTGCTATCGACTTGTAGGGGCCCCACGTAATTCTAGGAGGTACCAAAGACTCTCCTGCATGTTGATTGGCTGAGAAAAAGCGCCTAACATGCAGGAAGAGGAAGATGCCATTTCCTCGAGGATCGCGATATGCTCGTCCGAGTAGCGAGCATATGCGAATACCCTAATGCTCGAACGAGCATCAAGCTCGGACGAGCATATTCCCTCATCTCTACTTCTAACGTCCTAAGAAAATAAAATGACATTTACAAAATGATGCCAACATAAAGAAGACAGATGGTGAATGTTAATTAATAACTACTTTATGAGGTTTCACTATCCATCTTAAAAGCAGAGAAATTCAGATTTAGAAAATAGTGAATTTTTCCAAATTTTGGATTTTTTTTATAAATAAAGGTAAAACATATCGACTCAAATTTACCTTTAACATAAAGTGCATTGCGTTACAAGAAAAGGTAGGAACTGCGTGGAAAAGTGTTTCAAAGTTATTACAATGTAAAGTGACACTGTCAGGAAGATAGGCAATGTCTTGAAGGTGAAAATGGCTGTGTCCTGAAAGGGTTAAACATCTGAGTCCTGGGTATATTATTATATTTCTGGAAATTCTTATGTTTTTGGAATTTGTTTTACATTTATTAGAGGGGTTTTCCGGGTGCCAAAAAAGGTTTCTGTTTCCCAGTAATGCCACACGCAATCCATGGACAAGGATGGCACTTCTGGGAAAGAAAAGTAAATAATTTTACCTGTATATTCAAATTCCCTTACAAAGAACCCATCTGTGTACACCCTAGTAACCAACACATCAAAAAACAGTTTAAAACCAAACTTTATTAATGTTGATATTAAAAGTGATATGCAAGGCATATGTCAAGTAAAAATACAAAAAAGATCTAAAAGAGAGACACGGGAAATGAGCTCCATGTACTGAAGTCACTATACAAAAGGAGCCATATATGTACATACAGTGATGTCAAAAACAGACTGGAATGGAGTAAATACTACTCCCTGTACACACTAGATACCAAGCAGAGTTGCACTTACAATCAAGGGTATGTTGTCCCTACCACTATATGCATCATATAATACATCAGTGTATCACCAGACTCTCCCTCCAGGTTTCTGAACATACCCGTGTCCCTCACTTACCCAACGCGTTTCGCCCACCGGCTTCGTCAGGGAAAAGTATATTCAAATGCATAACAGGCAAAGGCATTCAGACTTATAGGTATGTACAGTGCTTCCACTTGTACCAGGAATTAGTATAGGGAACACAGCCCACTTCCAAGCTGACCACTATATACAGTGCCTTGAAAAAGTATTCATACCCCTTAAATTTTTCCACATTTCACGTTACACCCATGAAGTTAAATGTATTTTATTGGGATTTTATGTGATAGACAAACTCAAAGTAGCAAGTATGTGTGATGTGAAGTGAAAAAAATTATACCTGGTTTTCAAAATTTTTAATAAATAAAAATCTGAAAAGAGTCTCATGCATTTGAATCCAGAGGAAAAAAAGCAGTCTGGTTTGAGAGCTGCACTTATACAAGCAGACAAGAAACGCGAGTTTGTGAACGTTTGCGTGTTTGATTTTAAGTGTGTTTGTATTAAGTGTGTGACTTTAGATTACGTGACTTCAGATTCAGGGACTTTAGGAGGGGACTACAGTAAGTCAGTTTCTTACCACTGTGTTGTATTTTTTTCTATTATCTTGCGTAATCCTCTTTTAGTATGTGTTCCATTACTGGCAGCGCAGTCCAATGCGCATCTTGTCTAATGTATGCAGTCCTGGAACAGCAGTTTAAAGGGAACCTGTCATCAACTTTATGCTGACCTCACTGAGTGACAGAAATGCTGATTTCAGTGGTGTGTCACTCATGAGTTAAAAGTAAGTGGTTGCTGAGAACCAGCATCATAATCATTATAGTCCAGGCCTGGAAAAGAGTCAAATCTGCTTGAGAAGAGTCATGGTTATTCCTAATCTCCTGCTCTCCCTGCCCATCTGCTGATGATTGGCAGTTCTCTCCTAGAGAGAAAGGGAGAAAACTATGTAGAAGACTGTCATTCATCAGTAGGTGGGCAGGGAGAGCAGGAATTCATGAATAACCAGGACTCTTCTCAAGTAGATTTGACTCTTTTCAAGGCCAGTGCTGCAATGGTTATGGTGCTGGTTCTCAGCAACCACTTACTTTTAGCTCCTGAGCGACACACAGCTGAAATAAGCATTTCTGTCACTATTATATGCTGCCTTCAGTGAGGTCACCATAAAGTTGATGACAGGTTCCCTTTAAGGGTGCGTATCTTTGTTCAAAATGTGAGCAAATTGCCTGTTTGGAATCGCACATTGTGTATCTAACCAGGCAAGTTTCAGCACTGAGAAGTGCTGACAATTTGGAAAAGAGTTTGCTGTTCACTGAACAAGCACTCTCTGGGGTAGATAAGGGGGAGGGTGGTAGTGTGGAGGCTCAGGAAAGTGAGGTAGGTAGCTGGGTAACAGTCAGAAAGCGGGATAGAGGGAAAAGTGCCAGGGAGGCTAGCCCTGATCTGACACACCCCATCAAGTTTGGCAGATGAGGGGGATGTCAGTTTAGGGAGAGCACTGCTGCAGCAAGACTCTTCATCTGCAAGCCTGGGTAATGTCAGCTCCAGTAAGCAGGGCACCAGGAGAGCAGGGCAGGCCACACAGGTGCTGGTAGTGGGAGACTCAATTATTAGGGGAACAGATAGGGCGATCTGCCACAGAGACCGGGATTGTCGAATCGTGTGTTGTCTTCCTGGCGCTCGAGTTCGACACATCGCGGATTGGGTTGAAAGATTACTGGGAGGGGCTGGAGAAGATCCAGCAGTCATGGTCCATATTGGAACCAATGACAAAGTTAGAGGTAGGTGGAGTGTCCTTAAAAATGATTTTAGGGATTTAGGTCATAAGCTTAGGGCAAGGACCTCAAAGGTAGTGTTTTCTGAAACACTACCTGTACCACGAGCCACACAAGAAAGGCAGCGGGAGATTAGGGAGGTAAACAAGTGGCTCAAGAACTAATGTAGGGTGCAGGGGTTTGGGTTCCTGGAGAACTGGGCCGACTTAGCTGTGGGGATGGGCTGCACCTCAGTGGGGAAGGGGCAGCTGTTTTGGGGCAGAAGATGATTAGAAGGTTGGAGGAGTGTATAAACTAGGGACTGGGGGGAGGGAAATTACATAAGAGGGGAAGATAGTGCAGATAGAGACTGGGGACGAGGTAATGGAACTGGGAGAGGAATGGAAGAAGGGACTAGAACAGCTCAGAAGGAAAGGTGTAGGGTAAAAAATATACATAAACCTCTTAATTGTATGTACACTAATGCCAGAAGCCTGACTAATAAAACTGGTGAACTGGAATTAGTGATGTGTGAAGAGGACTACTACATAGTGGAAATAACTGAGACATGGCTGGATGACAGCTATGACTGGGCAGTTAAAGTACAGGGTTACAGTCTTTTTCGAAAGGATCGCCAAAAACGGAGAGGGGGAGGGGTCTGCCTTTATGTAAAGTCTTTTCTAAGGCCTACACTCCGGGAAGATATAAGTGAGGGACATAAACATGTGGAGTCACTGTGGGTAGAAATACATGGAGGCAAAAACAATAATAAAATGCTAACAGGAGTTTATTTTAAACCACCAGAGTCCACAGAAAATCTACTTCTAAATGAAATAGACGAGGTGGCAAATCATAATGAGGTCGTTATTATGGGGGACTTCAACTACCCAGATATAGACTGGGAAACTGAAACCTGTACATCTCATAAAGGAAACAGGTTTTTGGCAATAACCAAAGACAACTACCTTTCCCAACTGGTTCATGACCCGACTAGAGGGACGGCCAAACTGGACTTAGTATTAACCAATAGACCTGACAGAACAACAGATGTGCATGTTGGGGGGACACCTGGGAAATAGTGACCATAAAGTAATAACCTTCCAATTGTCATTCAAAAGAGTGTTTCTTCTGGGAGGAACAAAAATACCAAACTTTAAAAAAGCAAAATTTAGCCAACTAAGAGAGGCCATAGGTCTTACTAACTGGGACAAAGTCCTCAAAAATGAAAATAAAGCCACAAAATGGGAGATTTTTAAAAGCATCCTAATATCTAATTGTGAGAGGTACATACCTTATAGGAATAAATGTTTAAGTAGCAAGAATAAACCAATGTGGATAAATACAACTGTAAAGAAAGCCATAAATGACAAAAAGAAAGCATTTAATTCACTAAAACAGGAGGGGAGCGAGGAAGCATTGAAAAACTATAAGGAAAAAATAGAATATGTAAAAGACAAATTAAAGCAGCTAAACTAGAGACCAAGAGATTAATTGCCAAAGAGAGTAAAACTAACCCTAAAATGTTCTTCAATTATATAAATAGTAAAAAGTAAAAACCTGAAGGTGTTGGCCCTTCACAGAGTAATGAGGGGGGAGTTTCAGAGAGCGATGAGGAGAAAGCAAAGCTACTACGGTAAATATTTTTTTCTCCACTGTATTCAATGAGAAAAATAAACTGTCAGATGAAATGCAGAATATAAAATAAATTCCTCATTAAAGGTGCCCTGTCTGACCCAGGAAGAAGTACAAATTGCCAGGACCGGATGGCATAAATCCCCGTATCCTAAGAGAATTAAGTAAAGTCATAGCCAGACCCTTATTTCTAATATTTAAGGACTCTATACTGACAGTGAGTGTTCCACAGGATTGGCGCATAGCAAATGTGGTGCCAATATTCAAAAAGGGTCCAAAAACAAAGCCCGGAAACTATAGGCCCGTAAGTTTAACATCTGCCATGGGTAAACTGAAGGTTTTCTATGAGATGCTATCTTGGAGTACCTCTATGAAAATAAGCAAATAACGCCATATCAGCATGGCTTCATGAGGGATCGATCATGTCAAACCAATTTAATCAGTTTCTATGAGGAGGTAAGTTCTAGACTTAACCGCAGCGAATCAATGGATGTCGTATATCTGGACTTCTCCAAAGCATTTGACACTGTACCACATAAAAGGTTAGTATATAAAATGAGAATGCTTGGACTGGGAGAGAATGTCTGTATGTGGGTAAGTAGCTGGCTCAGTGATAGAAAACAGAGGGTGGTTATTAATGGTAGACACTCAGATTGGGTCACTGTCACTAGTGGGGTACCACAGGGGTCAGTATTAGACCCTAGTCTCTTCAATATATTTATTAATGATCTTGTAGAAGGCTTGCAGTAAAATTATCAATTTTTGCAGATGACACTAAACTGTAAAGTAATTAACACAGAGGAGGACAGTACACTGCTACAGATGGATCTGAATAGATTGAAAGCTTGGGCAGAGAAGTGGCAGATGAGGTTTAACACTGACAAATGTAAGGTTATGCACATAGGAAGGAATAATGCAAGTCACCCGTACATACTAAATGGTAAAACATTGGGTAACACTGAGATGGAAAAGGACTTAGGAATTTTAGTGAACAGCAAACTAAGCTGTAGAAACCAGTGTCAGACAGCTGCTGCCAAGGTCAATAAGATAATGGGTTGCATCAAAAGAGGCATAGATACCCATCATGAGAACATAGTCCTGCCAATTTACAAATCACTAGTCAGACCACACATGGAGTACTGTCTGCAGTTCTGGGCTCCTGTGAACAAGGCAGACATAGCAGAGCTGGAGAGGGTTCAGAGAAGGGCAACTAAAGTAACTGGAATGGGTGGACTACAGAACCCAGAAAGATTATCAAAATTAGGGTTATTCACTTTAGAAAAAAGACGACTGAGGGGAGAGCTAATAACTATGTATAAATATATCAGGGGTCAGTACAGAGATCTCTCCCATGATCTATTTATCCCCAGGACTGTGACTGTGACGAGGGGACATCCTCTGAATCTGGAGGAAAGAAGGTTTGTACACAAACATAGAAGAGGATTCTTTATGGTAATAGCAGTAAGACTATGGAACTCTCTGCCTGAGGAGGTGGTGATGATAAGTTCACTAAAAGAGTTCAAAAGGGGCCTGGATATAATAATATTACAGGTTATAGCTACTAGAGATTGGTCGTTGATCCAGGAAGTTATTCTGATTTCCTGATTGGAGTCAGGAAGGAATTATTTTCCCCTAAAGTGGGGAAACTTGGCTTCTACCTCACCGGGGTTTTTTGCCATCGTAATCAAATGAGATTTCAAGAGATAGATGTGGAGACCACAAATTTACTAGTACATATAACAAAAAATATAGTGACTCCTAAAATCAGATATTTATTGATACCTTTTTAAAATAGACATTCTAATTAGTGCTCTTCCCCACGTAGTCCATTGGACAGGGACATTGACAAAGATAGATAATCCCCTTACTTTTACAGTTAATAAAGTCTCTGACTTGGTACACCTGTTGTGAGACGGAGCAGCGCACTGATTTCGTTGGCTGTATAAAGTTGCAGGCTTTACATGTTCCGTATCTAAACAGACCACATGGTTTCCTGTCAAGCCAAGTTCCTTCTTTTTTCGGCCCTATATAGTGACTGTGAACGAGGTGATTTCGGAGACTTGTTTCAGATAACAATATAGATAATAGCCAAGAGGCCCATGGTCACTCTGGCGGAGCTGCAGAGATCCACAGCTCAGGTGGGGGAATCTGTCCACAGGACAACTATAGGTTGTGTACTCCACAAATCTGGCCTTTATGGAAGAGTGGCAAGAAGAAAGCCATTTTTGAAAGCAAACAATAAGAGGTCCCGTTTACAGTTTTCCATAAGCCATGTAGGGGAAACAGCAAACATGTGGAAGAAGGTGCTCTGGTCAGATGAGACCAAAGTTTTGGCCTCAATACAAAACGCTATGATGGAAAGCTAACACCGCACAGCGCCCTGGATATACCATCACCACCGTGAAACATGGTGGTGGCAGCATCATACTGTGGGAATGCTTTTCTTCAGCATGGACAGGAGAGTCGGTCAGAGTTGATGGGAAGAAGGATGGAGCTACATACAGGGCAATCCTGGAGGAAAACCTGGTAGAGTCTACAAAAGACTTGAGACTGGGGCATAAGTTTACCTTCCAGCAGGACAACAACCCTAAACATATAGCTACAATGGAATGGTTTAGATCAAAGCATATTCATGTGTTAGAATGTCCAAACCTAAATCCCATTGAGAATCTGTGGCAAAACTTAAAAATTGCTTTTCACAGACACACTCCATCCAATCTAACTGAGCTTGAGCTATTTCACAAATAGGAAAATATCAGCCTCTAGCTGTTCAAATTTGGTAGCGACATACCCCAGAAAGACTTGCAGCTGTAATTGCACAGGAAGGTGGTCCTACAAAGTATTGACTCAGAAGGGCTGAATACAAATGCACACCACTTTCCAGATTTTTATTTATTAAACATTTTGAAAACCATGAATGATTTTTTTTAGTTCACATACAGTACAGACCAAAAGTTTGGACACACCTTCTCATTCAAAGAGTTTTCTGTATTTTCATGACTATGAAAATTGTAAATTCACACTGAAGGCATCAAAACTATGAATTAACACATGTGGAATTATATACTTAACAAAAAAGTGTGAAACAACTGAAAATATGTCTTATATTCTAGGTTCTTCAAAGTAGCCAAAGTCGCTTTGATTACTGCTTTGCACACTCTTGGCATTCTCTTGATGAGCTTCAAGAGGTAGTCACCTGAAATGGTCTTCACTTCACAGGTGCCCTGTCAGGTTTAATAAGTGGGATTTCTTGCCTTATAAATGGGGTTGGGACCATGAGTTGTGTTGGGCAGAAGTCAGGTGGATACACAGCTGATAGTCCTACTGAATAGACTGTTAGAATTTGTATTATGGCAAGAAAAAAGCAGCTAAGTAAAGAAAAACGAGTGGCCATCATTACTTTAAGAAATGAAGGTCAGTCAGTCCGAAAAATTGGGAAAACTTTGAAAGTTTCCCCAAGTGCAGTCGCAAAAACCATCAAGTGCTACAAAGAAACTGGCTCACATGAGGACCGCCCCAGGAAAGGAAGACCAAGAGTCACCTCTGCTGCGGAGGATAAGTTCATCCGAGTCACCAGCCTCAGAAATCGCAGGTTAACAGCAGCTCAGATTAGAGACCAGGTCAATGCCACACAGAGTTCTAGCAGCAGACACATCTCTACAACAACTGTTAAGAGGAGACTGTGTGCAGCAGGCCTTCATGATAAAATAGCTGCTAGGAAACCACTGCTAAGGACAAGCAACAAGCAGAAGAGACTTGTTTGGGCTAAAGAACACAAGGAATGGACATTAGACCAGTGGAAATCTGTGCTTTGGTCTGATGAGTCCAAATTTGAGATCTTTGGTTCCAACCACCGTGTCTTTGTGCGACGCAGAAAAGGTGAACGGATGGACTCTACATGCCTGATTCCCACCGTGAAGCATGGAGGAGGAGGTGTGATGGTGTGGGGGTGCTTTGCTGGTGGCACTGTTGGGGATTTATTCAAAATTGAAGGCATACTGAACCAGTATGGCTACCACAGCATCTTGCAGCGGCATGCTATTCCATCTGGTTTGCGTTTAGTTGGACCATTTATTTATCAACAGGACAATGACCCCAAACACACCTCCAGACTGTGTAAGGATTATTTGACCAAGAAGGAGAGTGATGGGGTGCTACGCCAGATGACCTGGCCTCCACAGTCACCAGACCTGAACCCAATCGAGATGTTTGGGGTGAGCTGGACCGCAGAGTGAAGGCAAAAGGGCCAACAAGTGCTAAGCATCTCTGGGAACTCCTTCAAGATTGTTGGAATACCATTTCAGGTGACTACCTCTTGAAGCTCATCAAGAGAATGCCAAGAGTGTGCAAAGCAGTAATCAAAGCAAAAGGTGGCTACTTTAAAGAACCTAGAATATAAGACATATTTTCAGTTGTTTCACACTTTTTTGTTAAGTATATAATTCCTCATGTGTTAATTCATAGTTTTGATGCCTTCAGTGTGAATCTACAATTTTCATAGTCATGAAAATACAGAAAACTCTTTGAATGAGAAGGTGTGTCCAAACTTTTGGTCTGTACTGTATACTTGCTACTTTGTGTTGGTCTATCACATAAAAACCCAATAAGAAACATTCTGGCATTAGGAGAAGATGGTCCTGGGGGTATTATATATGTGGTGCATTATGACTACAAGAGGGCTCAATAAGTGGGGACACTGCAGGGAGTACTATAAGTGCTGGGGGCACAATTGGGGCATTATAGCTACTGGGGCACTCTGTGTGGTATAGAGGACATTATAACTATAGGGGGCACTATAGGTACTGAGGCACTACAGTAGACATTATATACTGGGGGCACTACATGGGTGCACTATAATACTGGGGGCAGTACTAGGGACTTTATACTTACTGGGAGCACTACACAGGGGCAATATACCTACTGGTGGTACTACAGGGGGGTATTATACCTATTGGTGGCACTACAGGGGGCATTATACTTCCTGAGGGTGCTATAGGAGGCATTATAACTACGGAGTTACTAGAAGAGGGAGTTATAACTACAGGGGGTACTAGAAGGGGGCATGATAACTACTGGGGGCACTATGAGGTGCATTATTTATACTGGGGATACTACAGGCATTATAACTTCTAGGAGCATTATGGTGGGCATTATAACTACCGGGGCACTATAGGGGTTTATTTTAATTATTTGGGGCACTACTGGTATTCTAACTACTGGGGGATCTACAGGGGGTATTACAATTATTGGGGGCTGTACATGGAGCATTATAATTACTGGGGTGCTATAGGGAACTATTTTAATTTAACTATAAGGGGGCATAATATCTACTAGGGTACTAGAGGAGGCATTATAACTACTGTGGGATCTATGGTGGGTCTTATGGAGATGCTTTATTACTACTGGGGGTATATTAGTGGGCCTTATTACTACTGGTGGCACAGTGGGACATTATTACTACTGGGGATTCAGTGGGGGCATTATTATTATTGGGCACAATATGGAGGGCAGTACTGCTAATAGGGGCACTCTCGAGGAGCATTATCAAGGTATATGGCACTATTACTAATGAGGGCACTTTGGGAGAGAATTATTACTATTGGTGGGACTTTTGAGAGCACTTTAGGGAATATCACTATGGCACTGTTATTTCTGTAGTATAGTATTTGGGAGCATTGGGGAGCACATTGTGCACAGTATTGGGGGTGGCAGCAGGACAACACTGTTGGGGCACCAGAAGTAGGACGAGGATCGAAAAGTGAGGAATCTAACACATGAGGCATACTCTGCAAAGATGAGACAAGGCCTTAATGCTCTCTAGTTTCAGTGGTGTTTAATTTTTCTGTGCCATACTATGACTTGCACCGGCATCCAGGATCAGCTGTTGCATGTGTGCGACAATCTGGATTTTCAATGCGTAAACCCTGGACTTGACATCCCCCCACAGGTAGAACTCTAAATGGGGTGAAATCCAGTGACCATGGAGGCCACACCACCGGGCCACAATGGCCCAATCCATTTCCCCAGAAACTGCTGATCCAAAAACTTGCAGCCATCACGTCCATAATGTGAGGGCGGGGGGCAGGGGCGGACTGGGAACTTAAAGTGGCCCTGGAAAAAATACTAAAAGTGGCCCCGTTTTGTAGTCGGGTCCAAATTGATGGAAGGCAGGTCCAGCAATACCATATTGTGGCACATTATACCGCCCAACAGAGCCAAATACCACAGTCCATCACCAAATACATCCCCAAAAACGTCCACTGGCCAGCCGTGAGAGGGCTCAGGCGGCCCCCTGGGCATCGGCCCACCGGGAAATTTCCCTGTTAGGTCTATGGCCAATCCGCCCCTGGCGGGGGGCACCATCCTGCTGGAATAACACTGGGAATGTGCTATCTTTACTGCACAGTGATGGAAACGCCTTGTCATGTAACAATTGCAGATACTTGGCAGCAGTAAGGGCCCATTCACACGACCATGTGAATGGGTCCACATCTATTCCGCAATTTTGCTAAATAGATGCGGCCCCATTCACTTCAATGGGCGGCGTGCGATCTTGCCGAGCCACGGCTCCGCAAGAAAATATAGAACATGTCCTATTCTTGTCTGCAATAGCGGACAAGAATAGGCATCTTCTATGGGGTGCCGGCGATGTGTGTTCTGCAAATTGCGGAACACACACCGTTCGGCATCCGTGGCATTGCGGATCCGCATTTTTGTTGACCACTATAAACGGTTTTGTCTCCCTATTCACATAGAAGTTTGCTTCATCACTGAACTGTGAAATATGGGTCCTGTTGCAATTGCTGTGACACCCACCAAATTCAACATGGCGTTCGAGACTGTCCTCATTTAGATGATGCAGCAACTGGACATTGTACAGGTGCCATTTGTCATAGCCAGTATACGCCCGATGGTGGTTCGACTCTCCACTCTCCTGTGACAGACACCAGGTGCTGGACTCTTGCTGATGGGAAATACAATAATTTTGCATCCCCAGAAGCAAGAAAACATTCCCATTTTGCTTTTATAGCCAGGATCTAACAGCATCTCTTTGCTTGATGCTAACAATACATATGTCAGAATATAAGCAAGGAAGCATACAGCTTTCCAAGCCTGCCAACATGCCCAAGGACACAGTTGTTTTAGTCTATGCCCTGCACCAAGATGGTTAGTCATATCCGATGTCGTCATTGTCATTATCATGGGTGTTAGCCTCATCCCCTAGCTGTGCATATGAAAGAGACATTTCTTTCTGCACCACCAACAACCAAGTCATAGCTCCTCATTCTCCTCCAATTCCTTCTGCAAATGACATTGACTCTGGGCTAAACCTTAAGGGCGTTATTCCAGTGCTCCCCTGGTATTCACCCTTCAACCCCTGTATAGGGATCTGGACTTCACTGCAGGGGAGCAACCAGACCGCTACCTTTTGAGATAGTCCCAGTATAGTTGTCAGCTGACCCACTTGGGTCAGGGACTCTGGTGTAAGCGTCAGAAGCTCTTGAAAAAATGCAACATAAGAGCACCAAAACCTCACGTACAGTCTGAACTGATTATGTGGTTTGACTATAGGAAACTGAGCTGGATGGGTGAGACACAGGGAAATCACACCACAATCACAGAAGCAGTCTGGGCAGTCTCTAATACTGGAACTGTAGATAATGTAACACAATACTGGAGACACGAGGAGAGCTTGCAAGCGGGGTAGTGATGGATGCAGGAAGAAGGCAGGCAGGAACCAAGACTTCAGCACAGACAGGCAGACAGACTAGGAGAACTTAAACACAAACTTGGACGGAAAGCTGAGCTGCGAGGTAAGGAATACACAGGCCGCATGGGTACATGGCAGGAACACAGATGTAAACACAGACTGGATAATCAAGAGAAACACATTTGCAAGCCTTCCAAACACCTTTCCTGGTGACAAGGAACCTCTGTCTGGAGAGAGTGCTTTAAATACCTAGGGACCAAAAGCCATTGGCTGGAGAAAGATTTACAGATGCATGCACTGGCCCTTTAAGAGGCCACAGGTGATTGCATGCACGCCCTAAGGGAACAGAGACTGGAGCTTGCAGAGGATACCGAGCAGCATGGTAAGTAGCAGGGCACGGACCACTGTCTTAACATACAACACTGTACTGCTTGTGGATTTGGTCTGGCTACTATAAGGATAATGGAGAGAAGGAGGATAGTCTTCTTTAGGCTGGGTTCACATCAGATTTTCCTATCCATTTAACGTATACAAAAAACATATACGTTAAATGGATGCCTCAGACTGATGCCATACAGTGGCATCCATTCACCAAAGAGTTCCATTGAAAAAAAATAAATAAAAAAGTATGCGTTTATTTAACAGACTCTGTAGAATACAAGAAAGTGGAGCGCTGCATTTTTGTATCCTTTTTTTCTAATGTATATGTCAGAGGCATAAAAAAATCATGTGAACCCACCCTTACATTCCTGGCCAGTTCAATGTTTCCACTTGAGGACAAGATGCCATCTCACATGCTGAAAGAGAGGCGAAGTTCCTAATTTTGTGCTTGTATTTTTTGCCTGCACACTGTGATGGTTTTGTTGGGTGGCAGGTACTACAGGAGGTAACAAAGTTTATAAGGCCTAAAAAAGACATCTGTCCATCCATTTCGTCCTGTTATCCTACAAGTTGATCCAGAGGAAGGCAAAAAACCCCTGTGAGGTAGAAGCCAATTTTCCTCACTTTAGAGGGAAATAAATCCTTCCTGACTCCAATCAGGCAATCAGAATAACTCCCTGGAAGATTCAGGAAAATACATCAGGTCATGTACACTAATTTGCGATTAACTGAGGTTTTGTAATAAACTTTGTTTAAAAAAATGTTTAAACTTTGCTTAAAATAAACTTTGTACAGAGTCAAGTGCAACTATAATGCAGAAAAATACATCAGCCAGTACACTATCAGCACCAGGGTTAATAATGCAGTACTGTAGATTTCTGTTTGTGATTTTTTTTAAATGTAAATTGGGCTGCTAGCTGGCTGATACATTAAGAAAGAATTGAGTACCATAGCCTTTAATATTTATATGGACTGCAAGCAGAGCCTCACTGGATGGAAATGGCTGCAGCCCAGTCCTTCTCTATATGTGACTCCTTCAGTGTTACATCCCTTAGGACATATGATGCACAGAGATTATTACTACCAAGATGCATAACTTTACATTTATCCACATTAAACCTCATTTGCCAAGTTGATGCCCAATCACTCAGATTGTTCAAGTCAGCTTGTATTTTATGGAGATCTTCCATAGACTGCACAGTACTACATAGCTTAGTGTCATCTGCAAAAATAGAAATGGTGCTATTAATCCCATCCTCAATATCATTAATAAAATAGAGGACCCAGCACTGAACTTTGGGATACACCACTCATAACCCAGGACAATTCTGAATAGGAATCATTGATCAAGACTCATCTTCTCTGCCTTGCTAAGTCTCCTTCTGATTGATAACATGGTGGACTCCACCATTTTGGATTTTCAGCAATCTGAATTTTTTGGGAAAGTCAAGATGAACTGAACTTTCACTCATCTCTATTCAGTATTCTTATACTAATGTGCATTTTCTGTATTGTATTGTAAATTCATTATGTGAATTGTCCTCTTTGTACTATTACATCAATTTTGTTTTTGTTTTGTTTTTTTGCATTATTTTTACCTTGTTACCAGGGGCGTTGCTAGGCTAAAACATTCGGGGCCTGGGCCCCTGATGTTTCCTCCCAGGCCCCGAATGTCCTGCCTGCCAGCTAGATACAATTGTATTGTCATCCTCAGGACGGCAATACAATCGAATCTAAAGCACTGCACCAGGTGTAGGACCTATGGTGACATCACAGGTCATGTGATCGGTGCAGTAGCTAAGAAGGACCTGCGATTATGTCATTGGTCACATGTCATCATGTGACCAGTGCAGGAGAGGCTCCACAGTGAAGAAACACTAGGAGAAGAAGCTCTGCTGATGTCTGCTATAAGGAGAGGTAAGTGAAGGCAGAGTATTGCTGGGAATTGTAGTTATTTAACTGGGACTGTATGTCAGGGCTGAAGAGAGGGATGTTATTTACATGGGACTGAATGTTCAGTGGGTGATGCTATTTACATGGGACTGTGTTGGAGGGTGCTGTGGGAGGGAGTAATGCTATTTAAATGGGACTGTATGTTGATGGTGGCTGTGGGAGGGGATGATGTTATTTCATGGGAGTGAATTTTGGAGGGGGCTGAGGGAGAGAGTGATGTTATTTACATGGGACTGAACATTGGAGGGGGCTGTGGGAGGGGGTGATGTTATTTTCATGGGACTGTATGTTGAAGGCGTCTGCGGAGGGAGTGATGTTATTTATATGGGACTGTATATTGGAAGAGCTGAAGGGGGAGAGTGATGTTATTTACATGGGACTATATGTTGGAGAGGCTGAAGGGAGGGGAGTGATGTTATTTACATGGGACTCTACGGCGGAGGGAGGAAAAATTATTTTATTTACATGGGACTGTATGGTGGAGGGGCTGAGGAATCATCATTGTATACTAAAGGGAGGAATATAACTACAGGGGGGGGCAGTATGAATACTGTGCACTTCAGGGTGAGCATTGCAACAGAAAGGGGCAATATAAATACTAGGGCACTGTAGGGGTATTATAAATCCAGGGGACATTGTAGATGTTCTTATTACTACTGGGGCCTCTATAGGAGGGCCTTATAGATCCACCTTATTTCTACTAAGAGCACTATGGGGGATCTTATTACTACTGAGGGGTCTGTAGAGAGCTTTACTACCACTGGGGGAACAATAGGGGGCCATGTTACTACTGAGGGGTCTGTAGAGAGCTTTATTACCACTGGGGGAACAATAGGAGGGCTTTATTTCTACTGGTGGCTCTGTGAGGGTATTATTAATACTGGAGGGCTCTTCTACTTATGGGGGCACTGTTGGGGAGCATTATCACTGTTGGGGGCACTGTAGGGGGCAGTATTACTAATGAGGGCATTCTAGAAGGGAATTACTATTGATGGGACTTTGAGAAGCACTATTATTTTTTTTGGGGGGACTGATATTTCTTCAGGATAGTATTTGGGGGTATTGGGGGGCACAGCGAGCAGCAGGATAACACTGTTGGGACTACAGGTTGGGGGAGATGATGAAATGTGAGGAAGCTAAGATGTCTGTGTGTCACACTCTGCAGAGACGAGGCGGCTGAGACAAGTTTGGACCGAAGATGATGATAGAGAAGATCTAGATCAGAGGAGACGTCACCTGGAGGCCCTGGATGTGACAGGTAAGTGCTGCTGCGGAAGGGGGGGCAGGTGGTCGACTTACAGAATTGGGCCATATTCATTGGAGCTTGGGACCTTGATCTTTTGAGACCCTAGCAACGCCCCTGCTTGTTACATTACCTACCTACAGTTGAACTGTGAGCAATATTCCTGTGTTGTGACATCACTGGTTGGATCATTACTGTACTGTGATATTGCTGTGTAATTTATGCCCTTACTGTGATATCACTATGTACATGAGCCTCCTCTGTATACATTATACCTGTATGATGACATCACTTTGTGCATGTTTCTCATGCTGAGACATCACTTGTGCATTATCTTTGGACACTGGAGTTGCAGTGGTCACAGTTGCAAAAAGGCAACTGGGCTGGCATAGGGCCAGGTGGGGCACTCACCACAACCCTTCACACAGCATTTTATGACAGCGGAATGTGACATTGATGCTGTGCCAGGCCTTCTATTGTTTTAAATGGGAGGATGTGATTTATGGCTGCAACTGTGCCAAAAAATGTTATGGCTGTCAGAATATGGCAATGCAAACAAAATTTAGATTTTTTTCCCCTAAGGTTACATGTTTGGTATGCATGTTTGGTATGCTTTATTCTGAGTCGCAGAATAAAGATGTCAGGTCCTTTTAGCACTCAGTGAGTGCTCTGGTGTCAAAACCCCAAAAACATGGCGGAATTCTGCAATTTTGAACACAAAACATTTTTTGCCCATTTTCCAGTACAAGATATGGTAAATTAAATGGTGGCATTGAAAAATGCATCATGTCACGCAAAAAATAAGCTCTCATATAGCTATGTGAACAGAAAAATAAAAAAGTTATGGTTATTAGAATGTGGGAAGGAAAAATCCAAAATGCAAAAATGAAAATAGGCCTCGACCACAAAGGGTTAAATGTTTCTATTAGGGCTCATGCACACAAACGTATTTACTCTCCGTGTGCGTTCCGTTTTTTGGCAGACCGTATGCGGAACCATTCATTTCAATGTGTCCGCCAAAAAAACGGAAGTTACTCCGTGTGCATTCCGCTTCTGTATGTCCGTATTTCCGTTCCTCAACAAAATAGAACATGTCCTATTATTGTCCGCATTACGGACAAGGACAGTACTGTTCTATCAGGGGCCAGCTGTTCCATTCCACAAAATACGGAATGAACACGGACGTCATCCGTATTTTTTGCAGAACCCTTTCTTGTGGATCGCAAAACACATACGGTCGTGTGCATGAGCCCTTAGACATTTTTGACCACTTGTGCACTGTGTACATAAGCAGTAGGGAATGTATACTGTTCATATTCAGAGTCATCCCTGCCTGCAATATCATCATGCTGTGACATCATGAAAGAGAAGATATCGGTAGGACTATTAGAGCAAGGGTGACTACCATAATATTTACTTTTCATTTTATAAAAATGTATCGACCTAAATAAATCCATGCAAAGTGCACATACCTCCCAGTCCATACCTCATCAGGGTGAAAAATCTCATACAACTTAACATTAATGTATTTTTAAAGAGACTCAACAAAGCTAACCTCATGTGCATAGTTTAACACAAGACGTTTACCTTCATATGTAGTCTCTTAATGTCAAAATCCAGTGTGATCGTGCATCAAGATCACTGTGTCATTTTCAACAATTTTCACAAGGTGGCGCCAAATCAATACTGTAAATACTTCAAATTGCATCTACAATATTTACACCTACAATGTGCAGAACAATTCCTGATACAACTAGAAAAAAGTTGCACCCTATCCAAATTCATTGTGATAATACGCAGTAGATAAAAATATTTTAACTGTTCATTTATTATTATTATTATTATTATTTTTTGTATTTTATTATTATTTCTAAACACACTCAATCAGAATAATATAATATTGTAGTCTACTTACTGATGCTAGTAATATAATCCCTGTAAATATACACGTCCTGCCGAAACAATGAAGCTGTACGGGAATGAATGATCACCATAGCAATCGTTAATCCTGTACAGAGGGGATGATTGCTGCATTCATACACAGCTCACACGAGTAGGCAATGATTTCTCCAATAAATTATACACATATCTGGCACAGCCTGTACCAAAAATCAAATTTACCTGAACTATGAGCTTGAGTAGGTTTGAGCTATAATTAACACCAATTTCTGGCATAAATTATTGTAAATTTGTGAGGCTATAGGAGACCATGCTCCTCCCTCTTTACACCATCCTTACCAGCCCACTTTTAAAAAAAATGGCGAGCCTGGTGTTTCACATTTTGCAAAATTTGATACTTTGTCATAAAACTGGTGTAGCAGCTTTGAAAAATTCCTCCCAGAGCATAGATCAAATATTTCTTATAGCTAAGGCTCTGAACACCGATGCCACACCCATTTTCAAATGGATCCCGACAGACAGGGCCCCAGTGACTATTAATAGGGTGTGTCAGGTTTCTGTTGGGAACTAGTAATTTTAACAAAAACAGCACTATAGACTATGCTAATATTGTTATATAAATCTGATGTCATCCTGTGGTATCTGGAACAAGGATGTTAGAAGCACATTTTAAGCAACTGTTCAGAGGATTAAAAAAAAAATTCGGGAAAGGCCTCAGAGTGGGATAAAAAATAAATATAAGAAGCCATACTCACCACTCCCATTCTTTACCTTTTCTCTGGTGGTCTCTGCTTCCTGGTTCCGTCTCAACGAGAAGGGGAAGCCTACTCTGCCAATCACTGGCTGAAGTTGTTGACCACTGTTCAACCCCTTTAAGTCCTGTAAATTGTGAGGTGGTCTTTTCATGGATTAGGCTGCTTTCACATAGTCAGTGTTTGGTCAGTGATGCCTATCAGCGATTGTGAGCCAAAACCAGGTGTGGGTCAAAAACACAGAACAGGTGCAAATGTTTCTTTTGTACCTTATCTCTCTGTATGCTCTATTCCTGATCTGGGCTCACAACCACTGATCAAACATTGACCAAACACTGTGTGAAGGTGGCCTTAGGCTTATTTGTTCTTCACATCTCACAAATGCTTGATTAGATTGACTGTGGAGAAATAGGAAATCTCTTGAACTCTTTGTCATGTTCATCTAATCATGCCGTTTTTGCTGAAAGATGCCAAGTCCATTAGGGAATAACATTGACAGGGGCTATACTTGGTCTGAAACATTGTTTATGTAGGCAATACGTTTCAAAGTAACAGCCACACTAATGCAGGGATCCAAAGTTATCCAGCAGAACTTTGCCCAGAGCATCAAACTGCCTGTACCCACTTGTTCCTTCCTGTACTGTACCCTGATACTATCTCTTCTCCAGGTAAATGACGCACACATCTCCGGCCATCCACATGATGTATATGAAAATGTGATTCATCAGACCAGGCTACCCTTTTCCATTGTTTCAGTTCAGAAATTCATGTGCCAGTTCCAAATGTGGGCACTTTTGGCAATGAACAAGAGTCAGCATGATCTGGTCTTCAGCAACATAGCCTCATAAACAGCAATACAATATCCTGTGTGTTCTAACACCTATCATAGCTGGCATAGTTCATTACAATGGCGCCAGTCAAGATATGGGATATATTAGACAGGAAGTAAATAGCCAATTCTTGAAGTTGATGTTTTGGAAGTACAGTAGGATTGTGCATATTATCTGTGCAATGTTGACAAGAGCTAAACTGCGATGGCTAGACGACAGGGTGTCTCCAAAATGGAAGATTTTGTGATTCCTGTATAATCGTCTCGCTTGGCCATGTCAATCACAAAGGAGAGGGAGTGGCTTTGGCTTGCCCTTGGTGCACTCAACCCTTTATTGACTGGGCTTTTTTTTTTTCATTTTTTGACTGTCACATTCCAAGAGCTATAACTTTTTTTTATTTTTCTGTAGAGGTAGCTGTATGAGGATTAGGTCAGGATTAACGGTGTCTTCAATGCTGAGAAATACAGGAAGATACTTATCCATCATGTAATATCATCTGGGAGGCATCTGATTGGCTCTAAATGTATTCTGCAGCAGGATAACAACCCCAAACATACAACCAATATCATTAAAGGGAATCTGTCACCATTTTTTATGCTTCTAACAGCTCCAGCACTGATGAGTCCTGATTTTCATTAGCTTCTGGCTTTCTCCGCCCCCTGCCGCTGAGTGATAGTTTTTTCCTAACTGAAATAGCAGCAGGGGGGGCAAAAAAAGCCAGGAACGCATGAACATTCAGGACTTTTAAAGAAAGTGACCCAGCATTTTGCTGTGACTAGTTTATGTTGTCCCATTAAGGATTAGTATCCCTATATATTAAAATTTTATGACATTTATTGATATGCATTAAAAGACAATCTGCTCCATGCTGCAGAGTAATCTCATAAAAACACCCAGCACAGTTGTGTGATTAAAGTATCAGTGTATAAGTCAGATAACATAAGTTACAATCTTGCTCTAGAGATGGCATTAACTCAGGAGCGCACAGCCGTATTCAGTGCTTTAAACAATACATGCACATTCTCGCTACATAAAGGCTCAGCGATCCGCTAACTGATACTAAGTGATAGCGAGGAGTGCAGTTTCGCTTGGATCCCAGCCAAGCGGTAAGCAAGTCTGTACTAATTGTCATCGAGGGGCATTTCTGAGAGTAGGCAGAGCAGACAGTTCATTCCGCCTCCGCCAACATCAGCCTGTCTTCCCTCACAAAACAAGTATTGCTTTCTGGAGTTGATGATCACAAAGGATCCTAAAGGGGCCATCAATGCTACAGTGTTTTACAAGGCAACAGCAACAAATAATCTCATTTTATTGGACAGTCATCATCCCCGGTCACAGTCCTGGGGATAAATAGATGATGGCAGAATAGAATATAGGGTTAACGTTAAAACTTTACCTTTACTAGGTATTTCTAAAATGTTGGCCCATACAAAACAATACATATAAATACAAAAACGTTCACAAAAACAACCAGTGCAGTAATAATAAAAGAAACGGCCTTACCACTTAGATGGAAAATATGGAAAAGAGGATAGAGGTCCCTGATCTAGGGGTACTGGGTCTCTTACCCCTGAGTAGCCCTATATAACCGCTACCTAAATATATATACCCACAGGGGTCATTAGTAGACATCCGATAGTCAGGGACACGTCCTAGCTGGGCTATCCCTCTCTGTCCCCGGAGCGATAGCTGATTGCCCAGTAATTCGTCAGGGGGGGTTAGAGATAGGGATCCCTAAAGCTAGAGAAAGGAAATACCGTATGTCCCAACGCGCTTCCTTGGCATGAAAGCCAATTCATCAGGGGACTAGTAGTCAGATGAAGTATACATGGAACCAGTAATGATGCTCCGTCTGGATTCTACAAAGCAAAGGGCGACACAGGATACGCTCTGATGCATAGCGCTAATCCCGGTCGCATTGGTGAGGCGTATGGCTTCCACGCTAGTAAACCTGCTGCGTGGATTTAAATAGCCAGCTCACAATGTGCAAAGATCCGCCCCTCGCAACACGAGAAGGCGGTAAACACGCCCCAATACTCACAGGAGCGAGCGCACCCACCGTAGCCACGGTGGAGCGCGCGCCCGAGGAACTGGCCATGCGTACGTACCTTCAACAGAAGCCGCCATGCCGAGTGTACACCGCACACGCATGTGCACCGGACATCAAGGCACGGCTTACAGATATAGAGATGTGCCGTACACATAGCCTATGGGCATGGGGCGGAGGGGTGTGGGGTAGTGACGTATGGGCATCGTCACACCCCAGACTCCCCACCTCCCTAGCGCTGTACAGAATGACAGCGCTATGCACCGGGATAAATAAGGTAAGTATATAGCCCAGCGCTAAATTGAAGAGGCATTTTGGCAGAGAATCAAAATGTGACATAAAATGTGACAATCAAAGACCCTGAGACTATCCAAAAAACATATACAAAGGTGTCAGGAATACATTAAAGCACAGATCAATATGCGGCAAAGGGTAACTGAATGGAGGTGAATACTCCTACCACACTATATAAACAAACTGTAGTAGAACCCTGCCAAAAGCTGAAAGATACAGTAATATATTGCTAATTTGGAAACAATAAATAAATAAGTAAATAAACTCATAGACCATAGCTGGATCACAACAAGGTCCAAGTGATACTATGATGTATAGTTAATTTATGGAGGAAGAACAAAGACTCTTAGATAAAACACCCAAACAGGAGTTGTTCATTAAGGCCTAGTGGGTAGCTGGTTTTAAGTTCGAAAATCCACCAGCTTTCCCGCTGGAGTATTCTTTTGTCCCAGTCCCCCCTTCTAGCTGGGAAAGGGATCAATTTGATCCCCATAAAGCGAAGAGAGGAAACATCCCCTCCATGATGTATCACAAAGTGTTGTGCCAAAGGGGTATCCTTCTAATGTCTAATGTCACTCAAATGTTCCTCTATACGTCTGCACAATTCCCTGGTAGTTTTCCCCACATACTCCAGGTTGCAGAGGCAGGTGGCCCTATAGACCACCCCCTTGGAGCGGCAATTTATAAAGTTCTTAATCGTATAGATTTTACCTGTGTTGCTCCCACAGAAGGAGCATTCACATTCAATGTGGAGGCAGGCCACAGAGCCGCTACAGCGATCGCAGCCAACTATTCTTTGAGGCCACCAATTTGGTGTAACTGTTTCTTCACTGTAGTGACTGTGCACCAAACGGTCTCTCAGGCTCCTCCCTTTGCGGAATGTAATCTGTGGGGCCTTCGCAATCACTTTTACAACATCTGGGTCAAGTTGTAGAGTACCCCAGTGTTTTTGATGATTTGCCGCACTTCGGCTGCAGCCTCATCAAATGTAGCAATCAGGCGTATGGTGGTATCAGTATCCGGTGAGTGCTTAGACTATTTGACTACGAGGGTTGTTTTCTCGCATCCTGTCCTGGTGCGTTTATATAACAATTGGACAGTTGCGTTTGTAAATAGATGATGGGACAGATCTTTGTTACCCTGATATATTTAGGGGTCTTTTTTCTAAACTAAATAACCATAAGGCCTCCTGCACATGGTCATAAGTGTTTTGCTGTCTGCTAATCATGGATTCGCAAAACACGGATCTCGGCTGACTGTATGCCAGCATCTATTTTTTAACTTCTGTAGAAATGTCCTATCCTTGTCCGCAAAATGGATGGGTCTGCATCCAATCTGCAAGAAACACAGATCGGATGCGGAGAAAAACTACGGTGGCAGGGCTATGTTCTCATCATGTTCATATATGCCCCTTTTGACACACCCCATAATCTTATTCGCCTTGGCAGCAGCTGCCTGACACTGGTTTCTACAGATAAAGGCTATGAACACTTTCGCAGGAAATTTTTTAATGATTGCATTTTACTAATTTTGGGCAAAAAAATAATTTTTTCGATTGGTCTTTATTTGTCACAAAGGGTTTACTGTTTGTCTAGCTGTATGAATTGTACTTTTTACTTTCAGTTTGTGTGGGTCATCTAATAACCCTTATCTCTAATAAACACTTATTTAAGCCACATTTTTATCAGTAGGGAGAACTGAAGAGATGTACTATTATGAGTGTTTATAATGTCAGAGAGCAGAGAGCCTGTCAGATTAGCTGGCTGACTGAAGAGAGCAGAGAGAAAATTCAGATCCCTCTATTAGAACATATCAGCCCTGTACAGAAAAGGGCTCTATATTTGTAATAAAGACCAATTTTAAAAAATTATGTTTAGCTCAAAATGAGTAAAATGCAATAATAAAAAAATTCCCCCCAAAGGTGTGCATAGCCTTTTCCATGTCAGTGTTACCCAGTGTTTTACCATTTAGTATGTACTGGTGACTTGCATTATTCCTTCCCATGTGCATAACCTTACATTTGTCAGTGTTAGGCTACTTTCACACTAGCGTTTTTAAATTCCGGTATTGAGTTCCGTTATAGGGGCTCAATACCGGAAAAAAACGCTTCAGTTTTGTCCCCATTCATTGTCAATGGGGACAAAACTGAACTGAAGACAACGGAATGCTCCTGAAAGCATTCCGTGCCGTCTTCAGACCGGAGAACAAACCGCAGCATGCTGCGGTTTTCTCTCCGGTCCAGGCATCCGCACCAAGACGGATCCGGAATGACCCCCAATGCAAGTCAATGGGGACGGATCCGTTTGGTGTGGACACACCAGTAATCCGGATCTGTCCTCCATTGATTTGCAATGGGGGGGTCATTCCGGATCCGGCTACATACATAGATACATACATACAGACATACATACATACATACATACACACATACATACATACATACACACATATATGAGGGCGCTGTGGGGAATCGTCATCACTGCGCGCAGGAGGCGCATGAAGACGTTTTGCCGGCGTCCCTGGAGTATGTGAGTATGTATGTGTGTATGTATGTATGTATGTATGTCTGTGTCTTGTTCCAATGTGTGTGCTGCTCCGGCTCCACACATGTATCAGCGGCAGTACGGATCCGTCGGCACCCTTTAGGTGCCGGATCCGTGCTGCCGCTAGTGTGAAAGTAGCCTTAAATCTCATCTGCCACTTCTCTGCCCAAGCCTCCAGTCTATCCAGATCCATCTGTAGCAGTGTACTGTCCTCTTCTGTGTTAATTACTTTATACAGTTTAGTGTCGTCTGCAAAAATTGATATTTTACTGTGCAGCCCCACTATAAGGTCATCAATAAATATACTGAAGATAATAGGGTCCAATAATGACCTCTATGGTACCCCCCTAGTGACAGTGACCCAATCTGAGTATATATCGTTACTCTCATGACATGCACATGTCCCCTAAGTTGTCTAAACCTTCAGACAGTTCTAGTGTAGAATACGGGATCATGTTGCATACCCCAGTGGCAAATCATATTCTGACCATACATGAGAGACATACCAGATGCATGTGGTTTTATGGATTTGAACTCATCCCTACCACCAGCAGGAGGTGACAACTGGGATAAATTGATTAGGAAAAAGAAGTCTCAATGGATCTTTTATGTACAAACTCTGAAACCTGGGGGGATGAATCACCACGTTTCCTACACCTGTTTCATACTTTTTCTATAATGTCGTGTACTTAGTAACCCATTGCTGTTGCGGCACAGCCGGGGTTACTCCATTGCTTTGGCTGACAGACGGATTGGTCAGCCAATTGGTCTTCCTGTCTCACAAGCTGTATTGTACTAATTCTCTGTATTTTTGTCCGGATTACTGACCCTTTGCTGTTTTTTTTTACTTTGCTTTGGATACTGACTTTGCATCTGACATTATCTACTGGTTTTTACCTTACTCTGATGTTGACTCTACGTTTGTTCAATTGTGTCTGTCCGTGTCTTGCCTGATTTATCCATCTTTCCCCTCTCCCTTTAACTTGGCCCCACGCACTTTGGATATGGAACATCGACAAGTTGGACAGATCGTCAAAGCAGGTTGTGACAGAGGTGTGGGTGAAGATTCAGGGCTGCACTCTTCCCTACCTTTCATGACACTCTTAATAATATCTGTAATATCTTGATTCCCCATTTTGATACTTCTAATATCATTGTGAGCGGCTGATGACGCCCTGCATAGTCTGCATGAGAAAGCAGCCGTTCATCCAATGACTGCTTAGATTGTGCATTCATTTTTTTCAATGCCTGAACAATAGTCAACATCTGAATGGGGGGCTTTGCTCCCCATTGCTTAGTGATACATGGTTCTATGTGTTTTGTCTGGGTTATAATTATCTAAGTAGGATAGTCCTTAAGCTTGTTTGTCAAAATACATTAGGGGTGCATAATACCCACAGAGATGCCTGGTGTATTGCCAAATTCCATCTACACAATATCTATTTTCATTAGCAGTCATTTGGAAGTATATATGCCTCTGTTTATATCCTTCTATCTGCTGTTCTTATTTTTTATTTTGCAATTATGATCACTGAGAACATTGCCTACAGTATGTGTGTATCAGTATACTGTAACAGGGTGATATGCCCAAAGTCTTGCCTGAGATGCGATAATAGTATCTTTAATCCCGATTACAACATCTTCCCTCTACACCAGTCTAGGTCTGCAATATTGCCCTGTCTCAGCGTTACAGCTGGTGCAGGGGAAGCGGTCCTGGAGCGGGGTGGTTGACCAGTGGGAAGGAGTATTTTTATATATAGCCGGCAATCAGTCTTGTAGTGCACGGCCATCACCAGTGCCCACTTGTGTCTTGTATGCTTCTGCCAATCTGCCTCACGCTTAGGCTTTTTGGCTACTGTTGTATTTAAAATGTCATATGTGACTCCTGATGAGACTGGGCTATAGAAACGCCCTGCAGAGAGGAGAGACTCATGTTGGCTATCACTTAGTATCAGTTAGTGGATCACTCAGCCTTTACGAAGCGAGAATGTATTTGTATTGTTTAAAGCACTGAATACGGCTGAGTGCTCCTGAAGCAATACCATCTTTAGAGCAACATTGTTACTTAAGTTGTCACATCTGACACACTGTTGTTTTAATCACACTTGTAGTATTATACACTGTGCTCATTGTTTTTATGAGATTGGTTCAATTCAAGAGGTTCTCTGGAAATTAAGAAAATGAAAATACTTAAAGGCAACCTGTCATCTCCGAAACACCCCCTGAACTAGAGTAAGTGTTGTATAGTGTAAGTGATGCTGAATCCGAATATGTAAGTTTTATCTTCATACTCACTTCCATTCCGACGCTGTGCTCCCACAAACCAGCAGTAAAATGCATTGAGAGGACTCCGGTGCTCACTCACTTAATGGAGAGGACTCAAAGAAGAGTGCTCTTAATGCATTTTACTACTTGTTTGTGGGAGCACAGTGTTGGAATGGAAGTGAGTATGAAGATAAAACCTACATATTCGGATTCAGCATCACTTACACTATACAACACTTACTCTAGTTCAGAGGGGTGTTTTGGAGATGACAGGTTCCCTTTAAATATTACTTTATTAAAAATATATTTCCAAATTCCTTTCATTAGATATAATGGCTCATTTTTTCTAGGGAGCAATCATCAGGGTAAATAAAATGTTGCCGTCCTATTAGTACACAAAAAACCTCGCCTCACACAGCAGGACATGTTACTTCACAATACTGAGATAAAGAGCCGCCGCAGCCTCCTCTCTGCTCTGCTTGTCAGGAATTATGATCCTGAATACAGTATATGATCTTCAGCTTAATCACTGTAGGATTGGAGTTCATGAGGAGACATGAAGTACAGAGAGGATGGACAACACAGAAAGTAGTAATGGAGACTACATACAAGTGCTGCTGCTCATTATCCACACCCCCACCTCCTCTCTGTACTTCATACCTCCTCATGAACTCCTTTCCTACAGAGAATCAGCTCCAGATCTTATCAGTAGTATGCAGGATCATAATCCCTGACATGCAGAACATAGAGAAGGATGAGGCAGCTCTTTAGCTCACTGCTCTGAAGTAACAGGTTTTGTGTGAACTAATAGGATGGCGACCATTTTATTTCCCCTGATGATTTCTCCCCAGACAAAATGAGCCTCTATGACTAATATAAGGTATTTGGGAATATATTTATAATAAAGTAATATTTAAATATTTTCAGTAATTTTAATTTTCATAATTCCCAGAGAACCCCTTTAAGTTTTAATACATACTCATCCCTACTTCAGTGAATCTATAGCTGTTTTGGTGAGCTAAATTTCTATTCTGTAAGTGAATTATTATCTTCATCGTAAAGAAGAACAAGGAGTCCTGATAATATGCTAATGTGATAATATGGCCCCTGATCTCAATATCATGGAGTATGTCTAGAATTACACGAAAAGACAGAAGGTTTTGAGCAAGCCTACATCTACCGAAGATCTATGGTTAGTTTTCCAAAATGTATGGAACAAACTACTTGCAATGACTAGTCATTTTTTTCAGTACTGGTTGTAAAGACTATAGGTAAGGACAGACAAGGACAGTGATCCCTAACCTAGAACCCAGTCCTCTTACCCTATCTATTTGCAGTATAAGCCCTACTTGGCAGAACCGCAACTGGAAGACGGTCCCTTCTCTAAATAACTACAGAGACGGACAAACACCAACAGACATCAAACACAAAAGCAAAGTCATACGGCAATGAGTCAGAACCAAACGAGCTATGTAGTACCAAACGAGAGACAGAGAGTGGTCAGAAGACAAGCCGAGATCAGAACCAGACGGACTCCACAGTACCAAACGTGAGATAGATAGTGGTCAGAAGACAAGCTAGTGAACCAAACAAGACTATCACTGCCAATGGTGTATGGCCAGGATTTAAATAGAGCGCCGAGTCCCTGGATCAGAATCTGATAGGTTCATGACTCGGCGCTCCATTAGTCAGAAACACTAGTACACAGTAATAGAGCAGCTGAGCTAATAATCTCCCCCAGCACACAACTGCTGCAGGGAGAAATGGAAGATTTGCATCCTATTACTAAGAATGTAGTTGCGTCACCAGGCGATGTGGCTCAGCAGCGCATCTCTCCTGATGTGGCCGCGCCGAGCCTGAGAATCGTGCTGCTGGAGCAAGGACAGGTACGTTTATTACATTATCCTCCTCTTTGGAGTGACCACCAGACCCTCAATATAAGGAGAAGGTTTCGATGGAAACTTGAGATGAAACTTCCTCTTTAAACGAGGTACGTGAAGATCCCGAGCAGCGACCAATGTCCTTTCTTCAGCACCGTATGCCTTCCTATAGACAAGGTGCTGAAGCAAACCCTGGACAGAATTTTTTTCTACCTCATAATCTAAATTGTCTTGAATTACAACTGGATAAGTAGGTTTAGCTGGAGGAATCACAGGAGGAATGTACTTCTTGAGCAAAGATTTGTAACACATTGTGTACCCTGAATGAATAAGGTATCTGAAGATGGAAAGATACAGTACCAGGTTTATTATAGAGGTGGTCTTATATGGGTCTATAAATTTAGGAGCAAGTTTACCAGACAGTGCCCTGTGAGGCAAATTTTTTTTAGAAAGCCAGACAAGATCTCCCAAAACAAAGTTCGGACACAAAGAATGCCTTGTCTGGGTCCACACTGTGCACAGATCATTAAAGATGGCATCCACCACAGGATTAACAGCGCTTAACCCAGAAACTGATGAAAAACGTCGATAAAAACCATATTTACAATAAAAAGGTGAGATGCCATTAGAGGAGCTGACATTATTGTTGATGGCAAACTCCGCTAGGGACAAAACCTCTTCCACTTGTTCTGTCAGTTGGACACAAAGAGGGTCATTTATTATCCAGAAATACGCCTATATTAGGTGTATTTCTGGTTTAGATTTCCCAACTCACACCAGGTCTAAAAAAGTGGGCGTGGAGTGGGAAGGAAAGGGGACGGGCTGGCAGGCCTGTCTCATTCATCATTTTCTACGCCTGTTTTAGGCATAGAAAAGGGCCTAAATGTAAGCCAGCAAAGAAGCAGGCTTACATTTAGACTGGCGCTGGATGCGACTAGAGCCTCTTCATAACCTCGGCAGATCCACCGCCAGATATAGGGGTTAAGACTGGCCTCTTAAACGTTGGTCTTAATAAATGACCCCCAAAGAAAACGCTCCAGTACCTGGTTGACCCATTCAGTTTGTCCATTTGTCTCAGGATGGAATGCATATGAGAAGCATAGTTTACGCCCCGGTCCCATGTTAAATTCTCTCCAGGATCGCAAAACGAACTGGACTCCTCTATCTGAGACAATAGACTCGGGTATGCTATGTAATTTGAGAATACTGTCCACAAACAATAATTAATTTTTTAATGTCGGGAAGTTTCTTTAACAGAGTTGGGTGAAAGATTTCTAGAAAACCTATCAATGACCACCCAGATCACTGTCTTTCCCCGGAGGACGGAAGGTCAGTAATGAAATCCATTGAGATGTGAGTCCTAGGTCTCTGTGGAATGAGCAAGCGGCAAAGTAGAACCACAGGACGTCTCCTCGGTACCTTGGCCCTTGCGCAAACATCACATGTCCACAAACAATAATTCATTTTTTAATGTCAGGAAGTTTCTTTAACAGAGTTGGGTGAAAGATTTCTAGAAAACCTATCAATGACCACCCAGATCACTGTCTTTCCCCGGAGGATGGAAGGTCAGTAATGAAATCCATTGAGATGTGGGTCCTAGGTCTCTGTGGAATGGGCAAGCGGCAAAGTAGAACCATAGGACGTCTCCTCGGTACCTTGGCCCTTGCACAAACATCACATGCAGAGACAAAATCAACCACATCTTGTGACCAAATAGGCCATCAGTAGGCTCTGGAGATCAGATGTTTAGTCTCAGCAATTCCCGGATGACCTGCAGGTAAAGAGCAATGAGATTCCTCCAAAATATTAATGCGAAGATTTGGAGAAACAAATAATTTCGCAGACAGAAAATTATGGTGGCCAAATCCTGACAACATCATATTTCAGAGGCACGATAAGCATTAACAGCAGCAATGACAATACCTGGAGGAAGAATATTACCATGTTCAACATCACAAGTACCATAACTACGTGATAAAGCATCTGCTTTAGTAGTAACAATAAAATGATACCAGGTGAATAACAAGGCCTGGCATGCTTGTCTATGATTCAAGCGCTTAGCAGTGTCCAGATATATCAGGTTCTTGTAATCCGTAAAACAATAATCTGGTGGTGAGCCCCTTCTAAGAAATGCAGTTCCTGATTGCCAATATCATAATTCCTCTTAGCAGAGGAATATTTTCTTGAGAAAAATGTACTTGGCTGAAGATTAGTTAAGGAAGATGACCCCCTGAGACAGTACTACACCCACTCCTACCTCAAAAGCATCCACCTCAAAAATGAATGGTTGGGTGACATCAGGCTGAATAAGTACAGGTTCATGAATGAACCTTTCTTTCAGTGTTTCAAAGACAGCCAGAGCATCAGGAGACCAATGGAGAAGATCTGCCCCCTTATTGGTTACTTCAGTCAAAGGTTTGGCAATAACTGAAAATGTTTTAATTAATTTTCTACAATAGTTTGCTAATCCAAGGAATTGATGAAGGGATTCAAGAGAAGTGGGCCTAGCACAATCAATCATGGCTTGTACTTTAGCAGGGTCCATGCAGAAACTGCATATAACCCAGGAAGGAAACTTCATTTACACCAAAGTCACATTTACTTAGCTTAGCTAAGTTTATGGTCCCTCAATTTTTTGGATGACCTTCCTCATATGTATCAATAGTGATAATAGGCCAGCACCGGTTCTACTAAGTCCACGTTGCTACTGGAAGGAGCGGGCTCCACGTTCAGTAAATGTAAAAAATCCCGGCAAACGTGTATGCTTTTCCAAGGTGGACACCTATGAATATGTGGAATTAAAAAGCATACCTTGGAAAAGCATACACGTTTGCCGGGATGTTTTTACATTTACTTCCTCATATGTATAACAAGAGAAGACCAGTCAGGAAAAAAAAAACTAAATATCGCAGAGATACACAACTGACCCAGAAACTCCCAGAAAATATTTATGAGATTTTGAAACATCGCTGGGGCGTTACGCAGCCTAAAGGTCATCACAAGGTATTCAAAATGCCCTTCAGGGGTATTAAACACCGTTTTCCATTCATCCCTCTCCTGAATTCTAATTGCTGAGCCAACACAATGTGATTGAACAGATCAGGAATGAGAGGAAGGGGGTACTGGTTTCTGACCATGATTTTATTAAGTTCATTAAGTTCTCTGTAATCAATACAGGGGCGCAATCAACCTTCTTTTTAACTCACAAAAAAGAATCCCATGGGAGATACAGACTGTCGAATATGCCCTTTCTTCAGACTTTACTGAATATAATCTTTCATAGCCTGCCCAGGCCCACAAAGATTAAAAATTTTGCCTTTGGGAAGTTTATCACCAGGGACAAGCTCGATGGCGCAATCATACTCACGATGAGAGGGCAAGACTTCAGAGGCCTCTTTGGAAAACATCCTGAAAGTCATTCATTTTAACACTTTTCAGAATGAATAGACCCGAGGTTTTATACTCCTAAAAGCCTCGGGCTAAGGGAGTAGTATCCACCCAAGAAACCCGAATGGGTTCAGGTACCGTAGTTTACATGTTACGAGACCCATGGCTGACACAATATTAAAATAAACAAAGTTAGCTGCAGCCCACCTGCCGCAGTAGAAGCAAATTCTTCAGGTTCCTTCTGTTGCTGAGAAGACATGGTACCCACTTGCATACGCTCCTTGGACTTCACAGGCGGTCAGGCGCCTTGGAGACAGAGGCTTGAGCAACAGAGGAAAAAGAAGGATGGACAAGGACAGATCTTTCTTACTTACGTTTCCTAAGGCATCTGTCAAGTCGAATAGCTAAAGACATAGGGGATCCACCAAAGTTATGAAGAGTTGCAGGCCTCTACATAACTTAGGCGCATCCAGGACCAGTCTAAATGTAAGCCTGAAATAGCCTAATATAGGTGAGCAGGAAAGCAGGTGACTTTCAGCATAAGCTGCCCTATCTGTCTCAGCATACATGGGGGCCAAGATCGTAAAATAAACTATCAACAGAAAATACTTCAGGAGAGTTGAGCGATATCTCAGGAGAGATATAATGATGCCTACTCTCTGTGGTTCTGTACTCGATGAGTGTGGCCTAAGACAAAAAAAATAGTTTACATCTCTCAATGAAGGTTACAAAATGTTTACAGTCACCAGAGAATCGGCCAGGGAGCATAACCTTAGGCTTTACTGGTAAAGGAGCTGTAGCAACGGGGGCCTGGTCTGGCGGGACTTTTGGACTCTCTCCTCTAGATCCTGAACCAATTGCCATCCATATCTGAGCAGGTCACCCAGAAAAATATTTTTTGAGCCGATAATAATGTAACACCTGTAGGTAGGGACAGACAAAGACAGTGATCCCTAACCTAGAACCCAGCCCGCTTACCCTACCTACTTGCAGTATAAGCCTTACTTAGCAGAAAGGCAACTGAACGATGGTCCCTACTGTAAATAAATGCAGAGTCGTACCGCAATGGGTCAGAACCAGATGGGCTATGCAGTACCAAACGAGAGACAGAGAGTGGTCAGAAGACAAGCCGAGATCATAACCAAATGGACTGCTCAGTACCCAATCTGATTTATTTCAGCCATCTGTTGTCTCTGCAGAGTTTGACAAACTGACAACTTAGTTTCCTACTTTACCATCATTCTCACACCTTCTTAACACCCAATACTGTGGCCAATGTGCTCCCCAATACTATACGGCAGAAAAAGATAATCCCCCTGAAAATACTAGTGCCACACAAAAGTGCCCCTTCAATAATTATTGGCACACAGTGCCCTAAAAATAACTGAGCCCAGCAGGAACTGATAGGGGTTATAAATCAGATGGTGCAGTTAGAAAGGGGGATGTATTTGAAAAGTAGAACACTCGCTAAATTCCAAAAACAATGGGAGACTTGGATTCTTCATTCTGGTTTAGCCTCCCAGGAATTGACGAGAACGTGTCTGGTGGATACTATGAGTATATCTAGTTATGCTCAGAGAATAAGGAACACCAGTAGACCGTTGGGTATAATGTAATGGAGAATAGAGTGGATACCTTATGATTGGATTGAGCCCTGCAAATAGTGCCCCCAAAAATAAATGTGCTAAGCTAACACTGTACCAAGATGCCCCCACAGTAATAGTGCTCCCCAAAGTCCCACAAATAGAAATAATTATCTGCCAGAGTGCACTTAGTGTTAACAGTGCCCCCAATAGTAATAAAGCCCTCATTGTGTTTTTACTAGAAATCATGTTCCCCGTAGTCCCCCAGTAGTAATAATTCTTCTTATAATGTGAGACAGTAGAATAATGCCCCCTTATAATGTGCACCAGTACAACAAATACCACCTTATTATATGTGCCAGTACAAAAAATACCCCCTTATATGTGCCAGTACAAAAAATCCCCCCTTATATGTGCCAGTACAAAAAATAAACCCTTACCTTTCAGATCCTCATACCAGAGCATCAGATCAGACCCTGATATCACACCTTAAATCAGACTCCCATATCAGATCCTCAAATCAGATCCACATATCAGATCTTCAGATGAGACCCCCGTATCAGATCCTCAGACCCCCATATCAGACCTTAGATCAGACCCCCTGTAGACCTCCATTTCAGACTCACATATCAAATTTTTAGATCAGACCCCCCTATCAAACCTCAGATCAGACCCCCATATCAGATCCTCAACCTCTTATCGGAACCTCAGATCCCCATATCATAGTAACATAGTTGAAAAAAAGACATCTGTCCATCCAGTTTAGCCTGTTATCCTACAAGTTGATCCTGAGGAAGGCAAAAAAAACCTGTGAGGTAAAAGCCAATTTTCCTCACTTTAGGGGAAAAAAATCCTTCCTGACTCTAATCAGGCAATCAAAATAACTCCCTGGATCAACGACCCTTCTCCATAAATCTAGTTACTATAACCTGTAATATTATTACACTCAGGAAATACATCCAGGCCCCTCTTGAACTCTTGAAAGTAAATTTACCATTACCACCTCCTCTGGCAGAGAGTTCCATACTATCACTGCTCTTACCGTAAAGAATCCTCTTCTATGTTTGTGAAGAAACCTTCTTTCCTCTAGACACAGAGGATGTCCTCTCGTCACAGTCACAGTCCTGGGAATAAATAGATCATGAGAGAGATCTCCTTACTGCCCCCTGATATATTTATACATAGTTATTAGAGATGAGCGAGTAGTGAAATATTCGAAAGTTCGAAATTCGATTCGAATAGACCGCGAAATTCGACTATTCGACCGATTATCGAATCCCATTAAAGTCTATGGGAAAAAAATGCTCGCCACTTGTAAATCTCAATTCGACCACTTGGAGGTCACCAAGTCCACCCTGAAACCTCAGAAAAGGATGCCAACACTGCTGGAATGCAACTGGGACAGCAGGGGAAGCATGTCTGGGTGCATATAACGCGCCCAAGTCGCACTATTACGCCACTATCACAGCCTCTCAACAATACACTCCAAAGACAATCTAATCTCTCTGTAAAGTGAGACCATACAAGGAAACCTTCTTTCCTCTACATTGCCATGGACCCCAAGCCAAACTAGACAAAAAAGAAGATGAAATTCTGCACCCCTTAAAATCACGTTGCCTATGACAACCACAGATGGCATAGGCAAGGGGGAAAGCAAATAGACCCCACCCCTAATTGTCATTGTGTGTGTGTGTGAGATGTGGTCAGACATGTCTTCTTTAAAATGTAAAAACAACTCAAACACATGCAGAAGCCCTTAAAATGCCCAAATTGTTGGCGCTAGAGATGTCAGTGACCCGACCTGGCCCAGTGTCATGTCTAGCAGGTAAAGCAGTGGGGATGTTGAGGGATGCGTAGGACCGCAAAAGGCAGGAAGAGGCCGTGGGCTGGCCAGAGGCTCATGGAAAATTTTGTGGAGGCCCAAGAGGTGAGACGTCTTAAAAATTGTGTGGAGGCTAAAGAGGTGAGACCTCTTAAAAATTATGTGGAGGCCCAAGAGGTGAGACCTCTTAAAATTGTGTGGAGGCCCAAGAGGTGAGACCTCTTAAAAATTATGTGGAGGCCCAAGAGGTGAGACCTCTTAAACATTTTGTGGAGGCCCAAGAGGTGAGACCTCTTAAACATTTGTGGAGGCCCAAGAGCTGAGACCTCTTAAACATTTTGTGGAGGCCCAAGAGGTGAGACCTCTTAAACATTTTGTGGAGGCCCAAGAGGTGAGACCTCTTAAAATTATGTGGAGCCAAGGTGGCCCATTGGAGCCCAAGAGGTGAGACCTCTTAAAAATTATGTGGAGGCCCAAGAGGTGAGACCTCTTAAAAATTATGTGGAGGCCCAAGAGGTGAGACCTCTTAAAATTATGTGGAGGCCCAAGAGGTGAGACCTCTTAAACATTTTGTGGAGGCCCAAGAGGTGAGACCTCTTAAACATTTTGTGGAGGCCCAAGAGGTGAGACCTCTTAAACATTTTGTGGAGGCCCAAGAGGTGAGACCTGTTAAAATTTTGTGGAGGCCCAAGAGCTGAGACCTCTTAAACATTTTGTGTAGGCCCAAGAGGTGAGACCTCTTTAACATTTTGTGGAGGCCCAAGAGGTGAGACCTCTTAAACATTTTGTGGAGGCCCAAGAGGTGAGACCTCTTAAACATTTTGTGGAGGCCCAAGAGCTGAGACCTCTTAAACATTTTGTGGAGGCCCAAGAGGTGAGACCTCTTAAACATTTTGTGGAGGCCCAAGAGGTGAGACCTCTTAAAAATTATGTGGAGGCCCAAGAGCTGAGACCTCTTAAACATTTTGTGGAGGCCCAAGAGGTGAGACCTCTTAAACATTTTGTGGAGGCCCAAGAGGTGAGACCTCTTAAACATTTTGTGGAGGCCCAAGAGGTGAGACCTCTTAAAAATTATGTGGAGGCCCAAGAGGTGAGACCTCTTAAACATTTTGTGGAGGCCCAAGAGGTGAGACCTCTTAAACATTTTGTGGAGGCCCAAGAGGTGAGACCTCTTAAACATTTTGTGGAGGCCCAAGAGCTGAGACCTCTTAAACATTTTGTGGAGGCCCAAGAGGTGAGACCTCTTAAACATTTTGTGGAGGCCCAAGAGCTGAGACCTCTTAAACATTTTGTGGAGGCCCAAGAGGTGAGACCTCTTAAACATTTTGTGGAGGCCCAAGAGGTGAGACCTCTTAAAAATTATGTGGAGGCCCAAGAGGTGAGACCTCTTAAACATTTTGTGGAGGCCCAAGAGGTGAGACCTCTTAAAATTTTGTGAGGCCCAGAGGTGAGCCATAAATATATAAATTTTTCTTATTTACGGAGCAATTCTACGGCGGTTAAGGAGGAGGAGAAGGAGGTGGAGGAGGAAATGGCACTTCATACAGATGGCACTTCACTTTTGGCTGCTTTCCACTGTTGGAGAAGCAAAGTCCGGGTCAATCCACTTGCTGTTCATTTTGATTAGCGTCAGCCTGTCGGCACTGTCGGTTGACAGGCGGCTGCGCTTATCGGTTATAATGCCCCCGGCTGCGCTGAACACCCTTTCTGATAGCACGCTGGCGGCAGGGCAGGCAAGCACCTCCAAGGCGTACAGGGACAGTTCCAGCCACGTGTCCAACTTGGAGACCCAGTAAGTGTAGGACGCCGAGGGATCGGGGAGGACAGGGGTATGGTCTGCCAGGTACTCCCGCAACATCCGCCGATACTTGTCCCTCCTGCTGATAGCGGGCCCCGCAGTGATGGAAGTTGCACGAGGGGGTGCCATGAACGTGTCCCACACCTTGGAGAGTGTTCCCCTGGTGGCTGTGGGCCTGATCGATGTTGTGGGACTCTGGGAGACCCTCTCCTCTCTGCCGCCAGCGATGGTGGGTGGGAAAATCTCCATCATGTTCTGCACCGAGTTCCCTCTGGTATTCCAGCAATCGATTCGTCCTCTCCTCTACCGGAATAAAAGAGGAGACGTTATCTTTATACCGGGGGTCCAGGATTGCGAAGACCCAGTACAGTTTGTTCTCCACTATCCGGACAACACGTGTGTCCCGGGAAAAGCAGCCCAGCATGAAGTCAGCCATGTGGTGCCAGACTCTGAATAGGCATGACCTCACTGCCCCCACCAGAAGGATCACTTGCCATTTCCTCCTCTTCCTCTTCCGCCTCCTCTCCGCCACATCCGCGCTGAACCAATGGGACGCACACAGCCTGACTGCTACCCTCGCCGCCAGCATCCTCCTCCTCTTCCAC
>ONZH01002669.1:0-15745 GCA_900303285.1 Rhinella marina | reverse complement strand
TTCCCCTTTGTTGTGTGCTGCCACTGCGGTCCAGACCTCCAGCCAGGACACCTCCACATCTGCCTCTGCCTCGACTACTTTGGGGCCTTCTCCTGCTGCCTCCCCTTCCCCCGCATCTTCGCCTGCACCTTCACACTCCTCGTCCCATCAACTGTCCATCTCGCAGGCGTTCGACCGCAGGCGGAAGTACGCCTCGAGTCACCCCCAAGCCCAAGCCTTAAACTGCCACATCTCCAAACTGCTGGCCCTGGAGATGTTGCCGTTTAGGCTTGTGGAGACGCAGGCCTTCCGCGACCTGATGGCGGCTGCCGCACCTCGCTATTCCGTCCCCAGCCGCCACTACTTTTCCCGGAGTGCCGTCCCCGCCCTGCACCAGCACGTGTCGCGTAACATCAGGCGGGCCCTGAGGTACGCAGTCAGCGCAAAGGTCCACTTGACCACCGACTCGTGGACAAGCGCTTGCGGCCAGGGACGATACATCTCTTTGACGGCACACTGGGTGAATGTTGTGGAAGCGGGGACGGGGTCGCAAAAGAGAGACGGCCTACCTACCACCCCCGCCCAAGATTGCCAGCAGGGGTTCTGATAAACCCCCCTCCTCTTCCTCCTCCTCCTCCTCCTCTGCCTTAACATCGCCCTCAGCCGCTAGCTGGAAGCGTTGCAGCACTGGCGCGGGGAGACGTCAGCAGGCGGTGCTTAAGCTCATCAGCTTGGGCGACAGGAAGCACAGCGCCCCAGAGGTGAGGGACGCCATATTGCAGCAGACGGAGATGTGGCTGTCGCCGCTGCAGCTAGGACCAGGCATGGTCGTGTGCGATAACGGCCGTAACCTGGTGGCGGCTCTGGAGCTTGCCGAACTCAATCACGTACCATGCCTGGCCCACGTTTTTAATCTGGTAGTCCAAAAATTTCTAAAGACTTACCCCAACCTGGCAGAGCTACTGGTGAAAGTGCGGCGCTTGTGCGCTCACTTTCGGAAGTCAACTGTAGCTGCTGCTAGCTTAAAAAAACTCCAGCAACGCCTCCATTTGCCTGAACATCGGCTGTTGTGCGACCTGCCGACTCGCTGGAATTCCACCTATTCCATGTTGGCCAGGGTGTGTGAGCAGCAGAGAGCATTGATGGAGTACCAGATTATGAATCCACGCGTGCCTCCAACTCAGCTCCCTCAGTTTGCCAACCACGAGTGGCCATGGATGGCAGACATATGCGATGTACTGCGTATCTTTGAGGAGTCCACCAAGAAGGTCAGCAGCGAGGACGCTATAGTGAGCGTAACCATCCCGCTCCTATGCGTCCTTAAAGAATCGCTCATCGCAATAAGGGAGAACGCATTGCACGCAGAGAGACGGGGGTAGGAGGAGACGCAACGGCCACAGCAACCAACTTGTCTTCGGTGGCTTGCACACGTATATACAAGAGTTTTGCAGGCACGCAGAACGCACAATACAGGTGCCAAATAAAAGGCCTTTTTTTTAAATATTTCTAGGTACACAGCCGTGTACTACCAGGTCAGACGGTGTGTATTAACACCACGTATATACAAGAGTTTTGCAGGCACGCAGAACGCACAATACAGGTGCCAAATAAAAGGCCTTTTTTTAAATATTTCTAGGTACACAGCCGTGTACTACCAGGTCAGACGGTGTGTATTAACACCACGTATATACAAGAGTTTTGCAGGCCACGCAGAACGCACAATACAGGTGCCAAATAAAAGGCCTTTTTTTAATATTTCTAGGTACACAGCCGTGTACTACCAGGTCAGACGGTGTGTATTAACACCACGTATATACAAGAGTTTTGCAGGCACGCAGAACGCACAATACAGGTGCCAAATAAAAGGCCTTTTTTTAAATATTTCTAGGTACACAGCCGTGTACTACCAGGTCAGACGGTGTGTATTAACACCACGTATATACAAGAGTTTTGCAGGCACGCAGAACGCACAATACAGGTGCAAATAAAAGGCCTTTTTTTTAATATTTTCTAGGTACACAGCCGTGTACTACCAGGTCAGACGGTGTGTATTAACACCACGTATATACAAGAGTTTTGCAGGCACGCAGAACGCACAAATACAGGTGCCAAATAAAAGGCCTTTTTTTTAAATATTTCTAGGTACACAGCCGTGTACTACCAGGTCAGACGGTGTGTATTAACACCACGTATATACAAGAGTTTTGCAGGCACGCAGAACGCACAATACAGGTGCCAAATAAAAGGCCTTTTTTTAAATATTTCTAGGTTACACAAGCCGTGTACTACAGGTCAGACGGTGTGTATTAACACCACGTATATACAAGAGTTTTGGCAGGCACGCAGAACGCACAATACAGGTGCCAAATAAAAGGCCTTTTTTTTTAAATATTTCTAGTACACAGCCGTGTACTACCAGGTCAGACGGTGTGGTATTAACACCATCGTATATACAAGAGTTTTGCAGGCACGCAGAACGCACAATACAGGTGCCAAATAAAAGGCCTTTTTTTAAATATTTCTAGGTACACAGCCGTGTACTAACAAGGTCAGACGGTGTGTATTAACACACGTATATACAAGAGTTTTGCAGGCACGCAGAACGCACAATACAGGTGCCAAATAAAAGGCCTTTTTTTAAATATTTCTAGTACACAGCCGTGTACTACAAGGTCAGACGGTGTGTATTAACACCACGTATATACAAGAGTTTTGCAGGCACGCAGAACGCACATACAGGTGCCAAATAAAAGGCCTTTTTTTTTAAAATATTTCTATGTACACAGCCGTGTACTACCAAGGTCAGACGGTGTGTATTAACACCACGTATATACAAGAGTTTTGCAGCACGCAGAAAGCACAATACAGGTGCCCAATAAAAGGCCTTTTTTTAAATATTCTAGGTACACAGCCGTGTACTACAGGTCAGACGGTGTGTATTAACAACCACGTATATAAAGAGTTTTGCAGGCACGCAGAACGCACAATACAGGTGCCAAATAAAAGGCCTTTTTTTTAAATATTTCTAGGTACACAGCCGTGTACTACCAGGTCAGACGGTGTGTATTAGACACCACGTATATACAAGAGTTTGGCAGGCACGCAGAACGCACAATACAGGTGCCAAAATAAAAGGCCTTTTTTTTAAATATTTCTAGGTACACAGCCGTGTACTACCAGGTCAGACGGTGTGTATTTAACACCACGTATATACAAGAGTTTGCAGGCACGCAGAACGCACAATACAGGTGCCAAATAAAAGGCCTTTTTTTTTAAATATTTCTAGGTTACACAGCCGTGTACTAACAGGTCAGACGGTGTGTATTAACACCACGTATATACAAGAGTTTTGCAGGCACGCAGAACGCACAATACAGGTGCCAAATAAAAGGCCTTTTTTTTAAATATTTCTAGGTACACAGCCGTGTACTACAAGGTCAGACGGTGTGTATTAACACCACGTATATACAAGAGTTTTGCAGGCACGCAGAACGCACAATACAGGTGCCAAATAAAAGGCCTTTTTTTTAAATATTTCTAGGTACACAGCCGTGTACTACCAGGTCAGACCGGTGTGATTAACACCACGTATATAAAAGAGTTTTGCAGGCACGCAGAACGCACAATACAGGTGCCAAATAAAAGGCCTTTTTTTTAAATATTTCTAGGTACACAGCCGTGTACTAACAGGTCAGACGGTGTGTATTAACACCACGTATATAAAAGAGTTTTGCAGGCACGCAGAACGCACAATACAGGTGCCAAATAAAAGGCCTTTTTTTTAAAATATTTCTAGGTACACAGCCGTGTACTAACAGGTCAGACGGTGTGTGTATTAACACCACGTATATAAAAGAGTTTTGCAGGCACGCAGAACGCACAATACAGGTGCCAAATAAAAGGCCTTTTTTTTAAAATATTTCTAGGTACACAGCCGTGTACTACACAGGTCAGACGGTGTGTATTAACACCACGTATATAAAAGAGTTTTGCAGGCACGCAGAACGCACAATACAGGTGCCAAATAAAAGGCCTTTTTTTTAAATATTTCTAGGTACACAGCCGTGTACTACAAGGTCAGACGGTGTGTATTAACACCACGTATATAGCAAGAGTTTTGCAGGCACGCAGAACGCACAATACAGGTGCCAAATAAAAGGCCTTTTTTTTAAATATTTCTAGGTACACAGCCGTGTACTACCAGGTCAGACGGTGTGTATTAACACCACGTATATACAAGAGTTTTGCAGGCACGCAGAACGCACAATACAGGTGCCAAATAAAAGGCCTTTTTTTTAATATTTCTAGGTACACAGCCGTGTACTACCAGGTCAGACGGTGTGTATTAACACCACGTATATACAAAGAGTTTTGCAGGCACGCAGAACGCACAATACAGGTGCCAAATAAAAGGCCTTTTTTTTTAAATATTTCTAGGTACAGCAGCCGTGTACTTACAGGTCAGACGGTGTGTATTAACACCACGTATATACAAGAGTTTTGCAGGCACGCAGAACGCACAATACAGGTGCCAAATAAAAGGCCTTTTTTTTATATTTCTAGGTACACAGCCCGTGTACTACCAGGTCAGACGGTGTGTATTAACACCACGTTTATACAAGAGTTTTTGCAGGCACGCAGACGCACAATACAGGTGCCAAATAAAAGGCCTTTTTTTTAATATTTCTAGGTAAGCAGACGTGTACTACAAGGTCAGACGGGTGTGTATTAACACCAACGTATATACAAGGAGTTTGCAGGCACGCAGAACGCACAATACAGGTGCCAAATAGAAAGGCCTTTTTTTTAATATTTCTAGGTACACAGCCGTGTACTGCAAGGTCAGACGGTGTGTATTAACACCACGTATATACAAGAGTTTTGCAGGCACGCAGAACGCACAATACAGGTGCCAAATAAAAGGCCTTTTTTTTTTAATATTTCTAGGTACACAGCCGTGTACTAGCAGGTCAGACGGTGTGTATTAACACCACGTATATACAAGAGTTTTGCAGGCACGCAGAACGCACAATACAAGTGCCAAATAAAAGGCCTTTTTTTAATATATACTGAAAGGTTGGCTACACCTTGTATTAAGTATGGATGTAGGTGCACTGGCTGTAGTGATACACCCTATCACTTAGAAGGATAATGGATATAATACAGTAGATCAGTCAGGCACTCATATCTGGGATATTAAAATCAAATGTTTGGGTGTTTTATTGACACATATATTTAAAAACATATATAAAATTACAAGGACATATATAAAACATAAAACATGAATAGTCTCCTATAGGGTCAATTCAATATGTAGTTGCACATATACCCTTTAATGTTTGTAGTGCAACACAGATCCAATATATATTGTAGATCTAATAATTGTAGCTTAGTACGGATCTATATTCTTGTTGCACCTCCAAACATTATATCTAGACTTATAGATATTCAGTATGGCAGACTTGCTGAATTCTTAAATTATCTCCGGTACTGTCGTACTTAATGTTGTATTTGTGTCATAAAATGCTTTGACCTCCCTTTAAAGTACTTGTATACAGCGTAGTATATCTTCTTAATGTTAGTCCATCTTAGTTAGTTATACTGTTATAACACACTTATGGTGGCGTCCCACCTAATGAGTATAGGTACTTACCCCTTATAGCGCTAAAAAAATGGGGAGTACCTTATTGATGGTCTTGCTTTTTCTACGCTGTTTACAGTCAAATTTCCTGGTAGGTGCCTTTAATGGATGGTTCTTTACTTTGGAACGCTGCGGTACATTCGGCGTTGTACGTGTGTGCCTTGCTGAGCTGTTTTCAGTATACGCCGGTATCCACCATCCAGTCTCGCACGTTCACGCGAGATCGTGGTTTAAACTTGCCGCGGCAAATAATAGCCGGAGGTATAAGATCGCAATCTACCTTGCTTTATCTTCTTATCTTTTTGGCTAGGATATTAGTAGGCTAATAGTGCAGATAAACTCCAGACGCGTTTCGAGGTTTTCACAACCTCTTCCTCAGTGGCTTTATCTTATGAATCATGCCTACTTTTTATATTTGTTCCCAGCCATTCCAAAGAACCTAAATGGATCAACCTTTTTGGTGGATTTAATAGTCCTTTATAAGGTTTAATATAGAGGAATCCATTTCGCATTTTGTAATTGAAGATACCTTCAGTAGAATACTAGGTCATTTATTATCTTGCGGCCGACAATACATGGACATATACATATTCTTCAGCAGGGTATATATTCTGTTTTGTTTTCAACATCATAATAAATAAACAATATTAATAAAACATTAAGAAGTCAATAAGAAAAGGTCAATAAAAAACGCAAATGCATTTCTATTGCGTTTCTAATGCGTTTTTTCTTTCTAGATGCGTTTTTTTGTGATCCTTTGCTTAACCTTATGGTGATTATGTTGTATGTTTTTTCTTTTAGGTTCCCCGTAACATTTATTGAGTTATACAGTACATATAAGTAAAAAGATCCAAATAAAGTAGAAAGATCCAAATAAACCAAATGGGAGATTTTTTTTTTTTAAATATTTCTAGGTACACAGCCGTGTACTACAAGGTCAGACGGTGTGTATTAACACCACATATATACAAGAGTTTTGCAGGCATGCAGAACGCACAATACAGGTGCCAAATAAAAGGCCTTTTTTTTAAATATTTCTAGGTACACAGCCGTGTACTAACAGGTCAGACGGTGTGTATTAACAGCACGTATATAAAAGAGTTTTGCAGGCACGCAGAACGCACAGTACAGGTGACAAATAAAAGGACTTTTTTTTAAATATGTCTGATTACACAGCCGTGTACTAACAGGTCAGATGGTGGGTATTAACAGTACGTATATAAAAGAGTTTTGCAGGCACGCAGAACGCACAGTACAGGTGCCAAATAAAAGGACTTTTTTTTAAATATGTCTGATTACACAGCCGTGTACTAACAGGTCAGACGGTGGGTATTAACAGCACGTATATAAAAGAGTTTTGCAGGCACGCAGAACGCACAATACAGGTGCCAAATAAAAGGCCTTTTTTTTTAAATATGTCTGATTACACAGCCGTGTACTAACAGGTCAGACGGTGGGTATTAACAGCACGTATATGAAAGAGTTTTGCAGGCACGCAGAACGCACAATACAGGTGCCAAATAACAGGACTTCTTTTTAAATATGTCTGAGTACACAGCCGTGTACTAACAGGTCAGACGGTGGGTATTTACACCTGGTATACAAAAAGGGTATTGCAGGCACACAGAACCCAGAACACTAGAGCCAAAGAAACTGTATTTAAAAAAAAAATGTACACAGCCGTATACTGCCAGAAGATCAGATGGTGCATATACACACTAGGTATATAACAGGGTTTTGCAGCCAAAAGAACGCAGAACAGTAGTGCCAAATATAGTTTGGTATGTAGCAGAGCACCTAATACACCACTAATGCCTCTCTCTGTCCCTACTCCAGCAGCTATCCCTGAATACAGCAGCCGTTCTCTGCAGAGTGTATATAGTAGTAAAGCTATCACTGTACTGCACTATAGTAGCCCTGATAAGGGCTTTTAATCACGCTCCTGCCTGTCCAACAGCTAAAACCTATCTCTCCCTCCTCCAGCCTCTGTCCCTGACTAAGTTCACGCAGCATATGCGAACGAGCAGGAAGACCTGAGTTTTTAATATTCGAGGTCACGTGGTTTTTCCAGCCAATCCATGTAGACGCCGTTTTCGCGCTGCCAGCGTGCTCCGCGGGCCTGTCATACCCCCCCTGCATGGTGATTGGTGGAAAAAGAGCGCCAGGGAAGGTGGGAGGGGAAACGAATTCTAAGTGCGCCATCGCTGTTATACTCGATCGAAATCGAGTATGCCGAATAGCGTAGTATTCGATCGAATACCGGCTCGATCGAACACTACTCGTTCATCTCTAGTAGATAGTAGGTGGTATAAAAGGTGTTTATATCAATGACACATAAGAAAATAGAATAGAATTAAAGTGGTACAGATTCATTAGAGTTGATAACTGGTCAGAACGGAATATCCATATTGGGGCACATATATTAAGACCGGCATTTTAGACGCTGGTCTTAGTAAGGCCCCATAGCTGATAGAGGATCCACTGCAGTTATGAAGAGGCGCAGGCATCCAGCACCAGTTCTAAATAGGAGACAGCTTTCCTAGCTGTCTTACAGGTAGACCATTTTCTACACCTAAAACAGGTGTAGAAAATGATGAATGAGATGGGTCTGCCAGTCTGTCCCCTTCCCCGCACACACCACACCCACAATTTTAGACCTGACGTGAGTAGGGAGAAGTCGCAGATGGAGACACAACTAACCACTGTACTGCCATTTCAGTATAATTAATGACCCCAATAGTGTACATTAGGATCAATATAATCAAAATGAAACTTGTAATGCACCTTATTTAATTTTCTGTATGGTTTCATTCAAACTAGTGTTGAGAGAATCGAAGCATCCAAGGTGGAATTCAATCTGAAGTTTAAGAAAAATTTGATTTGCACCGAATCCAAATTTCCTGGCGGTTCATAGTAACGAATCAATTTTTTTTCTAAAATGACGGTTACACCTGAAAGTCGGGAACGCAAGATGACAAATAATGCCATGCAGACAGCCAATCATCAGCTAGTCAGCCCCTGTGATGTCACAGCCCTTTAAAGGCATTATCCTGTGCACTCTCTGCCATTTCACTGTTAGCTAAGCATAGGGAGAGACATGACAAGCGCTAGCGGCAGTGATTATGAAAGCCGTTAATTGTAAAATGTTCGATAGGGAGAGTGCAGTGACAGTGCAGGGCCAGTGTAGGGAGATCATAGGGAGCGCATAGGAAGAGTGCAGGGACTAATTGAACAGTGTGCCCTTTGGTTAATAGATAAGCAATTCTATTATACCTTGATTCACTAATTGAGGTGAAAAAGCGGTCTAATACTACTGCTATTGGGGTGTACACATTGTTTTATAGATAAGTAATTCTATAAAGCCTTAAATCTCTAATTGGAAAAAACAGTCATTTTTTACAGTTGTTTGGGTTTCCTGGATAATTAATTCCATTACAGCTTTGAGTCTCAAATTGGGCTGAAAAAACGTTCTAATTACTGCTATTGGGCTGTACACCTTGTTTTATAGATAAGTAATTCCATTAGGCCTTGATTCTTTAATTGGGGTTGAAAAAGTGGTCTAATACGACTGCTATTAGGGTTTCCTCCTTGTTTTATAGGTAAGTGATTCTATAACGCCTTGAATCTCTAAGTGGGGTGAAAAAAGTGGTCTATTTTTTACAGTTGTTTGGGTTTTCACCTTGTTTTATAGATAAATAATTCCATTAGGCCTTGATTCATTAAATGGGGAGAAAAAGTGTTAAAATTAGAGTCTAATACTACGGCTATTAGGGTGTCCACATTGTTTTATAGATGTCATTCTATACTGCCTTGAATCTCTAATTGGGGTGAAAAAAGTGGTCTATTTTTTACAGTTGTTTGCATTCCACATTGTTTTATAGATAAGTAATTCCATTAGGCTTTGATTCACTAATTGGGGAGAAATAGTGATCTAATACTACTGCCATTTGGGTGTCCACATTGTATTATAGATAAGTCATTCTATTACACCTTGTTTCTCTAATTGGGGTGAAAAAGCAGTCTAATACTACTGCTATTGGGGTGTCCACATTGTTTTATAGATGTCACCCTATAAACCCTTGATTTTCTAATTAGGTTAAAAAAGCGCTCTAATACTAATGCTATTTTACGGTTACAGATACTGTTACTGTACAGTATGCCTAACAAACAGATGTCAGGACCTTCCAATGGAACGGGCAGTGTCAAAAATGTTTCAGGATCGGGCAGAAGTAGCAGCAGAAGAAAAGGAGGATAGTAGCAGCAGTCGCTGCAACAGGCCAGAGCTGCCAGTGTCATCCAGCAGTCATGTTACTGACATCAGACACCCACAGCCAAGAGTTGATGGGTTCCTCTAATACCACACTTAGTTGGCATGGCCCGGGAACAAGCTTTGTGCCCCCACCTGTCCTGAACCTGCCTTTTTATTTTCTGCTTCCTCAGCTTGGGAAGAACTGTAAGCTTCTGGCTCTGCTCCGGTTTTCAGCAAGGGCAAACTTATTGAGGACAGTCAGCAGCTACTACCCAGCCCCGGTTTGGAGGAGAGATCCACTGCTTCTTTCTGTAGATCGGCAAGCAGTGACAATGAGAGTCTTGAGGGAGTAGGTGTTGCAAGAGGTCAGCGATGAGGCCATGAGACTGGTGAGGGTGACATCAGTGAGGTGCAGACAGTAGTGGATGATGATAGTAGGTGATCGCATGTGGGAGCTAGTTGAAGAGGGATCCTCAGGTATCATTACAGGGTGAGGGTGACAGCTTGCCCCTGAGACAGCAGCAGGGTGGCAGCATGCAGCTCAACCAGCAGGGTGTAAGTGGGGCCAATGAGCCAGTAGGTTGGAAGCAGTGTGAGATCTGGAGCCACACGTGCCCAGCGTAGACCGTCTGCCACTTAGGAGCCTACCTTTCTAGAAACAACTTGCGTGGCAAGGCTTCATAGAGGCGTCGGCAGGCAACACAGACTGGTGGAGGTAAAATTTCCAAATAGCCGGTGTGGGAATTTTTCATCAAGTCATGGGAGGACGTCAGTGTGGCCATATGAAGAATCTGAGGGGCGAAGGTGAAGCGTGGCTAGGGTGCACCATGGCCCTGTGTCAACACATGGAGAGTCACCATAAGGTGGCATGGGAAAACAATGGTACTAATGTTGTGGTACAGCCTGAAACATCTAGTGGCCCGTACCTCTATTCCAGCAGTCAAGGCTCCACCACCACTGTGTTTCCTTCCAATCGTCTACAGGTCGTGAAGTTCCTCCTCCTGCTCCTCATCACTCATTTTGCCAGCAATCAATCACCAAAGTGATTGCAAAGAGACAACAGTATGCATGCACTCATCCAATGATGCAGAAGCTGAATGTGCTCCTGGCAAAGTTGCTGGTACTACAGCCCCTCATTTTTCAAGTGGTTGACTCTGCACCTTTAAGAGAACTAATGGCTAGTGATGAGCGAGCATGCTCGGCCAATATACCATTTAATTTGCGCAAGGCGAGCAGTAAGGGACAGGGAAGCGGGCGTGCTACTGTGCACACAGAGGCCATGGCTCTGGACGCAGTGAAACTGTGCCTGCTGGCAGAGCACAAGAAACAAAGTCATCCAAAACTCCTAGCTTCATGTCCCAGTTTGCAGGACGGCGCAAGACACCACTCTTGACGCCACACCAGTGCGACCAGGTAGTCGGTTGGATTGCAGCAGATAATGCTTCCAGTCGGTTAAGCACCACCCTCTCTTCCACAAAGTCCAGTCTCAGTAGCCAAGAGTCTGGTCAACAAAATCCTCAACCTGATCCTCCTTCCTCCCACCATGCAGAGTCTGGTCAAACGAGTGATCCCACACTCAGACATTCCGAGGAGCTTTTTTCATCGCCCTTCTTTGATTTGGGCCTCTCGCCAAGCCCGCTTGAAGAGGGACATGAGGAGATGTTGTGCCCTGATTCCCAAACTCATGAGCATCCACAGTCTGAAGAAGATGACGGTGGGGAACGACAATTAGTGTCTGACTAGGTGCATGATGATGATGAGACACAGTTGCAAATAAGTCAAGGGCAATTAGTGTCTCAAGAGGTTGATGATGAGCATGAGACGCAGTTAAGTCAGGTTCTTGTTAGGTCACCATGTCAGGAGGAGGACCAGAGTAAGGAAGTGGAAGAGGAGGTGGTGGAAGATGAAATCGCTGACCCAACCTGGGAAGGTGGCAAGCCGAGTGAGGATAGCAGTACAGAGGGGGAGGGATTTGCAGCACCACAACAGGCTGGAAGAGGCAGTGGGGTGGCAAAAGGGAGAAGGCAGGCCACGCCAACCAGGCCCGCAACTGTTCCCCGAAGCACCCTGTTGTGGCAATCTCCCTTGCCAAGGTGTAGGCGCTTTTTTTGAGGAAAGTGCTGACGATAATAGAATTGTAATTTGCAACCTGTGCTGTACCAAAATGAGCAGGGGCGTGAACACTAACAATCTGACCACCACCAGCATGATCCGCCACATGGCAGCAAAGCACCCTAATAGGTGGGCCAAACGCCTGGGTCCACAATCGGTGTCTGCAGGTCACACCACTGCCTCCTCTTCCCCTGTGTTACGTGCTGGCCAATCCCCTGTCCAAGACGCAGGCCCAGATGCTTCCCGCCCTGCACCTGGACCTTCGCAAGCACCATCAGCGAACACGTCCATTTCTGTGTCCCAGCACAGCATACAGATGTCCTTACTAGAGATGAGCGAGTAGTGAAATATTCGAAAGTTCGAAATTCGATTCGAATAGACCGCGAAATTCGACTATTCGACCGAATATCGAATCCCATTAAAGTCTATGGGAAAAAAATGCTCGCCACTTGGAAATCTCAATTCGACCACTTGGAGGTCACCAAGTCCACCCTGAAACCTCAGAAAAGGATGCCAACACTGCTGGAATGCAACTAGGACAGCAGGGGAAGCATGTCTGGGTGCATATAACGTGCCCAAGTCGCACTATTATACCACTATCACAGCCTCTCAACAATACACTCCAAAGACAATGTAACCTCTCTGTAAAGTGAGACCATACAAGGAAACCTTCTTTCCTCTACATTGCCATGGACCCCAAGCCAAACTAGACAAAAAGAAGATAAAATTCTGCACCCCTTAAAATCACGTTGCCTATGACAACCACAGATGGCATAGGCAAGGGGGAAAGCAATCAAGCCATCACTATTTTTCCCTCTGTGCCATCCCTGCCTTGCCCAGGCACATGTCCCAAAACATCATCCACGCCCGAGTAACACGGTTACTGCAAAAGGCCATTTGACCACCAACACTTTGGTTTGAGGCCGGGGATGCTACATCTCCCTGACAGCACACTGGGTGAATGTTGTGGAGGCGGGGACGGGCAAACCTGCTACCCCCACCCAAGTTTTGGGCCTTGGTTCTGTCTGGATTTCCGCAACCCTTACAGACAGCTCGGCAAACCCCTTCTTCTCCTTCTAGATTTGTTAAATCTGTCCACCACCCAGTCAAGTCCACAAAGTCCAGTCTCGTCGATAGCCTGCAGAAACTGCAGGGACCTCACTCTGACCCTCCTTCCTCCCACCCTGCCCAATGTTATCAACCCAGTGTTCCCACCCATGCAAGAATCGCAGGAGCTATCTGAGGATTTTGTTTGTTCTGATGCCCAAACACTGGAGCAAGCTCCATCTCTAGCTGATGGTGGTGTGGAACGGGCACTAAAGTGTAAAATGCTTAGGGACGATGATGAGACACAGTTGCCAGCAAGGGAGGCTGTTGGAGCAAAGTGAGGCAGTGTAAGAGGAGGTGGTTGAGTATGACGAAGTCAATGACCCGACCTGGCCCAGTGTCATGTCTAGCAGGTAAAGCAGTGGGGATGTTGAGGGATGCGTAGGACCGCAAAAGGCAGGAAGAGGCCGTGGGCTGGCCAGAGGCTCATGGAGAAGGCAGGCTAGAGCCCGCAGGGCCGCATCTCTTCCCTATAACAGGCCCCCACACAAAGCTCTCCCATCGAGGGCTCTTAGGTCCTTGTTGTGAAAATATTTTAATGAGTGCGCAAAGTTAGCTTGAGGTGAACCCTCGAAAAAATTATATGGAGGCCCAAGAGGTGAGACCTCTTAAAAATTGTATTAAGGCCCAAGAGGTGAGCCATAATAAAAATTGTTTGTAGGCCCAAGAGGTGAGACGTCTTAAAAATTGTGTGGAGGCTAAAGAGGTGAGACCTCTTAAAAATTATGTGGAGGCCCAAGAGGTGAGACCTCTTAAAAATTATGTGGAGGCCCAAGAGGTGATACCTCTTAAAAATTATGTGGAGGCCCAAGAGGTGAGACCTCTTAAAAATTATGTGGAGGCCCAAGAGGTGAGACCTCGATAAAATTATGTGGAGGCCCAAGAGGTGAGACCTCTTAAAAATTATGTTGCGGCCCAAGAGGTGAGACCTCGATAAAATTATGTGGAGGCCCAAGAGGTGAGACCTCTTAAAAATTATGTGGCGGCCCAAGAGGTGAGACCTCTTAAAAATTTTGTGGAGGCCCAAGAGGTGAGACCTCTTAAAAATTATGTGGAGGCCCAAGAGGTGAGACCTCTTAAAAATTATGTGGAGGCCCAAGAGGTGAGACCTCTTAAAAATTTTGTGGAGGCCCAAGAGGTGAGCCATAAATATATAAATTTTTTTATTTACGGAGCAATTCTACGGCGGTTAAGGAGGAGGAGGAGTACTCCATCAATGCTCTCTGCTGCTCACACACCCTGGCCAACATGGAATAGGTGGAATTCCAGCGAGTCGGCAGGTCGCACAACAGCCGATGTTCAGGCAAATGGAGGTGTTGCTGGAGTTTTTTTAAGCTAGCAGCAGCTACAGTTGACTTCCGAAAGTGAGCGCACAAGCGCCGCACTTTCACCAGTAGCTCTGCCAGGTTGGGGTAAGTCTTTAGAAATTTTTGGACTACCAGATTAAAAACGTGGGCCAGGCATGGTACGTGATTGAGTTCGGCAAGCTCCAGAGCCGCCACCAGGTTACGGCCGTTATCGCACACGACCATGCCTGGTCCTAGCTGCAGCGGCGACAGCCACATCTCCGTCTGCTGCAATATGGCGTCCCTCACTTCTGGGGCGCTGTGCTTCCTGTCGCCCAAGCTGATGAGCTTAAGCACCGCCTGCTGACGTCTCCCCGCGCCAGTGCTGCAACGCTTCCAGCTAGCGGCTGAGGGCGATGTTAAGGCAGAGGAGGAGGAGGGGGGTTTATCAGAACCCATGCTGGCAATCTTGGGCGTGGGTGGTAGGTAGGCCGTCTCTGTTTGCGACCCCGTCCCCGCTTCCACTACATTCACCCAGTGCGCCGTCAAAGAGATGTATCGTCCCTGGCCGCAAGTGCTTGTCCACGAGTCGGTGGTCAAGTGGACCTTTGCGCTGACTGCGTACCTCAGGGCCCGCCTGATGTTACGCGACACGTGCTGGTGCAGGGCGGGGACGGCACTCCGGGAAAAGTAGTGGCGGCTGGGGACGGAATAGCGAGGTGCGGCAGCCGCCATCAGGTCGCGGAAGGCCTGCATCTCCACAAGCCTAAACGGCAACATCTCCAGGGCCAGCAGTTTGGAGATGTGGCAGTTTAAGGCTTGGGCTTGGGGGTGACTCGAGGCGTACTTCCGCCTGCGGTCGAACGCCTGCGAGATGGACAGTTGATGGGACGAGGAGTATGAAGGTGCAGGCGAAGATGTGGGGGAAGGGGAGGCTGAAAGAGAAGGCCCCAAAGTAGCCGAGGCAGAGGCAGATGTGGAGGTGTCCTGGCTGGAGGTCTGGACCGCAGTGGCAGCAAGACCGGGCGCAGGTTGTATTGCGTTTGCTCTCTCCCACTCAGCCCAGTGCTTGACTTCCAAGTGACGCCGCATGCCTGAGGTGGTCATATTGCTCTTCTCAGAGCCCCTACTCAGTTTTGAGTGGCAGAGTGTGCAAACCGCGCTCAGTTTGTCATCCGCACAAACATTAAAAAATCTCCACACCACAGAAGTACGAGGCCTCGATGGGGGAGCTTCGCGCGACTGCCTGCTGCCAGGAACAGCTTCGGCCCTGCTGGCTGTGGCCTCACTTCTCTGTCTGGACTGTCCTCTGCCTGTGGACATCCCTCTGCCTGTGGACATCCCTCTGCCTCTGGACATCCCTCTGCCTCT
>ONZH01002668.1:0-134957 GCA_900303285.1 Rhinella marina | reverse complement strand
GTCAGCACACGGAAACAGCAACAGGTCTTGCGAATTGGGGCAGAGAATGTTCTGGGCTAGCACATCAGAGAAGGGGTGACTATGGGGTTCCAGGGAGTACGTGACCACATGCAATATCCATTTAAAAGTCATGCCACACTTGATCTAGCTCATAATTTACAACTGTACCGGTTGATGCTAAATTTTTAAGTTGGGGTCCTGCGTCTTCATTCTAAATACATCCGGCTGTTGTCACCACCACACACGCTAGCCCAGGGGGCACTCCTCTGGCTCTTCCAGCGAAACCTCCTTGCCCCACCCTGCCCCCCCCCACCTACAGGCCCACTCTACAAACAATTTAGCCGGATAGGGGACGTATCCAAAGTTGTACTCATGTTTGTTTTTGTTCTTCTTTTATCTGCCTCCTGACCTGTGATAGGCAGAGCATGGACACGTCCCCTTAGCTGCAGTGGGAAAGACACTCCCCTGGCCAGAGCAAGCTCTTTTTCCCTTTTCCGTGTTCGAAATATCCATTAAATATATGGTCCCAAGATAGGGGACGTATACGGTATTAAACTGAGAAGAATCGATACTGCACCGGCTGATGCTAGAGTATTTCCAATTGCATTCCGGCTGTTGTCACCACCACACACGCTAGCCCAGGGGGCACTCCTCTGGCTCTTCCAGCGAAACCTCCTTGCCCCAGCCTGCCCCCCCCACCTACAGGCCCACTCTACAAAAATTTAGCCGGATAGGGGACGTATCCGAAGTTATACTCATGTTTGTTTTTGTTCTTCTTTTATCTGCCTCCTGACCTGTGATAGGCAGAGCATGGACACGTCCCCTTAGCTGCAGTGGGAAAGACACTCCCCTGGCCAGAGCAAGCTCTTTTTCCGTTTTCCGTGTTCGAAAAATCCATTAAATATAGGGGACGTATACGGTATTAAACTGAGAAGAATTGATACCATACGGGTTAAAGCAACAGTTTTCCCAAATCCATCCAGCTGTTGTCACCACCACACACACTAGCCCAGGGGGCACTCCTCTGGCTCTTCCAGCGAAACCTCCTTCCCCCCCCACCTACAGGCCCTCTCTCCAAACAATTTACCCCTGGTAGGGGGACGTATTAGATATTGTACTGATTCTGAATTGCCTCCTGCAATAGACGGGAATCAAACCCAGATCAACTGCTTGGGAAGTAGCTATGCTCACCTCTATACCACCAGCAGGCACAGCAACTGATAAGAACAGATACTAAACTTGATTTCAGCTGCAGTGCCAGCATGAGCAGTGGTGTCACCTGCAGGCGGTGATGGACCTTTGTTGCACCTAGTTGGGTGCTTCCCTAACATGTGATGGGTATTTGCCTCGCCTTTCTTGGTCTGGGTGAGCACAATTGCCATGAGGGTAACCACCAGGCTGTTGCCTGAGAATTTGGGGTAATGGTGGGATTAGGCGGCCTCAGAGGCATCCATGCATGCTGCCCCTGCTGTTTCCTGTCCATTTCCGTGGTGTTTCCATCATTTTCTGAGGTTTCCAGGTTTTCACCCAGCCTTCCCTAGGCAGAGCCTTGGTCCCCTGCAAAAAATGCTCGAGTCTCCCATTGACTTCAATGGGGTTCGTTATTCGAAACGAGCACCCGAGCATCGGGAAAAGTTCGGCTCGAATAACGAGCACCCAAGCATTTTAGTGCTCGCTCATCTCTATATATTACTGCAAGATACCGTTCAATGCTATAGCAAAAGCAATACTACAATAAAGCCATTATTATATCCTTGTTACTGAATATGTTGCATATTACTAAACTGCGGTTCAGTGTTATAGCAATTGGTATATGACCTCAGATTGTCATATACCCATTTTCAAGCCAATTGGAGCATATTTGATTTCTGTAGAATCCATTCAAACACAAAAAGAATTTTGTGACAAATTCAACAAATTGAATTTCAAGAAGTTTACTCATCTCTAGTCCGTATACTTTAAATATACAAACCACTATTAAACTAGGTGTAAGTATTTAAAGAGGACCTTTCACTGATCCCGACATTACAATTTTATTACTTGGCAGTGTAGGGCATGATTAGTAGATGGCATTTTTTTCCAGATCGGCTGCTCCTGTTTCCCCTGCTGTGCCCCCTGTTCTCTTTTGCCACTCATTATGCTAATTAGTAGCATCAGTAGGAGAGACAGACGTGTTTCTCAATGAGCGTCTCCTTCTTCCTGTGATGCTCTCCACTGCGATTGGGCAACTCATAGCCAGGGAAAAGGAGACGCCCCATGAGAAAAACGGTCATCTCCTCCTCCCTGTACCAATTATACTAATTAGCATACAGGGTGGCAAAAGTGAACGCAGGGCACAGCAGGGTTACAGAGTATCCGATCCGAAAAAAAACTCCCTGTTGTCTACTAATTATGCCCTACACTGCCAGGTACTAATATTGTAATGTCAGGGCCTGTGAAAGATAGAACAATCAATGTTGGCACTCGATCGGTAAGCGCGCCATCTTGGGAAGGAGCAGAGTTCAAGTATATAGTATCATGAAATCCCAGCAGACGCCTGGCCCTGTCACTCCAGACTAAGTGGGCATTACTAAAGGTGGGCAAACTGAGCCTCTAGGAGCAGGGGTAACACCCCCCTGCTCCTAGAGGGTAATTAGCATAAAATAAAAGTCATAATTATAGAAAAACGGGGCCACTAAGTTAGAAATAAATATCACTGTTAAAATCACGTGACGTTGGCACATGTGTAATGTCAGCCTGTTTAATAGCGACATATCTGGTGACAGAAACCATTGAAGTAATAACATCATGAGGACAGCTAAAACTAGGAAGGAGAATCTTTTGTATATCACAGAAGACCTATCACCTCTCCTCACATGTCTGTTTTAGTAAATAATTGTATTCCCATGAAATAACAATTGTAAAGCATATTTGTTTGAGAACTGTTGTGCCATTCCTCTGTTATTCCTCCGAAAAAATGTATGATTGAATAACCAATTCACTAATAAGATCATGGAGCGATCACAAAAGAAGTGCAGCAGTGCATGAGCCAGCTCCGCCAGCTGGCTCAGTAGCTAAAAGGATAAAGTGTGTACAGTGGCTGCGCTATCAATGTCCAGAATCCAACTAGAATGCCCTACCGCTGCTCCCTATACTGTTTTATGTAGTAACTGGAGAAGCGAGAAATATTGGAAAATTTGATTTGGCTGCTTCGCCAAATTTTTACAAAAAAATTCACTTTGTGACGCACCTCCCCCATCATTGTACCCATCAGATGCTGCGTTCATACATGTCACCATGCACTGGGTTTGTGCGAGATCTTCAAGAAAGATGGTGGTGGCCTGCCCGTCACGAGCGAAAACCAGGAAGCATGTAGAATTTCGGCTTTGCAGCGAATCAAATTTATCCTGAAATTCGTATCGAAGTCCACGTCAACACTAGTAGTAACCACAAGAAAATATTTCCCACATAAACAAGCCAATCAGGCACCTACCGGGATCGGTGGCACAGGAGAGGAAGAAGACGTCCTATGTATGCGGCGTCCTCTTGTATAGGCAAAAATCCACGGAACTGGCAATGTCAGTTGCAATTGTGGATAATGCTTTAAGCGTGCCCCGGACAGAGGCGGGTTTCTCCTCCTTAAAGCTAGCGCTCCATACAGAACACACAGTGACGTTACGTGAGATGCAGAATCTCCAAGGGATCAGGAAAACTGTCACGTTTTACTTCCTCAGGGATAAAGATTCTTGTTCTTCTCCCAATTATATCGGCATCTCCAGAATTACTGGGCACGCTTCAAGCATTATCCAGAACTGCAACTGACATCACCAGTGCCATGGATTTTTGCCTATACGATAGGACACTACATACATAGGACGTCTTCTTCCTCTCTGGTGCCACCAATCCTGGTAGATGCCCAATTGGTTTATGTGGGAAATCTCCTGTGTACATATACCTGTGGTTACTACTAGAGATGAGCGAATCTATTCGCCGCTTTGTAAATTCGTATCGAATCTTGGGATTTTTCAGCTACGAAGCAAATCCGAATATTAGGTGATTCACTTTGCTTTTGTACGCATTAGCTATGCAGACTTTTCCCTGGTAGTTACTCTATACGCTGTTGCGTACGAATTCAATTCAGCGATGCAGACTCCTCCCTGGTAGTTCAGCCCCTTTCTCCAGCGCGGGAGGATGACGAGGCAACTCAGGAAATTAAGTTGTGCATTTGTGCGCCTCATCCCTTTTTCCCCCTTTTCAGGTTATTTGGGGAGCCCCTTGAAAGAGGGTTTTTTAAAGGGAACCTCTGCTGCTATTTTTTTACCCATTTGGATTACAATTTTACCTATTTGGATTACAAATTGCGACTGAGTTTGGTACTCTGCTCCAGTTCTATGACAAGCGTCAGAAGAAAAGAGACTTAAACATGTCCGTGAGCATACTAGGTAGGTGATATTTAAAATTTTTATAATATACCTATAATAATATATTTGCACTATTTACCATATATGTGTCTCGAATATTCGCTCTGCCTCTGAGGAGTGCGCACCACGGCCTCTCCTCGTACATGCCTGCGTATTACGTAATCGCTTAGACAATAGTACGCTGAGATTCGTACGCTATTTGTACGCTCATGTGTACGTCTTCTAAGAAGTTGCGTACATTTTGTAAATGAACGTTCGTTGTTAGTGAGCGAATGTTCGCTAATAGCACATAATAACGTATATTTTGTACGCAAATACGAATCTATTCGTCGAATATACGAATTTTACGAAAAGTTCGGCGAATGTTCGGCAAATAATTTTTTGAATGATTCGCTCATCTCTAGTTACTACATACAGTAGTATCGGGAGCAATGATAGTGCAGTCACTGTACATGTGGTTGACAAAGGCTTAGAAACGTGTCTCTATTGTAACATGATGCTTGAAAGAAAGATATGACTTCATCGAAGAAAGCAAGTGCCGGGACTTCTTGTCAGGGATCCTGCCATGTGCATCACTAACCTCCGAATGCCGACCGAGATTTCTTTACTATACATGTGTATGACTGAATAAACTGACGACTTATTCCTCATGTAATAATTCTGGAGCATCTATTCTTATGGATCTGTCTTGTGATATTCCTTTATTATTCCTGCTAGAAGTTTATGAATGAATTGCTAGCAGTCTACAATAAAGGTCTAGATGGGTGTTACCAGTTGGGGCTGTGTCCCTGCACACTCCGGCCCTGTCCAATCAGTGTTGCCAGTATGGGATGCACCCCTTTGACAAGGAAAATGGTGCCACCCATTAGTCAAGTTAATCATACTTTTCCAGGAGGAATAATAGAGTAGCAACAAGTCTCAGAATTGTAAGAAAAGATGTTCCAGAGTTGTTATTTCCTGGAAAAATATAAGTCCTATTTACTAAAACAGACATGTCAGGAGGGTTGACAGGTCTTCTTTAAAGTTCTGAGACTCCGATCACGGCTGTAAGTAAACATTTTGGGTGTTTTTGTCTTCACTTGGAATATCATTTATTATTAACAATGCCAGATTGAGCTAAAGGAATTGACTACAAATGTGAAAGCCAACATGCCGCAGCCGGTGGATTTGTGCACCTCTGTATAATAGCTCTCTGTCATTTCGGAGGTAAACATGCCATGTTAGAGGATTTCTTCAATCAAATACAACAAGTTTATCAGAGCGGGATCTTCATTATTACACCAGGCGCACCGGAGGAGTCATTAGCAGGGAGTGACGGTTGTCAGTCAAAAATGTCTATCACCGACTGAAGTGCTGATTTAAATATGGATCTATGTGAGCATCTCTATAGGACAGGGATGCTCAACCTGCAGCCCTCCAGCTGTTGTAAACTCCTATCATCCCCTGCTGTAGGCTATGTGGAGGCTGCCTGGGCATGCTCAGAGTTGTAGTTTTGCAACAGCTGGAGGTCCACAGGTTGAGCATCCCTGCTCTAGGACATGCCGTCAGTGCATGATGTGGATGTCTGAACGCACGGCTGTCCTGGTAGAGCCCAGGGGCAAGACCTAGTGCCAAGAAGGAGATACGAAACTTTCTCTTTCATTTCAATGGACCTGTGTAAGGGCTCCTGCACACGTAAATTGTGTATCTGCAAAACACGGATCCCGCCCGTGTGCGTTCCGCATATTGGTAGGAACAGCCCCTAGTAGAAGAGTCATACCCTTGTCCGTAATGAGGACAATAATAGAAGAAGGTCTATTTTTTTTTGGCGTAAAAGGCCATGCTGACACAGAACGCAGACAGATTAATTTCCCTTTTTGTGGCCTCATTGAAGTGAACGGTTCCGCATACGGGCAGCAGAAAAACGGACACACCCCATGATCTGTCAGGCTGAAGATAATCTAGCAAAACTATTGGAGCAATGAATGGGGAGATCTCTGGATCCATGTGAGGTACAGGGCTGGTTCTAACTTTGTTAGAAAGAGATTGTCATGTACTATATGGATGTCTTTGAAAAAGACAATAATTTCATAGCATGTTTTCCAAAACAAAAAAGACGCAGAGAAAAAAAAAATAATGAGGTGGCGCCCTTAAAGGGGTTATCCTGCGAGAAAATGTAAAATAATGAAAATATGATGGCATATAATAGATGGCAGCCTCTTTCTAACAAACTGTCCTTTCAACTGCAGCTAGTACCAGTTGAAGGATGGAACTGAGCATGTGCTTCCATCTCAGTGAGCAGGTCAGAGATATTAGAAAAAGAACAAACAGCAGGTGGCGCTATACAGATTGATTTCATTGAATAACTCAGTGACTATGCTAAATGTTTCATTACATGCAATTACAAAAGTATTCAGATCCAGGTGCTGGTTTGAAAAATTTAGAATATTTTTTCATGGGACAACCCCTTTAACACAAGAAGATCCATTGAAAGAGTCAAGTTAACGTTTGCTGCAACTGTGTATTTAACACACAAAGGGGCACATTTATTAAGACCAGTGTTTTAGATGTTGGTTTTAAAAAAAAGCCCTACAGCTGGCGGGGGATCGATGAAGTTATGAAGTTTCAGCGTGATAAATGACCCCCAAAGTGTCCAGTTAATGTTTGCTACATCTCTATCCCTCTATGCCTTGCACTGCTTGGAGTTTTGACCATGTGCAGGGAAGGTCTGAATTTCTGAGTCTATAATTGCCCCAATTCACCTAGTGGCCGATACAATCTTTAAGAATCTTTGCTGACTCCATGTGAATTCTATTAAATTGCTCTTTATTTTTGGCTCGGTCTTCACTGTAAGGAAAATACAAAAAAAAAAAACAACAAGATGTCCTGACTGCATCATTTGGACTATGGAACAGCTCTCTGCAGAGAAATATTACTGTAAAACAATTGCAGCTTTTCTGTCATCTGTAAGACCATTGATTCTGAGCATAATCAAGACCCTGATGCAGCCTACATTGCAGAATACTGCCGAGTGGCTAGGTCTGTGCTAAGTAATACTGCAATGCTGGGAATACTACCTTTTATTGTCACTCATCAATGTAATACAAAATTACAATGCACTGACATATTCTTGGAAAAAAGAGAAGGGAGAATGTATAAGAGGTATATGGAACATTTGCAGGCTCTAACCTGATTTAAATGTCAGCCCATATTATTTTCACAAATTTGTTCCTGCAATCATATTCAGAGCCTCTTCCCCTTAAAGGGATTGTCCACTCCTTTTATAATGATGATATGTGAATACTAGGGTTCCAACATCCTGCACCCCTTGCCGATCAGCTGTTTGGGAGTGGCACCAGCAATAGGCACTGTCTAAAGCAGGGATACCCAACATGCGGCCCTCCAGCTGTTGCAAAACTACAACTCCCAGCATGACCTAATAGCTGTAAGTTGTCCAGGCATGCTGGGAGTTGTAGTTTTGCAAGAGATGGAAGGTGGCAGGTTGGGCAACCCTTGTCTAAAGGATGGAGCTGGTTGCTGCAGCACTGCCCCCATTTACTTCAATGGGAGCAATGCTGCAGAAACCAGTTCTGTCCGGCGTCAGAACTACTCCAGGCTAGCAGAGTGTCAGATCCCTACCGATCAGATATTGAAGGGTTATAATATATCATGTAAAAATAGCAGAAGACCCCATCAAAGACATGATGATAAGATAGAGGTAGAGGTGCAGGCCTCTAAATAACTTTGGTGATTGGTGCTGCTAGTCGTGGCTCACGGTTTAAAATAAGCCGACCCCCTTGCTTGAGTAGTTTAAGACCATTTAATGATGAATAAGACGGGCCAGTCGGGTGGCTAGCCCTCTTCCCCACCAACGTCATGCCCCCTTATTTTGCCAGCTCGGAACAGAGGCGCGAGCGGAGAAAGAGAAGAGAATACACCAAACTAAGACATAAAAACAATAAATGATCCCCAGTGTTTATATGCTAAGTGTATATCATAAAACTGCTAATTCTAGACACACACGACACATGAATAAACGCATCTTACGCAGAAGATCCTCCTCTGTGATGTCCATTTACGTTCCATCTGATCAGATAACGCTGCCATGCAATATACTGTCGATAAAGGCAGCAAATCCGTATTGTTCTCCCTGTACGTCTGTATGGAATGGGCTGATTTATCTTTGCTTTGCATGGCTGTCCCAATGCAGTAATCTATATGCAGATTTTTACACTACTGGGGGAAAAATGCCAAAATTCATCAAGTGGCTACTTTTCCGCCCGCTTTGCAATGTATTGTTATTCTTGGAGATGGCTGTGCATAGAGCCGTAAGAAACAATGCGGCGGTGTCTTCTAAATAACAAACGCTCTTCTGCCGTCGGAAACACGTGCTGGTTTTCTCTAGATGTTTTTTCTAGTGCCAATTTACCAATAACATAAAAGATGAAATAAAACCTCCAAAATCTAGAATAAATCTGGCCGCACAGGTTCTTCCTCCCAAGCTCCATGCACACGCATGTTCACCTTCGCCAAGTTGCTGCCAGACATTTCCGTCGGTGTTTTATCTCTGTGAACAAAAGGATTGGGAATGTTGAAATCCAACAGCCCAATCCTTCTTTTAGGGATCACCGAGGGTATAGGTAAAGCTGTAGTCAGTAAACAAGCTGGTCGGGGAAGGCAGCGTTCGTGCAATCCAATAAACAGTTCAAAGGTCAGGGCGCGGCATAGGGTCAATACGAGAGACAGGGAGAGGTCAGGCAGAAAAGGGTGAAATCTGGATGACAAGCAAAAGTCAGTACATGGGAGATCAACCAGAACAATGGTTGACAGGGAGCTAATAATTAGAACCTCTTGCCCAGGGCCCTGCTGATAAAGGAAGGTGCCCTAAATATGATGAAGTGCCCTGCCATAGGCTGGGGAAGACAAAGGTGGGTGCCCACTGGCCCTTTAAGGAAGCGCGTGTGTCCTACTGACAGTGCGAGGCAAAACAGGTGTGAATGAAAAGCGGAGAAAACAGCACTGCTCCAGTGGCTGGACCTTTTAGGAGGGAGTAGCAAGACGCCATTGGGTATGACCCATGTAGAGGCAGCAGGAGAGAGCAGACGGGCGCTCCAGTTACCATACCTGCCAGGAGGAGGGAGGCGGCTGGCTCAGAATGCCAGTATAACAATTATTCAGTTAGTCCATGGATGTGTTCTGTATGTTCACCTGGCCCATGTTCTAAACTAGATGATGCCACAGACTTCTGGCTCAATTTGCAAAAAACAAAAACAAAAAAAAAAATCAAGAAACTGTATTGCATGTGTAACACCCCAAAGAGATGTTACCACTCATACACCTTGCTACTGTCTTTTATGGGCTAACCTCAACATCATCTCATGTATTTTATTCCAGGTTCACCACAAACTGTGCACTTAATACAATGTTATGCGACTGTTAATATGTAATGTACCTGGTGTACCAGCAGGTGGCAGCAAACAAGGTAGCGCCGTAGTTACTTAGAATGGACCTTTCCATGCCATTCTGTCCCTCCTCTGGAGAGGAGTGGGCTAGTCCCACTTCCTGCAGGATGGGTGGGGACCAGTTAGAACCAGTCTAGTCTAGTTTCTACTCCCTGTTAGGAGAAGGTGTGCAGGGGCACATCTCTGAGGACGTGCCCATGCCAGCCAGAGTACCTTCAGCTCTGCTGGCCAGAGAGGCAGAATTCTGAAGCCTCAGAAACCAGGAGGTAGTTTCCTGGTACAATACAAGTCCGACCAAGGAGAGAAGTGCAGCATAAAGGAGTAAAGCAAAGGCTCCAAGTCAGCTTGTCAGCACAGCAGTGAACAACAGTGATAGAGCAGAAGTGTGTTTGACTGCTAGTTATATACTAAAACCTGCTGGGACCAAGACAAAGCCTCAAAATTGTTTGGATGCAAGTCTATCCAAGTAAAGCTGCATTGAATTTCATCTCAAAGTCTGGACTCATTTATTCCTCCAAATCCCTCAATTAATCCCCCAATTTATTTCAGCCGGAGCCAGAAGCCTGGGGTCTAGCCGTATCTAGGTAGGAGCACCGTGACACACAACAAGAGACATTTTAGGCTGCATAGTTATACCACTCAGCATTCCTACACCTGGGAGACGATTCCTTTGGAGAATTGGGCCCTGGGGGGATGGGCCCGCTGCACATGCCTTGCACCGGACATATTATGTATTTTAGACACTTTTGAAAACATAGTATAGTTTAGAGGAGTCTTAAAATGTGCCAAAGTTGCACAAAAACTGGTACAAAATATTGATCTAAATAAAAGAAGTGGTTGTAACAAAGACAAAGGTGCCCCTTGTCAAGTCAAATGTGCCAAATCTATCCCGCAGCATAAACCGCTGTGATTAATCTGGAGCGTCTCCGGTCTGCCTCGTCTAATTCCAAGCTGTCTACATTTAAAGGCTATGGACACCTTGGGGGCAATTTCATGTTGTTGTATTCTACTCATTTCATAATTTTTTAAATTGATCTTTATTAAAAATTTCCAACAGTTTTCCTTCTGCTTCACACTGAATCTGTCAGAGGACATCTGTCAGCAGATTTGTCCCTATGACACTGTCTGACCTGTTACATGTGCACTTGGCAGCTGAAGACATCTGTGTTTGTCCTATGTTCATATGTGTCCGCATTGCTGAGAAAAATGATGTTTTATTATATGCAAATTGGCATCTTGGAGCAATGGGGGCGTTGTCATTACACCTAGAGGCTCTGCTCTCTCTGCAACTGCACATCCCTCTGCACTTTAACACGACCAGGTCTTGTCAAACAAAGTGCAGAGGATGCGGCAGTTGCAGAGAGAGCAGAGTCTCTAGGTGTAACGGCAACACCTCAATTGCTTCTAGAGGCTCATTTGTATATATTAAAACATAATTTTTCTCAGCAATGCGGACACATATGAACATGGGACCAACACAGATGTCTTTAGCTGCCAAGCGCACACACTGAGACAGTGTCATAGGTACAAATCTGCTGACAGATGCCCTTTAAATGAGTGATTATGAGCTGTCAGGAGTTCAGAGACAAAGGCTACAGATGATGGTGTGAAGCAGAATGCCTGCCAGTCTGAAAATGCTCTGAAAGTGAAAGCTGTAGAAGGAAAAGGTTTGACATTTTTTTATCCCAAAAGGAGAAGTATACAATGAAACTAAAATTGTCCTCAAAGTTGTCCATAGCCTTTTAAGACTAATCGACTCTCCAATTAAAATTCATGTCTATTAGAAGACTGGAGCAGATGTACTAAGATTTAGACGGCTGCAATAATAAATCTGTCTCACAGGATGTTTTCCTGTTAAAGTCCACAATGGATGGGCACTGACCGTAGGGCCGCCGTATGCAGACACAGGACCCATTCACTTGAATGGGATCCGCGATCCACATACTTTTTTTGCAGGGTCGGAGGCACTTACAGAAAACCGTAGTGGTTCAGTGGGGTTCTGTGCCTCCGTTCCTTCCAGATTGCGGACCCATTCGTAATGCAGTGCACAAATGACATGGGCCAAGGGGCTTAACTACCATAGCGGCAGACCATGCGACTGTTATGGGACCCAGGGCAAGAGAGTCTTAGTTGGGATTATCTCCTCTTCTACTGGAGGTGAAAACTTGGTCAGGACTCTACTCTCTAAAGGAACAACTTTTAGCAAATGAGGCAGTGGAAAAATGGTCCAAGGGTCATTGAAAGGGGTTTAGGCAGAAACCCTTCTGTCCTGTGTGGGGGCCTGGTTTGATCTTTGCTATGGGGCCTTACTTTTCTATGTACGCCATTGCCGGTGCCTGTATATTGAGGACTCGCTGTTTGCGGACCGCAATACGATCACCATCCGACAATGGTCGTGTGCATGAGCCCTAAGGCTTCATTCCCACGACTGTATTTTGTTTCTGTGTCTGTTCCGTTTTCTTTGCGGACCGTATGCGGAACCATTCATTTCAATGGGTCCGCAAAAAAAAAACGGAAGGTACTCCGTGTGCATTCCGTTTCCGCATGTCCGTATTTCCGTTCCGCGAAAAAGATACAACATGTCTTATTCTTGTCCGTTTTGCTGACAAGGATAGGCATTGTTACAATGGATCCACAAAAAAACAAAAACAAGGATGCCATACGGAACGTCATCTGTTTTTTTTTGCGGATCTGCAATTTGCGGACCGCAAAACACATACGGACGTGTGAATGAGCCCTAACTGTAATGCCGCACATTCACCTACCCTGGAATCTCCAGTCCATGTTACTTACTTCAGAGATACTGGATCTTATATCTTAGCGCTGCCATTTCCAGATCTCCATAACAGCAGCGGTCTCTTTTACATTCCGGCTGTTGGGATAATGAGCATTAAAAATAATGCTAACCTTTATATTTATAGCTGGAGAATATTAATTAAAATAACAGAGGTGTCCGGTGGCATCATTTCTCATATCTGAGTCATTAAATTTAATGGCATTCCACCTACGTTATCCTTATAAATTCTGTTTAGTGTATTTCATTATACTCAGCCATCAAATATCTAAAAAAAATAAAAATTTAAAAAATACGTCTTTAACTCTTAATGTGGCGCTATGAATGCATTCATTGCTATAGGCCCCGGTAGCTCAGCATGGGGAGAGATCAACATGAAATAAACTTTCTGTCTACTATCGGTAACGTGGCCTAATTCTGCGGGTGTCTCCTTACATCGCCTTCATCTTGCAAACTTGACTCTTTTTCTCCAAGGAGCTTTAAGTTAATAATTAACGACAAATCTTGTGAAATTTAAAAGCATCTTTTTTTTTTTTTGTTGATGCTGCCTTTTTACAACCTATTAAATCCTTCAGCTGCCCTTTTCAGATGCTGGTGGTTCATAGTTCTGGATGTCAGAGATGTTCACAGGAGAAGATTCCTGATATTTTTCACTGTATATAATAGTTCTCTGCTTGTATCTGTCGTCTGCTTCCCAAAAAATTAAGTAAAAAGCTAACTGGAAAGTAAAAGAAAATTAAAGGAGCACCCTGCTACAGCACTGTGTTATAGTCAGAGCAGGATCTGAGGGGGCGGAGCGTGACACACAGGATGGATTCAACGACCAGCACATATAGAGGTCGTGCACTGTCCATCCACCACGTCGTGTATAATGCAGAGTAGTGGTTTCCAGGAGTGTTTCCAGGTATCACCCAACGGACAGAGGACTTAACTTAACCTTAGGCTACTTTCACACTAGCGTTTCTATTTTCCAGTATTGAGATCAGTCATAGGGTCTCATTACTGGAAAAAAACGCTTCCGTTTTGTCCCCATTCACTGTCAAATGTACTGAACAGAACGGAGTGCTCCAAAATGTATTCCGTTCCGTTGAGTTTGTTCCAATACCGGAGAGCAAACCACAGCATGTATGGGATACAGAGTAAGACAGGTCCGTCATGACCCACAATGCAGGCCAATGGGGACAGATCCGTTTTCTCTGACACAATAGAAAATGACTTTCAATGGAGTTCATGACGGATCCGTCTTTGCTATGTTAAAGATAATACGACCGGATCTGTTCATAACGGACGCAGACGGTTGTATTATCAGTAACGGAAGTGTTTTTGCTGAACCAAAAACGCAAGTGTGAAAGTAGCCTTAGCGACCATATAACTTTTTTAACTACAACTTTTTTTATTTTTCCATTTTGGTAGCCATAGCAGGGCTTATAAGATACAGTTTTTAACGGCACCATTTTGGGGTACACATAATTTACTAATTAAATGGGTATTCCCATCTTGGACATTGGGGGCATATCGCTAGGGGGCATACCTCTGGGATCCGCACCTATACTTTAAATGGAGCCCGCAAAGTGCAGGAGGGCGCACCGCGCATGTGTGGCCACCCTCTATTCATTTCTATGGGAGCGCCGAAAATAGCACTACTCGGTGCAGGGCACCCTCCTGCACTTTGCAGGCTACGTTCTAAGGATAGGTACTGGTCCCAGAGGTGGGACACACACCTATCAGACATTGGGGGCATATCCTAGTGATATTCCCCCAATATCTAAGATTGGACGACCCCTTTAACTTTTATTAACTCTTTCTAGGGGGATAGAAAGTTTTTACGTTATAAATTTTGAGGCATAAATAACATTATGACTTTATTCTCTGGGTCAATCAAGCCCAGTACAATTACAGCCATACCAAACATATATAGTGTTTTTTAAGTTTTACTACTTTTGCACAATAAAACTTTTTTTTAAAAAAAAAGAAAGAAAATGTTTTTGCATCGCTGCATCCCAAGAGCTGAGTGAGGGCTTTATTTTTGCGGGACGACTTGTACTTTTCAATGGTATCAGGGTTGCTAACTGTCCAGAAATTTCTGGACAGTCTGTAAAAATAGGCAGCTTTTTTCCTGTGTCCGGAAAAAATAAAAATAGATGTGCCCATGATTTTTTTTTGAGGCTGGTGGTATTTGACAAGATTATTTTGGTGGTAATTATCAGCATTTTATAGCTCACAGTAAGGGCCCGTTCACACGACGAGATGACCAAAATCGCGGAATAGGTGCGGGCCCATTCACTTCAATGGCCGTGCCATGGCTCTGCAAGAAAATATAGAACATGTCCTATTCTTGTCCGCAATAGCGGACAAGAATAGGCATCTTGTATGGGGCGCCCCGGCCATGTGTTCCTCAATCCGTCTGAATGGCCCCTAAATGTTGGTAATTAGTTCTAATCAGTATATGGAGCTATAGGCATATATTTCTTATAATCTTTATCATTCATTAAGATTTTCCAATTTGTCTGAAAAAAATTATGGCTGTCCGTGAATTTGGGATAAGTTGTCCAGAAGATAGATAGATAGGTAGATAGATATGGAATAGATATGAGATAGATAGATAGATAGATAGATAGATAGATAGATAGATAGTAGATAAAAGATAGATAGATAGATAGATAGATAGATAGATAGATAGATAGATAGATAGATGATAAAAGATAGATAGTAGATAAAAGATAGATAGATAGATAGATAGATAGATAGATAGATAGATAGATAGATAGATAGATATGAGATAGATACATAAAAATTAGATAGATAGATAGATAGATAGATAGATAGATAGATAGATAGATAGATTGATATGGAATAGATAGATATGAGATAGATAGATAGATAGATAGTAGATAAAAGATAGATAGATAGATAGATAGATAGATAGATAGATAGATGATAAAAGATAGATAGATAGATATAGATAGATAGATGATAAACGATAGATAGATAGATAGATAGATAGATAGATAGATATGAGATAAATAATAGATTGATATGAGAAAGATACATAATAGACAAATAGATACATAGATAGATAATAGAACCTGAGGACTCCCCTCATATTGCAGATGATCGTCAGGGTCCCATCAAAGGGATACTTTTTGATCAGTTTGTTGTCAATGAGACCCTTCAAAGAACCACTTTAAACCTTCCTACTTACTTTTATCAAATCTACTTCTCTTCACAAGCTTGATAATGTCAGACACTGAGCTGAATGAAATCTACCCAGCAACACAGGATACGTTGATATTGGAGAGGTCTATGTGCGGCATGTTCTGGCCTTGAGCTTAGAATAAATGGCAGCGGCTGCTTTCTTACAGGATCTGTGACGCAATGTGGTGCCTGCTTCTGCCTCTCCACACACCAACCATCCCGCTCTCCACAACGCAGGTGACTCATTTCCATTCATGGACTCAATGCTGTAAACTCTCGGTGACATAATTTTATAAAATGATCATCAACATAACTGCAGATTGTAAGCGAGCTCCTGGCATGCCGGTCTCCAATACAACGCCATGCCGTTTTCATAACCATTTATATGTGTGATTAAGCTAGTTTATGTCGTACGTCCCCATTCATCAAACGTCTCATAAAGGCAGACACATAACATCTCTGTCCCAAAAATCAATTGGAACACCTTCATATGCAGATGTTTTATCAGCTTGAGGGCTCATGCCCACGGCCGTATTTATTTTGCAGTCCGCAAAAAACTGATCCGCAAAAAATGCGGATGATGTCCATGTGCATTCCGTCTTTTGTGGAATGGAACAGCTGGTCCCTAATAGAACAGTCCTATCCTTGTCCGCATTGCGGACAATAATAGGAAACCCCTTTATCTAGGCCCCACACTGCATTAGAACTGTCAGTAAAGCTTCCGTCCTCTGCTCACTCTGTCCCAGTCTACACAGCAAAGTTGACAAGTGAGCTACAGAAAAAAAAGTCAGCTTAGAGCCCATTCAGATGACAGGTATGTGTTTTGTGGTCTGCAAATTGCGGATCCACAAAACACGGATATCGGCCATGTGTATTCCACATTTTGTTTCATGCACACGGCCAGTCAGGGGCTGATTGGCCATAAATCTTACAGGGAAATTTCCCAGTGGGCCAATGCCCAGGGGGCCACCTGAGCCCTCCTCACAGCGACCAGTGGAAGTTTTTGGGCATGTATTTTGTGCTGCTGGCAGTATTTTGTGATGGACTGTGGTATTTGGCTCTGTTGGGGTGGTGTAATGTGCCACAATATGGTATTGCTGGCTCTGCCTTCATCAATTTGGACCCGACTACAAAACGGGGCCACTTTTAGTATTTTTTCCAGGGCTACTTTAAGTTCCCAGTCCGCCCCTGCGACCAGCCCTATCATAGAAATATCTATTCTTGTCCACAATTGGGGACAAAAATAGGAAATGCTTTATCTTCTTTGCGGGGCCACGGAATGGAAGTACGGATGCGGACAGCGCACGGTATGCTGTCCGCATCTTTGGCGGCCCCATTGAAATGAGCCCTTAGCGTGACTGCTCTAGTGACCAAATTAAAGGGGTATTCTCATTTTAGACAATGGGGGCATATCGCTAGGATATGCCCCCATTGTCTTATAGGTGCGGGTCCCACCGCTGGGACCCGCACCTATATCCAGAACGGAGCGGGAGCGCTGCGCCTGGAGGACCCCAGGTTTCCGGGGGTCCGGCCACCACCAGGCGCAGCTCCCCGCGCCGCTCATAGAAATGAATGGGAGCCGGGCCCTGCATGCGCGGTGCGCTCCCATTCATTTCTATGGAGCCGACGGAAGTAGACGAGCCAGCGCTCGGCTATTTTCGGCGGCCCCATAGAAATGAATGGAGGGCGGCTGCGCATGCGCAGTGCGCCCTCATTCACTTCGGGGGCTCCGTTCTGGAAATAGGTGTGGTTCCCAGCGGTGGGACCCGCACCTATAAGACAATGGGGGCATATCCTAGCGATATGCCCCCATTGTCTAAAATGAGAATAACCCTTTAAAAGCTGCAACATTTTAGCACCTACAACTTAAACCAATATATTTTAAAATAGAAACCTGATTTAGATGTTATCATTTCAGTAATTTTGAGTAATTACATTATTTCATATTGATAAGGTTTAAAAACATCAAAATATTTGTTCTAATTTCTTAAAATATTTTATTTCATAGTTTAGTCAGACCCATTCAAATGAATGGTGCTAAGCTGCAATAATATGCAAAATAACCGTGGAGCCCCAGTTATGAGTCAAAAATGACTGTTTCCCAGGGAGCTTTGCACTTTGGATTGCTGTGTTGAGACTCTTAAATGAGGCTCCACGGTGTTTTTTGTAGCTGGTCTCCCCGAGATCAGCTATCGTTTTGTTTCGCTAAGCTGCAATACCAGTCACTGCCTATAGACAAGGGTGGCGCTATATCTGGGAAAAAAAGCAGACCCATTTTCTAATTCAACCCTATGAAATCTATAAAATTGTAGCTGTACTTTAGGTATTCATCCAAAGAGATCTTGTTTCAAAATGACAACTTGATCTATTTCCCAAAAACTTACGTATTTAGCAAAAGCCCTAACGTCATCCGAACTTTATTTCTATAGCAAGTTTCACACAGGGCGACAGCTGGGTCACTTCTACTCCAACATGTGTGGGGATTAAAGAAGCAAAGAATCATTCACTTGTAACTGGTAGATCTCCAGGGTGCAACATCCAGAGACAGTAAAAACTGATGAGAAGGAAAGTCACTAAGTGAGCGTGCATCGCTGTGTCAATCAGGGTAAGTTTACGACCTGCAGCTATGAGAATAACAAAAAAGTAACAAAAAACATATAAAGCGGCCGAGGATTGTAGTGCAGGAGGTTGATTGAACGTCAATAAAAGTGTACTTATTATTTTTAAAAAAACTTTTGACGTCATAGTGGTGGGGGTGCAGGTGCTGAGAACCCCACCGATTTCCAAATGAGCATAACTGAGTGTTGTGCCTCTTTGCCAGATTCTCACGCATCTAACACCTCTTGTATATGATATATACAGTATCACAATCCTTTGGTCCCTTTGTCTATTTTCCTAGCCCTAGAATCAGTCATTTGAGCCATATGCAAATTAGTTGAAAAGAGCCCAAGGGGCAGTCCCCAGAGCCAATGGTGGCACCCCATTTACGCTCATTGGCAAAAAAAAATAACGCACAGGGATAGAAATGTCGGATTGCTGCAAAACTTGGCATGCAGTTATGTCTCAGGCAGATTTGTAAATGATTACATGGGTGGTCTGATTAGACACTGGATCTTTTCACAAGAGGGCGTAAAAATGGTTCCCCTCCATAGCTCTATATAAAAAGGCCCCTCTCAGAGACTACTTTTGGGTAGTGTACCTCTTCATGAGAGATCGTTGACTGCTAGACACACCTTTACAAGGCACTTAAAAACAATTTGCCCAGTTCAGAGACTTTCAGAGGAGGCACATTATTGGACTGAGAGAAATAAGATGGTCCTTTAGACAAATTGTCCACCATGTAGGCCAGAAGTCAGCAACCTTCGGCACTCCAGCTGCTGTGAAACAACAATACCCAGCATGTTCCATTCATTTCTATTGGAGTTCGGAGAAGAGAAGAGTAAGTATGCATGCTGGGAGTTGTAGTTTCACAACAGCTGCAGTGCTGGAGGTTGCCTACTCCTGGTCTAGGCTGTTCTGACCTAGCTATTACGAGGTTGTAAGAACAGCAGTGACATGAGGGCACATACGCATGGTGAACAGGCAGATTAATAGTAGAGAGGATTGTTTGATCCGCCAACAAGCATGAGCAGCTCCCACAATATTGTTGTCCTCCATCCAGGCACAGGTGGCACCGTCATTTCACACCGTTGTCTCTACCCAGACCATTTCCAGGTGCTTAGCAGCACAAAACTTGGTGTCACGGAGGCCATGATGTATCCATCACCTGTGTTCGTAGTGGTGTCATGAAATCTGGACTGGAACTGTATCATCTTCAGTAACAAATCTGTATCGGATCATAAAATGGTACATTTTGAGTATGGAGGCCTCATGATGAGCACTTTAATCCTAATTTTACTGTGGAGTGACACATTTCCCTAACTGCTGGTCTGATGATCTGGGGGCCATCATATACATGTCACCCCTAGTGACCCACTTGAGGCTCAGTGATATGTGCAGGTCGTCCTGCCACCACATGTGTTCCTCTCACGGCAGGGCTTCCATCAGGCACTAGATTTATCACCAATTGGGCATTACGTATTACGTATATCATCATTACATTCACACATATAAAAATGAATTCCATTCCAACCTCCTCTTGGGGCATTGTTTGTCAATGACTATATATCGAGCCCCACTCACTTCCTCGGTATCTTCTCCTCGCCATCTCCTTCAGCTCTCTACGCCAGCAAGTCCCTGGATGACGTCATGTGCAGGAGCACTATGCACTGACGTCAGTACCATGCACTATGCAAGCTTTTTGAGCATGTGCAGTGAACTCAAAGATGTCGCTGCCCACAGAGCTTGTGCAGGCGCAAGATGAGTGCAACATGTTGACGTAGAAAGCTGAAGGAGGTGGAACGAAGAGACAGAAGGGAGGAGCGCCGCTCAATGTAAATGGGAGTGCCTGGGCACTGTTAGCAATGGGAACCACCCCTTGGGCTCTTGTGAACAAATTGGGATATGGCTCAAAAGATGTTTTTCTGGAGATAAGAAAATAAGCAAAGGACCAAACGGTATGTTTGTTATCCGGTGTATGTCACCTACATGACATCAGGAACTGTTTAAAGTGTAACTTTTGTTCTTCTTTTTATTTTTGTAATGCGTAGGGACAGTGATGTTGAACATTTTTGTAATATACTTTAATTACTAAAATTGTACATTTCTATTAGAAAAATAGCTCTAAAGTGGCCCATTTTGAGTCTTAACAATGCTCATCTGTCTTCTGTTTACATAACTGTGGAGACTTGCTCATCACTGACTGTGTTATGTAAACAGAAGACAGAGGAGCGTTGCTAAGGTTCAAAATGGGCCACTTTAGAGCTATTTTTCTAGTAGAAATGTGCAATTTCAGTAATTAAAGTATATTACAAAAATTGTCAGAATCAATGCCCCTATACATTACACAAATAAAAAAAGAAGGACAGTTACACTTTAAAGTAGGAAAATTTAACAGCCACCTATAGAATACGACCACTTCTAGAGAGCAGGGGACAAATAAAATTATAATTGTTATTTTCCATGTTACAATGATGATAAGGGCTTTATAATAAGCTTTGAAAATGCTGCTGAAGTTACAAAAGAAAGAAGAAAAAGGGGAAGCCGATTACCATGTGTTTTCTAAACGTGCTGGATCAATAGCTGCCCTCTGGTAATTTTCATCTATTGTTTATGCATTGCAGCAGCGAGTATCTCCATGCAGTGATGCTGATGGCCCCCGTTATTGCTGGCTGGAAAATATTCACATTTTAATCTACTATCTCCTTCTCCTGTTCTGTGGGTGACATTATTTGTCAAGTCATGTTAACTTCAAAGCCTACTCGCAGACACTCAGGGACTTTGCTCTCGTGTAGCTATGGATGGTCACACCCTGCAGTACTGGCCTGTGTTAGGCGCTTGTCATCATCATCATCATCGGATATTTTGCTCTGGGGTCTCTGTCCTGCAAATCTCTTGCTGGATAGCAAACTAGTCGTCGCTAAAATGCTGTGTGCCACTTTAGTATCACATTAACGGTTTAGGTACAGCTATTATATCATATACAGATGTAGTAGAGATGACTGTCCTTCTGTTCTTTGTGACTTCACCTTGATTTTTTTGATAAAGTACCTGGCATACTGGCAGTCCTATGTAAAAACAGAGACCTAGTGATAGGACCATGAGTTAGGTCCAGGGGTGCACCACCAATGAGGCCAGGTGAGGCGATTGCCTCAGGCAGCACCAGAAGGGGGCAAGAGGGGGCACCTTTGGTTAGGTCCAATGACCAAACCGGCTCTGCTATGTCTATAATTAGTATTTAGATTGATTATTCTAGTCACTTAATTGGCTAAGATCCTTAACTAGAAACAAACTGTCTCTGCAGAAATAACCTCCTTATATGAAATGAATTGATCCACGATACTGTGTTACTGTGAATGATTCGTATAATACAGTATCGACACCGCATCCTGCAAGGGTAATGTTCAGTTATAGGATGGAGGTCATTGATTTCGAATAGCAGCTTGAATTGATGTGGGAATGGCATTGCTCTGCTGGAATTTATGGAAATGATGTGGAAATTACAGTCATCCCTTCCCCATTAAGAAATACGACATTTCTATTTACCAAGCTCTAAGTCTGGGTTTACACATTCCGTTTTTTTTACACAGCTTTTAAAGCCAAAGTCAGTAGTGGATTTGCAGTCAAAGGGTTTGAGGTGGTCCCAACACTATACTGAGTCCCCCAGACACTGTTGAAGTGTCACCATGTGTTGTTGCTCTCTGGAAGGAATGGTAAGGCGTGGTGCACCCTAATGGGAAATACGTTCAGAGACTCAGAGTGTTCAGTAAATCAGTGTGCTTCTTTACCGGAGGAACTCAAGTGCAAAACAATACAGGCAAGGAGGCACTGAGATAGCTCCTCCAGTCTCCTCCTTGGCAGCAGAAGGTTCCTTGTTGAGGAAAGGCCTGAGCTAGCTGTCCCTGTCTCTCTCAGAAGGCTGATACCCTGGCCTAATGGCTGGTGGCCAAGGGTTTCAGGCTCAGTCATAGGGCAGGGTGTCCCAATCTCAGCATCTTCTTCTGGTCACTTGTGTTTTCTGGCAGAGTCTCTCCTACTAAACACTGGTCCCTATCTTCAGATCCTTAGGCCTTCTGACTCCTCTACTTTTATAAAGTTTCTAACTGATCCAGAACCTTCTAGTGGGAGGGGTGAAGCTGGAGAAGCACAGCCTAACAAAAGTAATGTTGCAGCTAGGCTGTCAACCCTCCACCATCAAGAGAACCCCAACAACGACTGGGCCGGAGACCCCAAAAGTATTTTTTTTGTTTTCCCCAAAGGAAGAAAGGGTGCACCCTACCAATACTGCATGGCTCAGGGAGTGCTAGGGTGTGGATGATTGCCACCATGATAGCTACCACCTCCATCATTGCCACTACCACAACCACTCTGCTCCTCTTAGGCCCCATGCAGACGACCGTGTTTCACGGCCCGATACGGGCCGTGAAAGCCTGGCCTGTGCTACCCCAGAGGACGGGAGCGCACGGCGTCATTGGTTGCTATGACGGTGTGCGCTTCCTGAGGCCGCCGCTGTACAGTGAAACACTGTACACGCCCGTATCGGGCCGTGAAACACGGTCGTCTGTATGGGGCCTTACTCTCACTGGGCATGTTGTATATATGCAAGTATGGTTTTGAGCTGATCAGATCAGCTGATCAAGATGTGCTGTCTGACAACCCTATATAAAAGACTATGGTTGTCAGGCAGTGTCTTCATTCCGCTGTAAAGAGTTTGTCTCGTATCATTCATCTGTTGTGCTCAACACTGGATTGGCACTGCACTGACACCTCCTGTAAACATTAGGTTTGGGGTGAGGACCACATTTGTTGTAAATTTAGAATCCAGTATAAGGCTCAGGTAGGATAAGGTACGCCCCCCTCCCCCTTGGATCTAAGACAAAATGGATTCAGCTGTCACATAGATGCTGAAGTGGGAAAGCACTTTGAACAACCTGGCCCTCTTATCTCTACATAGAATATACTTTGGCATCTTCTCATTTCACATTTCTGTTTTCAGTAATTCACCCTCCCTTCTCCTCTTCCTCTCATTCTTACTTTTGACAAAATAATCTCAGAAAATATTTATTATGTTACAATTTGCTTCTGATGTGTTTAAATTTTAATAGACTGTATCACATAGTAAACCGGAGAAGAGCATCCTCTATTTTACTGATGATATAAAGAAAATGTCAAGCCATATAAAGTAATAATTCAAAAAGAAGCTGCAGTCAGGCACAAAATGTGAAGTGACTACAACAGTATACTTAAAAACAGAATCTCATATTGGCAACATAGATAGCTTAACAGGTTTGTCCAGGCTCTAGATACTGATGATCTATCCTGAGAATAGGTCATCACTATCAGGTCGGTGGGGATCCGACACCCCCACCGATCAGCAGATCTCGGATGGAGCCGAGACGCAGACAACTCTGTCCACTGTGTGGTGGCCCTGCCAGGTTGCTTCAGCTCATTCTCCCATTCTGTTCATAGGCCATCAATATCTAGAGCCTGGGCAACTACTTTAAAGCGCTTAGAAAACCCATTTTGCAGTACTCTGTTTTGGAGATTTTGGGTAAACAGAGTGGAGTACCTCTGCAAAGACCTCCATCAATTAGCAGAGGATGGCTACATCTTGTTATGGAGGACCCAGCACGTCTATGCATTGATTCCAATGGGCACCATAAAATACTTAAAGGGATTTTAACTAGGATTTTAGCAGGAATGTGTCGTCAGAAAATGACATTGTTTAAATCATGTTTTTAATTATAATGTTTAAGAATGTTTGATTTTTTTTTTGTATTTTTCCATGTTGCTATCTATAGCAAAAATAGTATATAATCCTCCAGTTTTTACACTGGCCACTAGGCCTAAAATATGTCAAGACTTCCTATCTTTTGAGAGCAGTTACAAGGAACATATGGACAAAATGGACAGGAGAGGACCTCATTGACTTCTGTAGGAGAGTTTTCTAGGCATGCTCTGTGACCTGTGCAGAGGTCAGGAAGGAGCTAATAAGCTGAGATATCACCTATTGTGAATAGTGGATCCTGTCTTATCTATGTAAACATGCAACTTGTAAACGGTCCTTTACGTGGGCCGAGAATCTGCCAGATAATTGCTAAAGAGCGTTCACAGGAACACTCATTAGCAATTATCTGGAGCTGTAAGTGCCGCCGATCACCCATCGAAAGAACAAAACACTCGTTCGTCGGTTAATTGGATCCTTTGTGTAGGCACCTAAATCATCGTTTGCCGGCAGCAGACTGTGCCATCTAAACACGCTGTGCTGCCGGCAAATAACGAGTCTATATGGGGAAGAGTGATGACATTAGTGATCGCTCCTCCCCATACTGTAAGATTTACATGCTCTCCACTGATGAGCTTTCTTCCTGACATTCGCTTGCAGAATCATTCCGTTTAAAGGGACCTTAACTTGGCAGTGATGTCAGATTTCCAGCAATCATATATTAGCGGCTGACATTTTACAGTTCAGAATGCAGAGAAGAAGGCATCTGCCACCAAAAAGGAATCATTTTTTGTCACCTTTTTTATTTTCAAAAGCATAAATATCTGTGTGTTATTAATCAGACTGTGTTGCTTTAAAGTTGTCCTAGAAGACCCGAGAGCGTCATACATGAATTTTTAGGGAAATTAGGACTTAGGGCTGAATTGATTTGGTTCTGCATACAATCTGACAACCGATTCAGTTATGTGAATATAACCTGAAACTAAATAATAAAAAAAAAAAAGTTTGCTTACCTCTACTGTGTTGACAATAAAAAGCTTGAAAGGGGCTAGATACTGTCCTAGGAGACCCCACAGTGTCATACCTGTATACTACTTTTCAAGACAATTAAGGTACTTTGATTTGGGTCAAATTTATTTGGACCGCATTGAATCTGATGACCAATTCCATGATTAGTGCCTTGTATTGAATAGCTACCCTGTGTCAATGTCCAGGCCTTAGAATGTGACTCAGGATGCCAGCCTAAACCAAAATCTTTTCCATAAGAAATAGAGACCCAGAGACAGCTTTTTCAGTCATCAGTGCAGAGCAGGGGACTGAATTAGTGGTCTAAAGAGACTTTGGGTCTTGGGTATGGGTCTGGGGGAAAAAAAAGTTTCTTCTTATGGAGACCTCCAAGTTGGCCTTAGGAATTTCATAGGGCTCCCTCGGAAAAAGAGAATGTCAGCTTATGTCCTGACACACACGATTGTGAGTAATATTCGGACTGGGTGGCATGAGTGTAAAAATATGTATAGCACATATAAAGCAAGGGGCGATTCAGTGAAATTTCTTTCTGGTTTCTTTATTGTATCTATAATGCTTAGTTGAGACAAAGTAGCAGCTGCAGGTTTCTGAGTGCTAAGGATAAGCCAGATTGGACTGCTATCCAGACATTTAGGGATTAGGCCAATGTCCCGCTCTGTAATGTCTGACTAGCCTTTGTTATGCACAGCCTCAAAGCATGCATCAATCCCTAATCACCCTCGGGAATTTATTGCTCAGATTGTTAAAAAAAAAACCTAATTAATCAGTTTAGAAAGCTAAGCCAATTGGCTAGTATTACACCGCGCCGGCCAGCTATGTAATGTGCACTTCCGGATAATGGTGCCCTCTTGCTCCGAATCAGTGCTCTGGAGACTGCCGGCTTGTGGCACGCTGTCATTCGTATAGCAGTAGATTCTGCTCACTATACTGCTAAATAATGTATCTCAGCATTTATATGTTGATCCAGTGATGTGTTATACTTGATAAAGAAGTTGCTATGGCTTTGAAATGCGTTATTCATCAGTGTTCACCCATGTTTGGAAAATGACTATATCCCCTTAGTTAACTATTACTTTCCATCATATAAACAGCACCAAAGAAGTATTACACTTCTCTCCACTACACGTCTCCCAACTGTAACAGGGAGCCGGTGGCCTCCCTGCAGTGCTGCCGGCATCCCTCTGTGGAGGAGGAGCCGGCGACGTACGCGACCGGTGTCTTCATCTCCATGACAACAGGGGGAAGGGAGGAGCCAGAGGAGCATGCTTCCTCAGTGCGGCTGGCATCCTCGTCCCCTAGGCAACGATCAGGGGTAGGAGTGAGTGCCGACATGATTAGTTGGCACTTAGCTGTTGGGCTGCGTCTGACACGGGTCACGTGACGCTGGCCACGTCACGTGACCCATCAGTCTAGCCTATTTAAACAGGCAACCTGCTGGCCACAGGTTGCCTGTGATTGGTTTCCCTTTTTGAAGTTTGCCACTCTACTGTAGCTCTCGTTCGTTCTTTTACTACCTGGATATTAACCTCGGCTTGTTACCTCAACTTTGACCTCTCTTGACCATCTTGTGACTGATGCTACCTCTTGGTTTTGACTTTTGGCTTCCCCTGGTTCTGGTTTTGTCGCTGCTTCGGATTTGATCGCCCTCTCGGTTCTGGACTCGGGTTGGTAACGTTTCACTTCTGTGTCCTGTCTTTTGTTTGTTGTTTGTTCCCCATTGTTCCTTTTACTTTAAGGCCCTGCACTTTACCTAAGTTAGGGACCGCCATCCAATTGTGGACTGTCATTTAGGACGGATCGTGCAAGTAGGTAGGGACAGTGGTGTGGGTGGAACTCAGGGCTGCACTGTTCCCTACTTATTCACATTTTCACTCCTTTATGGTTGGACTTCCCTTGTTGTGGTGTTGGGCAAGCATCAGTTAGCACTACTTCTACCTATATGATTTTAGCATACTTCAGATGATACTTTATTAAAGGGGTTTTCCAATGTTATAAAACTGATAGATTAGCCTTAGGACAGGTTATCAATATTGGATTGGTGGGAGTCCAACTCTTGGCACCATAACCAATCAGACGTTTGAAGGTGCCACAATGCAGACTGGAACTCCACTGATCTAATATTGGTGGCCTAACCAAAGGATAGGACATTCATTTTCAAGAAACGGAGCATAGTCTAGAGAATATTAGGACCAACGTCAGGTAGGAAAGATTGATACTCATCTGAACTTCAAAAAAACTGGACATTGGATCTTAAACACAGAGTTGGTGGCCACCTTGCAGCCACATGAGACACTGGAATTCTGGAACATTTGGATGAGATGGATCATAGTAGACTTTGCAGATGGATAAAATGTTGGTAGCTGTGGATTAAGGCCTCTTATTGTAGTTAATACTGTCTCAGGAAAAAAATATCCCAGAGCCTTAAGTAAAACATTTACATTTTACAATATAAAGGTCAATAATTCAGTCAGTGGGGCGATATTCCAAAATTAGCTTATTTGAAAATCAAATATACATCAGACACTTGAAGTACAAGGCAAGGATAGATTGTGGGGCAGAGGGGAGGAATGTATTGGGGGCATTACCTACATTTAGTATTCCTTGCCTACTTGTCTGACCAAACAACACCTCGTATCTCAGCTTCCTAGACCATTAGCATTTGACCAGTGGGATACTGAGGTCAACTGTATTGATAAGCTAAAGGAGTTGTCCAGCTGACAATCCCTGGGGTCCTAACCTGTTCCTCTTAACATTACGTAACATAACATAAAGAAAAACCCCAAATGCTCACCTGTCCTTGCGGGACCAGGGAGCGGCTTGGTGGCCAATGACAGGCCTCAGCGGTCACATCAGCACCACACTGGTCCACAGGTTGTGATTGATATGGGGTGAAACTGCAATTCCTGGCACAACCAATAGACAGGTGCTGTTTTTCTAATCCTGTAAAACCACTATGATTTGGGCCTGAATCAGATTAAGTGTTCATTCAGGAGAAGTCAGAGATGTGCTGGAGATCCCGAAGTACATAAATCAATAAGTAATGTGGAAATGTGTACAGTATAAGTGCTGGAAGGTATGTATATCCCACACAGATACCTCAGCTGGGCGAGATAACTGAAATTCAGAAAGCTGCAGTGGTTTCAGCAAAGTGTAGTTAGCTGAGACAGTTTTGTCTAGATGTTGTTCTGGGCTGGATTTCATTTGGACTGAGGGAAAGGTTTGGAAGTGGGATCTGCCAGTCCACAGGCTTCCAGTACAGGTATTGCGGTTAGCTGAGGAGATTGCAGGTGAGGCCTGTTATTGTAATCACAGAGGGAAAAAACAACCCTCTGCATATGAGAGTGGGGAAGAGAAAGGCTGAGGAAGCCTGAGAGACTAGGAAACAAAGGCCTGCAGAGGCTCTGGGTGGTCTCAGTCAGGAGGGCTGAGGGGCCACAAGGCTTTGTAAAGCCTGAAGTTTGGGGGGCCCAGCGACGCCTACAGAAAGAGGGTTACACGGTCAGAGTCAGGAGGACTTCTGGACCATCTCCCCCAAAAGGTGCTGGTGAGGTCACAGCCAGGAGACTGCTGGACTGTACGGCTGAGGAAGCCAGATAGAATACTGTGTGTGAACGGTGTTCTGTAGGTGAGATAGAGACAACACGTGTACGCGGTACATTCCAGATGGGCAGGTGTTTATTTGAATGTTTTCATCTGTGTTGGTGCTAAAGAGCAAAAATAAAGAACCATTTGCACGTTAAAACTCCATGTGTGTCGGAAGATTTGTGATTACGACCCCCTGAGAGAGAGCGATCCTTTAAACTAAAAAAAAAAACTGTAAGAAAAGATGGAGTGAAGCAGAGTGAACTGTATACCACTGAGGTCAATGATCACCTTCAGCGGTCACATGCCATATTAATCTATGTCACTGCTGCAGCCTTGTACGCGCGTCAGAGGAGGACCGGAGCTGCAGTGTAAGAAATGGCAGTTGAGTAAGGCCCCTCGCACACGACCATATTTTCACCTTTGCATATAGACCTTGCATTTCTATGGGCTGCAAAAAATGCAACCAGCACGCAGATGTCACCTGCGTGCTGTCCGCATCCATGTAGCCATATGTCCGGCCTGCAAAAAAAAAAAAAAATCCTATTTTTGTCCATTTTACAGACAAGAGAAGGCATTTTTTCAATAGGGCGGGATGTATGGGACACACACAGGCAGTATCCGTATTATGCGGATCCACAGTCTGCGGACTGCAAAACAGACACGGTCATGTGCATGAGTCATAGGCCCCAGGAGAGTATAGGCTCATCATGTATTTAATGAGGATGTTTTTATTACGGCAGATAACCCCTTTAGCCTGAACGGTACATTTTTGGAGATGGCTTTTTATAAATATGACATCCTTTCTTTTGCCTTATAACTATTTTAACCAAGCGCTGTATAAAACTGTGTCTGAATACACGATTGTAGTGGGAAAGCATCTGTGATTGAATTCCAGAGCAAACAAGGAACGCTTGACACGGTTCAGGGTGGACTGCTGGAGGCAACAGGATCACTGATTGAACTGCACACATTGTACCAGGAAATGTGAAATCAGGAGTCTGCCTACTTGTATGTAAAGTATATAGTGGGCATGTAGGGCGTCTGCTCCAAACAAGACTGCTTGAAGTTAGGATATTTGATCCAAATGCTACTTCCCCTTCTATGGCTAGAGGAGAATTAGTCTGATCTTCAGGTACCATTGTCCTTCAAGTCTCGTATTGACTTTAGATACCAAATATGTGCAGGGCTGTCTCTATATGGGCCCTTTGGATGGCAGAATGGACCTCCTAACTACCCAACACTTAGCTTGACCAGCATAAAGAAGATCTACTCAGATTGTCATGTACACCCCAGCCCAATGGGCCCTGGCATTGGCCCGGTTTTGCTTGGTGCTGCAGTCTTGCAAATGTATCTGTATAGTAGTTTTAGAACTGTATATGTGTTTGCCCAGTAGACTAAGCACCAAAACATTTTATGGTCACTTTAGAGTTGATCTGAAAAGGAAACAACTGTGCTTCCATGCCATATTCTACAGGCACTTATACTGACAGCCAATAAGACCCTCTAGGCCAGGGCTGGCCAACCTGAGGCTCTCCAGCTGTTGTAAAACTACAACTCCCACCATGCCCTGCTACAGGATGATAGCTGCAGGCAGACTGGGCATGCTGGGAGTTGTAGTTTTGCAACAGCTGGAGAGCCGCAGGTTGGCCAGCCCTGCTCTAGGCTAAAACCTCACCAAACAAGACCTTGTAGCTCAGCTTCCTCCACAGTATTTTAAGAGAGGGATAAATGAGTACAGTGATCCCTCAAGATACAATGGCCTCAGGATACAATATTTTCATCATACCATGGTCTTTTCTGATCCATCGTAAGTTGAAACTAGACTCAACATACAATGTCTCAGACTCAGATCCAACCAATCAAGGTCAGTTCTCTGGTAACATAGCTGGATTAGTTGCTAGTTAGCAGCTATTCTTGACTGTTATATGTAAGGACTTGTTTAATATGTCTTAGTTATCTGCTTATTTTTCTTGAACCTTCATTTTCTCTTATCTTGGATGACATTTTGGGACTTTGGAAACAATTACTCAACTTACAATGGTTTCAACATTCAATGGTCGTCCTGGAACCAATTAATATTGTATCTTGAGGGACCACTGTATTAAGAAGTGTTTAGGCTTTAAAGGAGTTTAAAAGGATTAGGAAAACATAGCTGATTTCTCCTAGAAACAGCGCCACGCCTTTCCACCGGTTGCTTGTGGTATTGTACCTCAACCCTGATCACTTCAGTGGAGTTAAAGGGTGTTCCCATCTTTTAAAGTGATGGTTTATGGTGAAAGGGATGCTGCTCCAAATAAGTGCTGTGGACCCCTCTGTTAGGTACTTACAGTCACCATCCAGACCACTGCCAATGAACCGTAAAACTACTACCAGCCTCCTGGAACCTCACCAAGTAGTGTGATACTAAGGCTGGATGGACTTTGGCTGGTAGGGACCCATAGGATAAGTCTACAGATCTGATAACAGAATACTGCTATGGCCAAACTAGTAGCAGACCTTTTAGAAAGACTAGAGAGGTAGAGACAAACATGAAGAATATACTACAGGAGAGGTTAAATCCAGAGACTAACCAGAGTCAATTACCAGGAGATTAGATGTAAGCAGGATCAGCAGCTACAATGATAATCCAAAAAAACAAGCCAGGAGTAAAAACCATAGTCACATAGTACAGAGCCTAGAGAAGAAAAACGAAGTCACAGGCAATAATCATAGGAAACAGCTGACTTAAAGAGGACCTTTCACCACTCCTGACATGCCTATTTTAACCCTTTCTACCCCAGAGGTTTTTTTGGTTTTGCGTTTTCGTTTTGCGCTCCTTGCCTTCAAACAGCCATAACTGTTTTATTTTTCTGTTCAGATAGCTGTATGAGGGCTTGCTTTTTGCGGGACAAGTTGTACTTTCCAACGCCACCATTTAATATTGTATATGGTGTAGTGGGAAGCGGTAAAAAAATTCCAAATCGGGTGAAATTGCAAAAAAAACGCTATTCCGCTAGAGTTCTACGGGTTTCTTATTTACAGCGTTCGATGTGCATTAAAACTGACCAGTTACTTTCATTCTACTGGTCAGTAAGAATCCGGCAATACCTAATATGTATAGTTTTTCCTGAGTTTTGATAGTGATAAAATAATTAGAAAGTTGCCCTTTTTTTTCTTTTCCTTGTCATATCTTGACCCCTATAACTTTTTGGTATTTATGTGTACGAAGCTGTATGGGGGCTCATTTTTTGCGGGGCGATCTGAAGTTTTTATTGATACCATTCTGGGGTGTGTATGACTTTTTGATCACTTTTTATTTAATTTATTTTAGAAAAAAAAAGCGACAAAAAACGGCGAATCGCCATTTGGACGCTTTTTTCCACCACACAATTCGCCGTATTGGAATTTTTTTTTATATTTTAAAAGTACGGGCGTTTTCGGTCACGGTGATACCCATGATGTCTATATTTATTGTTATTTAGGTATTGATTTTTTCATTATACGGAAAGGGGGGTGATTTGAACTTTTATATATTTTTTATTTTTTATATATTTTTTAACAATTTTTTAAATTTTTTTCTGACTATTTTTAAGCTCAAATATGAGCTGATATATTGTGTTTTTTTTTATTTATGAGCAATCAGGGATTTACTAGACTGAGATAAATCCATGAATTGCTCATTTCTTATCCTGGCCTGCCATCTAGTGGCCAGAATAAGAATTGCACTTTGAAAACTGTAATCCTCACCAGAGAGGATTACAGTTTTCATATGGTGTACAGACACCCTGATTGGCCACTCGGGGCGTCTGTACACCACCCGGAAGCGTACGCTTCCGGGTTCAGACGCATCCTGATGCCGTGATCACGTGTGATCACGGCATCAGAAGGGCCTAGAAGACGCCGCCGATGGCGGTAAGTAGCGGCAAGTCTCTGCTGTTAGAAACAGCAGAGACTTGCCGGCCATGACGCCCGCCGCACCCGCGAGCGGGCGTCATGTCCCCGCACCGCACCAGCGCCGTACATGTACGGTGCTATAGCTACATGCATTCCCCATGTAATAACAATTCTGGAACATCTATTCTTATGGCTCTATGTTGTGCCATTTCTTTATTATTTGCACTAGAAGTTATGAATGAATTGCTATTAGCCTTCAGTAAGGGTACAGAGGGAAGGTAACCAGTTGGGGGTGTGTCCCTGAGCAGTCTGAAATGGCAGCACTGATTGGATAGCGTGAGTCTGTGTGCAGGTACATACCCCCAACTGGTTACCTCCCCTCTGTACCCTTACTGCAGACTGCTAGTAATTCATTCATAACTTCTAGTAGAAATAATAAAGGAATGGCACAACATAGAGTCATAAGAATAGATGCTCCAGAATTGTTATTACATGGGGAATGTATGAAACTATTAAAACAGGCATGTCAGGACTGGTGACAGGTCCTTTTTAAATCTCTCACCTAGCTCTAGGATTAGACAAAGAGACAGAAACCTGATTGGCTTAGTTTCCAGTCATACTGGAAACAGCGGCCAGGGCTTGTCTGGTCAGCATGGCAACCTTCTCAGTACAGCCCTGCCTAGTGATGCGACAGCATGAACTCCTAACACCTTCATTAATGGAAACAGTGGTGGTCCTAGAGGTCAGACCCCCAATGATTATAAAGTTATGGCTAAAGATGAGCAAATCAATTCTAAACGAATTGAATTTGACCTGAATTTTCCAAAAATTGAAGAAATGTTGGGCCATTAAAAAAAAACAAAATAGTCGGTTTTTAAACAGGCTGTTACCACCAGCAGACATGTGTTCACCTATAACTATATATATGTCACTGTCACTTTAAGATTAGTAGAGATGAGCGAGTAGTGAAATATTCGAAAGTTCGAAATTCGATTCGTATAGACCGCGAAATTCGACTATTCGACCGAATATCGAATCCCATTAAAGTCTATGGGAAAAAAATGCTCGCCACTTGGAAATCTCAATTCGACCACTTGGAGGTCACCAAGTCCACCCTGAAACCTCAGAAAAGGATGCCAACACTGCTGGAATGCAACTGGGACAGCAGGGGAAGCATGTCTGGGTGCATATAACGCGCCCAAGTCGCACTATTACGCCACTATCACAGCCTCTCAACAATAAACTCCAAAGACAATATAACCTCTCTGTAAAGTGAGACCATACAAGGAAACCTTCTTTCCTCTACATTGCCATGGACCCCAAGCCAAACTAGACAAAAAAGAAGATAAAATTCTGCACCCCTTAAAATCACGTTGCCTATGATAACCACAGATGGCATAGGCAAGGGGGAAAGCAATCAAGCCATCACTATTTTTCCCTCTGTGCCATCCCTGCCTTGCCCAGGCACATGTCCCAAAATATCATCCACGCCCGAGTAACACGGTTACTGCAAAAGGCCATTTGACCACCAACACTTTGGTTTGAGGCCGGGGATGCTACATCTCCCTGACAGCACACTGGGTGAATGTTGTGGAGGCGGGGACGGGCAAACCTGCTACCCCCACCCAAGTTTTGGGCCTTGGTTCTGTCTGGGTTTCCGCAACCCTTACAGACAGCTCGGCAAACCCCTCCTCCTCCTTCTAGATTTGTTAATTCTGTCCACCACCCAGTCAAGTCCACAAAGTCCAGTCTTGTCGATAGCCTGCAGAAACTGCAGGGACCTCACTCTGACCCTCCTTCCTCCCACCCTGCCCAATGTTATCAACCCAGTGTTCCACCCATGCAAGAATCGCAGGAGCTATCTGAGGATTTTGTTTGTTCTGATGCCCAAACACTGGAGCAAGCTCCATCTCTAGCTGATGGTGGTGTGGAACGGGCACTAAAGTGTAAAATGATTAGGGACGATGATGAGACACAGTTGCCAGCAAGGGAGGCTGTTGGAGCAAAGTGAGGCAGTGTAAGAGGAGGTGGTTGAGTATGACGAAGTCAGTGACCCGACCTGGCCCAGTGTCATGTCTAGCAGGTAAAGCAGTGGGGATGTTGAGGGATGCGTAGGACCGCAAAAGGCAGGAAGAGGCCGTGGGCTGGCCAGAGGCTCATGGAGAAGGCAGGCTAGAGCCCGCAGGGCCGCATCTCTTCCCTATAACAGGCCCCCCACACAAAGCTCTCCCATCGAGGGCTCTTAGGTCCTTGTTGTGAAAATATTTTAATGAGTGCGCAAAGTTAGCTTGAGGTGAGCCCTCGAAAAAATTATATGGAGGCCCAAGAGGTGAGCCCTCGAAAAAATTAAGTGGAGGCCAAAAAAAAATTGTTTGTAGGCCCAAGAGGTGAGACCTCTTAAAAATTGTATTAAGGCCCAAGAGGTGAGCCATAATAAAAATTGTTTGTAGGCCCAAGAGGTGAGACCTCTTAAAAATTGTTTGTAGGCCCAAGAGGTGAGACCTCTTAAAAATTATGTGGAGGCCCAAGAGGTGAAACCTCTTAAAAATTGTTTGTAGGCCCAAGAGTTGAGGCATGAGAAAAATTGTTTGTAGGCCCAAGAGGTGAGACCTCTTAAAAATTATGTGAAGGCCCAAGAGGTGAGACCTCTTAAAAATTATGTGGAGGCCCAAGAGGTGAAACCTCTTAAAAATTATGTGGAGGCCAAAGAGGTGAGACCTCTTAAAAATTATGTGGAGGCCCAAGAGGTGAGACCTCTTAAAAATTGTAGGCCCAAGCCATAAATGAGCCATAAATATATATATATTTTTTTTACGGAGCAATTCTAAGGCGGTAAAGGAGGAGGAGGAGGAGGTGGAGGAGGAAATGGCACTTCATACAGATGGCACTTCACTTTTGGCTGCTTTCCACTGTTGGAGAAGCAAAGTCCGGGTCAATCCACTTGCTGTTCATTTTGATTAGCGTCAGCCTGTCGGCACTGTCGGTTGACAGGCGGCTGCGCTTATCGGTTATAATGCCCCCGGCTGCGCTGAACACCCTTTCTGATAGCACGCTGGCGGCAGGGCAGGCAAGCACCTCCAAGGCGTACAGGGACAGTTCCAGCCACGTGTCCAACTTGGAGACCCAGTAAGTGTAGGACGCCGAGGGATCGGGGAGGACAGGGGTACGGTCTGCCAGGTACTCCCGCAACATCCGCCGATACTTGTCCCTCCTGCTGATAGCGGGCCCCGCAGTGATGGAAGTTGCACGAGGGGGTGCCATGAACGTGTCCCACACCTTGGAGAGTGTTCCCCTGGTGGCTGTGGGCCTGATCGATGTTGTGGGACTCTGGGAGATCCTCTCCTCTCTGCCGCCAGCGATGGTGGGTGGGAAAATCTCCATCATGTTCTGCACGAGTTCCCTCTGGTATTCCAGCAATCGATTCGTCCTATCCTCTACCGGAATAAAAGAGGAGACGTTATCTTTATACCGGGGGTCCAGGAGTGCGAAGACCCAGTACAGTTTGTTCTCCACTATCCGGACAACACGTGTGTCCCGGGAAAAGCAGCCCAGCATGAAGTCAGCCATGTGTGCCAGACTCTGAATAGGCATGACGTCACTGCCCCCACCAGAAGGATCACTTGCCATTTCCTCCTCTTCCTCTTCCGCCTCCTCTCCGCCCCATCCGCGCTGAACCAATGGGACGCACACAGCCTGACTGCTACCCTCGCCGCCAGCATCCTCCTCCTCTTCCACAGCCACCTCCACGTCGTCCTCCTCCTCCTCATCCTCCTCCTCCTGCAACTGCCACCGTGAAGCAGACAAAAGTGTGGTCTGACTGTGTAGCTCCGTTGCGTCTCCTCCTACCCCCGTCTCCTCTGCGTGCAATGCGTTCTCCCTTATTGCGATGAGCGATTCTTTAAGGACGCATAGGAGCGGGATGGTTACGCTCACTATAGCGTCCTCGCTGCTGACCTTCTTGGTGGACTCCTCAAAGATACGCAGTACATCGCATACGTCTGACATCCATGGCCACTCGTGGTTGGCAAACTGAGGGAGCTGAGTTGGAGGCACGCGTGGATTCATAATCTGGTACTCCATCAATGCTCTCTGCTGCTCACACACCCTGGCCAACATGGAATAGGTGGAATTCCAGCGAGTCGGCAGGTCGCACAACAGCCGATGTTGAGGCAAATGGAGGCGTTGCTGGAGTTTTTTTAAGCTAGCAGCAGCTACAGTTGACTTCCGAAAGTGAGCGCACAAGCGCCGCACTTTCACCAGTAGCTCTGCCAGGTTGGGGTAAGTCTTTAGAAATTTTTGGACTACCAGATTAAAAACGTGGGCCAGGCATGGTACGTGATTGAGTTCGGCAAGCTCCAGAGCCGCCACCAGGTTACGGCCGTTATCGCACACGACCATGCCTGGTCCTAGCTGCAGCGGCGACAGCCACATCTCCGTCTGCTGCAATATGGCGTCCCTCACCTCTGGGGCGCTGTGCTTCCTGTCGCCCAAGCTGATGAGCTTAAGCACCGCCTGCTGACGTCTCCCCGCGCCAGTGCTGCAACGCTTCCAGCTAGCGGCTGAGGGCGATGTTAAGGCAGAGGAGGAGGGGGGTTTATCAGAACCCATGCTGGCAATCTTGGGCGGGGGTGGTAGGTACGCCGTCTCTGTTTGCGACCCCGTCCCCACTTCCACTACATTCACCCAGTGTGCCGTCAAAGAGATGTAGCGTCCCTGGCCACAAGCGCTTGTCCACGAGTCGGTGGTCAAGTGGACCTTTGCGCTGACTGCGTACCTCAGGGCCCGCCTGATGTTACGCGACACGTGCTGGTGCAGGGCGGGGACGGCACTCCGGGAAAAGTAGTGGCGGCTGGGGACGGAATAGCGAGGTGCGGCAGCCGCCATCAGGTCGCGGAAGGCCTGCGTCTCCACAAGCCTAAACGGCAACATCTCCAGGGCCAGCAGTTTGGAGATGTGGCAGTTTAAGGCTTGGGCTTTTGGGGTGACTCGAGGCGTACTTCCGCCTGCGGTCGAACGCCTGCGAGATGGACAGTTGATGGGACGAGGAGTGTGAAGGTGCAGGCGAAGATGCGGGGGAAGGGGAGGCTGAAGGAGAAGGCCCCAAAGTAGCTGAGGCAGAGGCAGATGTGGAGGTGTCCTGGCTGGAGGTCTGGACCGCAGTGGCAGCACACAACAAAGGGGAAGAGGCAGTGGCAGGAAGACCTTGCGCAGGTTGTATTGCGTTTGCTCTCTCCCACTCAGCCCAGTGCTTGACTTCCAAGTGACGGCGCATGCCTGAGGTGGTCAGATTGCTCTTCTCAGAGCCCCTACTCAGTTTTGAGTGGCAGAGTGTGCAAACCGCGCTCAGTTTGTCATCCACACAAACATTAAAAAATCTCCACACCACAGAAGTACGAGGCCTCGATGGGGGAGCTTCGCGCGACTTCCCGCTGCCGGGAACAGCTTCGGCCCTGCTGGCTGTGGCCTCACTTCTCTGTCTGGACTGTCCTCTGCCTGTGGACATCCCTCTGCCTGTGGACATCCCTCTGCCTCTGGACATCCCTCTGCCTCTGGACATCCCTCTGCCTCTGGACATCCTCTGCCTCTTGCTGCCTTTTTCGGTGCTGCGCAGACCACCACCTCTCCACTGCTTTCCCCGCTGGACATCACCCCTGGCCAAGTGGGGTCGGTCATTTCGTCATCCACCACCTCCTCTTCCACTTCCTCACTCTGCTCCTCCTCCTGCCCACTGGACATTCCAACAGCCTCCCTTGATGGCAACTGCGTCTCATCATCATCATCGCTCATGATAACAGATGCTGGTTCAGGGTCCACATCAGCAGGAGATGGCGAATACTCAAGTGGTTGGGCATCACTACAAACAAATTCCTCTGCTAGCTCCTGGGATTCTTCCGGCACATCTGAAAAAGGACCCGAAAAGAGCTCCTGGGAGGGGTCAATGGTGGGATGACTATGTTGGCCAGGTGTGGAGGAAGGAGGGTCAGAGTGAGACTGTGTGGATGACTGGCTGGTGGACAACTGTGTGGAAGCGCTATCGGCTATCCATTGCACCACCTGTTCAACCTGCTCAGGCCTCAACAGCGGTGTAACCCGCCCCCTGCTTAACTGTCCCATAAAGGCAGGGATTCTGGATGAGTGGGATCCTGGCTGACCCTCACCAGCACGCATTGTATCCCCACTGGCTTCAACAAGGCCACCAACAGCATTTCCGCGCCCCCGTCCTCGTCCACGTCCGATTCCGCTAGCCCCCCTCCGCATTTTATTTTTTTTTTGTTATAATATTTTGCCTTCACAGCCGTGTACTAACAGTTCAGACGGTGTGTATTAACACCACGTATATAAAATTATTTTGCAAGAGAACGCACAGTACAGGTGCCCATGAAAAGGCTTTTTTTTTTTTTATATTTCTAGGTACACAGCCATGTACTAACAGATCAGACGGTGTGTATGAACACTACGTATATACAATTATTTTGCAAGAGAACGCAAAGTACAAGTGCCAATGAAAAGGCTTTTTTTTTAAAATTTCTAGGTACACAGCCGTGTACTAACAGATCAGACGGTGTGTATGAACACTACGTATATACAATTATTTTGCAAGAGAAAGCAAAGTACAGGTGGCAATGAAAAGGCTTTTTTTTTATATTTCTAGGTACACAGCCGTGTACTAACAGATCAGACGGTGTGTATGAACACCACGTATATACAATTATTTTGCAAGAGAACGCAAAGTACAGGTGCCAATGAAAAGGCTTTTTTTTTTTATATTTCTAGGTACACAGCCGTGTACTAACATATCAGACGGTGTGTATGAACACTACGTATATAAAATTATTTTGCAAGAGAACGCAAAGTACAGGTGCCAATGAAAAGGCTTTTTTTTTTTTTTTATATTTCTAGGTTCACAGCCGTGTACTAACAGATCAGACGGTGTGTATGAACACTACGTATATACAATTATTTTGCAAGAGAACGCAAAGTACAGGTGCCAATGAAAAGGCTTTTTTTTTTTATATATTTCTAGGTACACAGCCGTGTACTAACAGATCAGACGGTGTGTATGAACACTACGTATATAAAATTATTTTGCAAGAGAACGCAAAGTACAGGTGCCAATGAAAAGGCTTTTTTTTAAAATATATTTCTAGGTACACAGCCGTGTACTAACAGATCAGACGGTGTGTATGAACACTACGTATATAAAATTATTTTGCAAGAGAACGCACAGTACAGGTGCCAAAGAAAAGGCCTATTTTTTTTATATTTCTAGGTACACAGCCGTGTACTAACAGATCAGACGGTGTGTATGAACACCACGTATATACAATTATTTTGCAAGAGAACGCACAGTACAGGTGCCAATGAAAAGGCCTATTTTTTTATATTTCTAGGTACACAGCCGTGTACTAACAGGTCAGACGGTGGGTATTTACACCTGGTATACAAAAAGGGTATTGCAGGCACACAGAATCCAGAACACTAGAGCCAAATAAACTGTATTTAAAAAAAAAAAAAATAATTCACAGCCGTATACTGCCAGATCAGATGGTGCATATACACACTAGGTATATAACAGGGTTTTGCAGCCAAAAAGAACGCAGAACAGTGGTGCCAAATATAGTTTTGTATGTAGCAGAGCACCTAATACACCACTAATGCCTCTCTCTGTCCCTACTCCAGCAGCTATCCCTGAATACAGCAGCCATTCTCTGCAGACTGTATATTGTAGTAAAGCTATCACTGTACTGCACTATAGTAGCCCTGATAAGGGCTTTTAATCACGCTCCTGCCTGTCCAAAAGCTAAAACCTATCTGTCCCTTCTCCAGCCTCTGTCCCTGACTAAGTTCACGCAGCATATGCGAACGAGCAGGAAGAGCTGAGTTTTTAATATTCGAGGTCACATGGTTTTTCCAGCCAATCCATGTAGACGCCGTTTTCGCGCTGCCAGCGTGCTCCGCGGGCCTGTCATACCCCCCCTGCATGTTGATTGGTGGAAAAAGAGCACCAGGGAAGGTGGGAGGGGAAACGAATTCTAAGTGCGCCATCGCCGTTATACTCGATTGAAATCGAGTATGCCGAATAGCGTAGTATTCGATCGAATACCGGCTCGATCAAACACTACTCGCTCATCTCTAAAGATTAGTAATGCTGATGACATTAAAGAGCTTGAAATGAGTTGCTTACAGTCTTAGAAAGCCCCAGAATTTCATCCACAGCTTTTCATGGCAATTTTGACTTGGGTCAAAGTTATGCAGACCTGAACTGAATCACTTAAATCGAATCTAAATAGAATTTCAAGAAATTCTTCATGACTAATTATGGCATATCCTCATGAAATGGGAATACCTCTTTAAGGCCTATGTACGCCTTTGGGAGCAATTTTTTAAATTATTGCATTGTACTCATTTTAAGCAAAAAAAATAATCTTTTTTTAAATATGCCTTCCTTTTTTCTGTACAGAGCTGACATGCTCTAGTAGTAGCCTGTGGATTTTCTGTCTTTTCTGTCAGACCAGGAGCAGACAGGCTCCTTATCTCTGCTCTCTGACATTATAAACACTCATTATAGCTCAGTTCTTACCTTACTGATAAGAATGCGGCTTAAATAAGTGTTTATGACCTCTTAGTAGTTTAGAAATAAAGTTTATGAGATGATCGACACAAAGTGAGAGTGAAAATACCAGTCACACAGTTAGAAAAACAGTTAACTCATTGTGACAGAACAGCTCAATATTTTTAATAAAGACTAATTGAAAAAAATATTTTAACCAAAAAATGAGTAACGTGCAATGTTGGGTATATGCTGCTCTTTATTTCTAGCCTACATATGATGGAGCAAATGAGCAATTCCTTGCTCTGATGCGCACAGAGCAAGGATCTGTTTTCATTGTGCTTTTGGCCTATGGTAAGCCTTCCGCCCAGCCCTGAGCCCGATGATGTCACCGGCATAGATGGGTGGTCTCTAGCACTGCCAGAGGCTGTTTTGGAGGCGGGTACTATGCTACTTTGCAAGGGGGAGCATTCGAGCAAGGAAATGCTTGTATGCCCTACTCATATGTAGGCTAGAAATAAAGAGCAGCATATACCCAAAATCGGCCCTGAAACCGGAAAACCCCTTTAAGCTGCACAAACAGGCGCAACCTATGAACAAGGGTGACACTGTTTTTGGAAAGAAAGCAGCCATATTTTTTCTAATTGTGTAAAATGTCTTTAAAAACAACGAGTAAATTCACGCAAACCTCCCAATTTTAAAACTGAGTTATAAGAATTGTGAGATTATTGTTTCTCTATAGAAAAAGCAAGTTTCAGATAAAAACTGACGATCAAAGCTTTGCCTACTAGCACAACACGATTATCAGTAATTACACATTGCAGTAATCAAATGCAAATACAATTTTAGATTTAATTAAGCAATATACTAGTTTTTATGCTTTCTGACAACTGCTAAATCCTCAAGCTGCTCTCTTATATAAAATGATGAATTCCCAATCCTTTTCAGGACATGTTGTAGCCTTGCTTTAGATGATATCTTTTCATATATTCGTCTCTCAACCTCTAGTTAGAAAAGTGGCAGAAAGTAACGCCAGGTCTGACCTTGCATTGTGCTACACTGTGGGGGAGGGGAGAGGTGGAGACATTGGTATGATGGTGCACAAAAAGGAACAGTTTAATGTGAAATTCAGCTCTGCTACATCTGCCAAATACCCAAACAGCATTCCTAAGTAATGTGTTGATTGAAGACCTATCGCTCATTTTTCAGTCCAAAATTGAAAGAAAATATGTTTTATGACTAAAGATAGATTCGATTGCTCTTGGCCAAATGCTTGTTAGGCCAAACGCTTGATTATGAGGCTCCACCTTAAACATCTACACTTGGCTTCATCAAATGAGCATATTTATTTAAATGGGGAGAGGGGATTAAGCCACTGCCAGACTCCTGTGGTGGCCACTCATCTCCAGTGTCAACAAAAAAATCCAACATGTTCAACTTGTAGGGATGTAGCTAAAGGCTCATGGGCTCTGGTGTAACAGTTCAGTTTGGGCCCCACTTCCCTCAGTGCTTTGTGGCAAGGGACAGGGCAGCACATAGCTCTCCTGCTGCCTGAAGCAAAAACTGAAACTGCACCCCCTTGCCGGCAAACTCTTGACCTAATCCCTTTCCTCCAACAGCAACTTCTTGACCTAACTCCTTCCCTTAAGCCAGAGGTGTAACTTGAATAGTCTAGGCCCCAGTGCAAAATCTATAACAGAGCCCTCCCAGCATGCACTTTCTATAATACTAGGGTCTTCTTATGAGGCACAAGGGTCTTTGGGCCCTCTTAGGCTCCTGGGCCCGGTAGCGACTGCTACCTTTGCACCCCCTATAGCTACACCACTTCTGAAAGGGTTACCCATCTCAGACATTGGTGGCATATCACTAGGATATACCACCAATGTCAGACAGCAGCAGGTCCCAGATGTGGGACCCAGACCTATCTCCAGAACAGTGACAGAGAGCACACAGTGCAAGCACGGCTACCCTCCATTCAAGCACGGCTACTATGAATCTCCCAAAGCAGTGAAAAGAGAGTACGCCACACATATACGATGTGCTCCCCTTCACTTTGGGGGTCCTGTTCTGGAGATAGGAGCATGTCCCAGAGGAATCCCTAGTGATATGCCACCAATATCTAAATGGGTATAAACCTTTATTCTCCCAAATTCTGCCATCATGGGGCTTCCAGAGGATTATTAACCAATCCAACTTGAATTGACTTTATTGGCCAACTTTTATTGCATGCGTATTACCACTGCCTTTGGCTCCATGAGAGAAGCCCTGAATGAAGGATCTCTCTATGAGACAAAGCCCTTTTTGGACAACCCACTCATGGTACACTAATAAGCATCCTCAGATATTCTTCACTTCTCACAGGTATTTCTCAAATACCTACATTAAAGGGGTTTATCCCATGATTCATGTAAAAAAATGAAAATGAGACATCATATAGTATGTGACAAACTCTTTCTAACAAACCTAGAACCAGCCCTGTACCTCACATGGGTCCAGAGATCTCCCCATTCATTGCTCTTCTAGACTTATATCAAATTGACCGCCCAAGGGGAGTGTCTATTCTCAGGAGACAAATCTTTCAAGTGTAGTTCTCTCCCTATCACAGCTCAGGAGGTTGAAGGATGAAACTGAGCATGTGCGGCCATCTCCGTAAGATATAGAAATAAGAAAAGAAGAAACAGGAGGTGGCGCTATACAGATACATTTTATTGAATAACTCAATGGTTATACTAAATGTTTAATTACATGCAATTACAAAAGTATTCAGATCCAGGTGTTATGAATATTTTTCGTAAGACAACCCCTTTAAGGATATGGCATGTGGTAGCCTTTTGACTTTTCCTCCTCTGATTGTTAAACACTAGCCATTCCTGAACTTATACAATATGGGATTTAGACTCTTGTGGGGTCATTTATTAAGAGCGGCGTTTTAGAAGCCTTAATATCCCTGCACTGGTGCTTGATACACATGTTATGTAGAGATGCGCGCCTCTACATAAATTAGGTGCATCCACCGCTGGCGTACAAAAGCCTTAAATCTACACCCAATCCCTTGCTGGGGTAGATTTAAATAATTTTCAATGCCAAAAACTGGGATGAAATAATGAAATGAATGAGACGGGCCTGGAGGCTCTGCCTTTTCCCCGCCCATGACACATCCTCCTTTTTTAACTGGCGTACGTGGCGTAGGAGGGGAAGAAGTCACAGACTTTTCCACAAATCACCTTCGCGACAAAATCTACATCAAAGATATGCAAAAATGTGGCGTATCTTTGGTCAGAAATTCAATCCCATTGATTTTTTGTTGCAATAAATGAACTCATATACAGGTGTTCTCTAGGATACAAATCCTACATTCTAGTTACACAGAAGCATAGACGATAGTTCCTCTGTTCTATGCATTTGTCTGTGATTAACACAAGGCAATCTTTCCTTAAATACCCACAATGCTTTGCTGAGCAGATCAACATTCACCCTCAGCCTCCTATTAGAGTGACTCAGTTCATTCTCATCGGTCTCATTAATCCGCCTTGTTTGTAATTCCATTCCCTTAATCTGGCCAAAGTCTCTATTAAAACCACATTAGTATGGCATTGCCATTTGTTTGCATTTAACCGTGGCTAAATAACTTGTCTGATGGAAAACGAGGATTTGTTGCTGCTAGTTTATTCTTACAGGACTAAGATGGAGCACGTGCAATGTGTTGTGTGGCGGTTTTTACTTCTTTTGTAGGGAAACCAGGAATGGATCCCACTGAGGGACAAAGTAAAAGCTTAGTTCTCCTACTGTTTTTAAGATTTATTCCCACTTTAATGAATGTCAAGTGAATAGGAATGAGGAGTAATACCAAGCAAGTTGCTCTACAATGTAGGTGCTGTGCTTGGTATGAAGAGGTCACTGAGTTCGTCCGAGTGCCACATCGTCTATAAAAATGTAATTGTGATCAAATGTAGATGTTCTTTCCTTAGGATTGGTCACCAAGATTTAACACCAGGAAATCCTCTTTAAAGGAACCTCAACAAAGACTTAAGTAGCCATTAGGTCCCAGAGAAACACTTAAAGGGGTTCTCCAAGTTAAATTTATTGATGACCTATCCTCAGGATCCTGATCAGCTGTTTGAAGAGAAGGCGCGCCATAGCAGCGCTGCCTCCTCTTCATTGTTTACCTGCTCGCTGTAACAGGGGTAGTGGTGAGTAGGTGTAATTACACCTAACCGCCCAATTCATTTCAATGGAGAGGATCGCTCCCATAGACTTGTATTGGAACGAGCCTTCCCATTGAAATGAATGGGGCAGTTAGGTGTAATTACACCTACTCACCGCTACCCATGTTACAGCTAGCGTGTAAACAATGAAGAGGAGGCAGCACTGGTACGGCGCACACCTCCTCTTCAAACAGCTGATCAGCGGGGGTGCCGGGTGTCGGACCCCCGCCAATCTGATATTGATGACCTATCCTGAGGATAGGTCATCAATAAATTTAACTTGGAGAACCCCTTTAAACAGGGCACCATTTCACCATGTCCACCTTCAGTAGAAAGCTTCAGATCTTAAAAGCTCTATTTTAGTCTGGATACTGTTCTTTTTTCATGCATCTTTCCATAATGGATGTATGTCCAAAGTGATGTCACAATACAAAGATAATGTGCAAAGTGATGTTACATTACAGGAAAAGTTCAGATGATGATGTTACTGCACAGGAATCAGTGATGTCATAGTACAGGGATAACAAAGACAGTGATGTCACAGGACAGGGATAATAAACACAGTGATGTCACAAAGTACATAGGGTAAAGTGCAAAATAATGTCACATAAGTGGGATAAAAAATATAATGATGTCACAGCACAGAGATAATTCACATAGTAATGTTGCATGGTGATGATGATGATCTATTCATTAAGGTTAAAGGGATTATTCCATAATTATATAGACATCATATAGAGCATGACAAACTCTTTCTAATAAAGCTAGAATCAGCCTTGTCCTTCACATGAATCCAGTTAGTTGTGCCGGTTACTTGTGTCACTATCTCCGACTTCTCCCCGGTCATGCCAGGTCTAAAAAAGTGGGCATGGCATAGGTGGAGAAGGGGAGGGACCAGCAGGCCCATCACATTTACAATTTTCTATGCCTGTTCTAGGTGTAGAAAATGGTCTAAATGTAAATCTTACATTGAGAACTGGTGTAGGATCCGCCAAAGGTATGTAGAGGCCGCCGCCTCTTCATAACTTTGGCAATTCACTGCCAGTGATGGGGCTTTATTAAGACTGGTGTCTAAAATGCTGGTCTTAATAAATTTGCTCCAATAGCTCTATAAGTCTATAGGTGTCTGTAGCCATAAGGACTATGCCACTTTTCACCTTTCTAGAATGGCTCTGGTAAATCCTAATGTCCTCTTTAACATATTCTCCAAATTAGCACCATTTCTTCTCCAATGTCAGGTAGGAACTGCCACAAACTCCCATGAATCACTTGAATTACACTTGGTACTTGGTTGGAATCATCAGTGTCTGGTAAAACCCAATGACATAGTCCTTTCGCTCTCAGGATTTTGGACCCAGTGATTAATACTGATTAGACATTGATGCTCTATCCTATAGAGATACCATCAATATCTTCAGCTGTATTATGGCCTCATGAGGTGTTCACTTCAAAGACATATTGACTAGGACTTGCCATCAGTGTTTTTTGGTGATAGTTCAATTGCTGGGACCCTTGGCCCCATGACCCTTACATCAAGGGGCCACACCTGACTCAGAACTGCTTTCCAAATCTCTGCACATTCGATCTGTAGGACCTCTTTGGAATTGTCCATGTTGTCTTTTTTTTCTTTGGACAGGATTACTACTACTAACGAGGATGTATCCTATGGATGTGTCCTCAATGTCTCCAGTGACACATTTATAATAGCTTATTACACATAAAACCCGAATACCTGGTGTGTTTTTTAGCATTCCTGCTTGCTGTAGTTATTGCGTGATACATAGCTCCTCACTATCGTTAGATTGATGCACAGCATTTTACGTCATGCTGGCATCTTGAGCGTAATTGTGATACAGAACCTCTGAGTTTACTCTTAGCATACACAAACTATTATTCTCCAGTGTAGCCATAAACACTATTTATCATTCACGGGCGAGGAAAAGAGATTAAATTTACACTTGGGATAATTACTACTGTAATTATGAAAAAATCTTTTCTTTGATTCTGTGTATATTCAAGTCGAGGGCAACTGTAATGGGACCATTAATTGTCGAGCTAATAGCAAGGAGCTAAATTGTAATTTCAGCGCTTGATTAAAACACATAGGAGAAAATATTATTCATTCCAATAAAATAAACAGTAGCGTAGGTGAACTAGAATTGGTCATTAACAGAAATCAATTTTTGAGTGCGAATTTGCTGACAGAGAGTTCACATTTACGATAAAAAAAACAAAAAACATCCGATCGCTACGTGCCTAATTACCTGATAAGGATCAGCTCGCTTGCTAAACAAGACCGAATAACCCATAACTAAGGTAGACGTAAATAAAGCTCGGTGTTGAAATTATGACTAAAATGTTACCAGCCGCTAATCCAATTTACATGAAGTATTTCTTGGAAAAGAAGGAGTCGCAAGGCTGAAAACTCCCAGGGGCATCCAATTATAGTGCAAGTCTAAGGGTGACATGACAAATACGTAAGTCAATAAGCCAGCACAATGGATCAGAGCGGTTTCCGAATCATTAGCAAACGCTGCAGATCTACATCATTTTAATGGAGTCATGAGAACGCTCCAGGGTTCAGACTGGTTAAGGAGACCCTATCAAGGCCTATTTGAGGGGACAAATCCTTTTCGACACAGAAACGGCCATTCCTGGAACTATGGATGTACTTTTGTATTAGCTACAAAAAAGTGTTTTTGGTGCCAAGATTTTTTATAGGACTTATGAACTTATGGACTAGCTATGTGAGAATATTGAAGTTCTCTGTCAGGATTGGACTGGAGCTTTCTCGAAATCCATCATAGAAGCAATTATGAGGGCCAACTTAACCTATACAAAATGTAGGTTCTTCCATGTTTATTTGGACAACTCACTCATGATACACTAATAAGCATCCTCAGCTATTCTTCTCTTCTCACCAGTATTTCTTTAATGACTATATTAAAAGGGTTATCCCATGATTAATGTACAGAATTAAAATCATATAGTACATGACAAACTCTTTCTAACAAACTTAGAACCAGCCCTGTACCTCACATGAATCCAGAGATATACCCATCCATTGCTCCAATTGTTCTGCTAGATTTATTTCAAGCTGGCAGCTCAGGTGGTGTGTCCTTTCTCAAGTGTAATGTCCTTTCTGCTTCAGCTGGTGGCAGTTGAAGGATGGAACTGAGCATGCCCATCCACCTCAGTGAGGTAGACAGAAATTTGAAAAAGAAGAAACAATAGGTGGAGCTATACAGATAGATGTCATTGAATAATTCAGTGGCTAAAGTATTCTGATCCAGGTGCTGGTTTCAAAACTGTAAAACATTTTTTGTGGGACCGCGCCTTTAAAGGGGTTTCCAGAGTTATTCGAAAGGCTTCCCAAAGGCAGCAACTGCTTACGCTGCTGGTCTGGTCCACCCTGTCAGGCTTTGTTTACTTGCCACCGGCCACAGTGATTTGCTGTAGTGGTCACGTGATGACAAATGGGAAATCACTTCCGAATGCCGGGGACTAGAAATTTGGTGGAGATTAGTGGCAAAATTCAAGGTAAAAACGACTCTATTTGACTGATCAATCCATTGCTCAAGCCCCATCATCTCTAAGTATTGTATAACAAAATTTATTTAGTGTATACTACCACAACAATTTTTGAGGAATTTTATTTAGTCCTCATTCACATGACCGTATTTTCAGTCCGAGTCTGATCTGCATTTTTTGCAGATTGCACATTGACCCTTAAATCCCTGTGGGGCTACAGAAAACGGGGCCAGCACAAAGATGTCATCCATGTGCTGTCTGCATCCATGTGGATGTGATGCAAAATATAGAACCTGTCCTGTTCTTGTCCGTTTTGTAGACAAAAATAGGCATTTTGACGAAGGGGCCCGAGAAAAAGAGGGATGCACGTGGCCAGCATCTGCGGTTTGCAGACCGCAAAACTGATATGGCCGTGTGAATGAAACTTTAGAAGGAGTCTTTTGACTCCAGATTGGTTTTCAAAGTATGGAAACCTTCTGCTAGAGTAGGTGCTCCAAAAACATAACCTTTCTTGTGAAAATCCGGTCCCCTACTCCTGATTTTTTTTATTTTTATGCAAATAAAGTTTTTAGTGCACCATGGAAGGGGCTGCTCAGTTTGTTGCACAGTGGCTCTGCTTTAACACTGCCCAGTACTTCCCCTGCTTGTTCGATTGACAGTGCCTTGGATTTCTGAACTACTAGAGATTACAGGGGAAGACAGATGTTCTGAACATAGCGGCCCTGCCCATGGTGCACCGAAAACCTTATTTGCATAGAAATAAAAAGAAGAATTTTTCAGTCTTAGATGACTGGATTTTCATGCCATATACTCTACGTGATTGTATGCCACAGCTTACTCTATACTGGTATTTTCAGGGTATAACCTTGGCGAAAACCACCTTGCATGAATGTTCCCGGACCAACAAAGCACCATTGGTCCAACACCATTGAGAGTATGTAATAGTATAAAATACAACCAAGGCTGTTACAATGGCTCCACATCTCTTTAAAGCGTACTCTACTAGGGAGAATGGTTATAGATATAGATGTACGTAGCTCCATGGGCGCTGTACAGTTGTAAAATGTGAGGTTAAAGTGCAATGCATTATAGGGTCACCACGGTGCTTTTATAGGGTGTCTGACAACTGTTCATAGGTTTCAATTGTTAGTGGAAGATTTAGTTATTTTATTGACTTACCATATGAGGGTCATATCTAAATGTCTACAAAACATACCCTCTAATGAACATGTCCATAATATAACACATAATAACTAAAAAAAATTTTAATCAGTTTATTATTATTTTTTTTTTATCCTCTGGGTCTTTGCGCTTGTCCAGTTATTCCAGAAATATCTTACTTGGAATCCACTCAATAGATGTTTGCTATTCCACATGGTTCACATGGCTGAGTATTATGGCTAAGCTAGTGTTTTGGCACAGAGTACATTTCATTTTATAACATATTAATTGAAATTAGCTGATAAGGCCAACAAACAAATAGCCCAAAACAGCAATAATGGATAGAAAAGTATAAAATTACAAGGAGATATTCTTTGGCCCTGCACTGGGAGGGTCAAACTGGGCAATTGTCCAGGATTCCAAAACCAGTATAAGGACAAAAATCTTTTTTTTGTGTAAATTTGCTGCCTGAGTCCTTGTCTCTTTTCCCAGATATAACTTCTATCAACACTTCTATATAACACTTCTATCCTTTGCATATAGGCAGCCTAGTCCTTGTATTGCAGTACAGTTAACTGGTAATGTAATTAAAGACGTTCTACACTTTCTTCCAAGCTCTACTTCTTAGACAGGTCCCTTGACAAAAAGTTGACCACAAAGTGTCCCCTTGCTTGTACCTCCAATGATGGGCTGTGGGGAAACTTGACAGTAAGTGTCTAATTTACCTACAGTGCCACCCCAAGGGAAATTAAGCATTGTACAGTACCTACTGTATTCAAATAAATAGTTGTTTTTGTAATACAGGACAGGACAGGTCCTCTAGACTGAGTGAAGCTCTTTATCATCACACTCCAGTCCATCCAAGAGGTGAGCATCCTAAACAAAGAACCTTTATTAACTCGAGTTCCCTAGCAGTGTACTGTATATCAAAAGGGGGTTTCTAAACTGGAGAATCCCTTTTGGAGAAAAACAGAGATTAAGCACAGAGAGCACAGAGAGCAGATGCATAATCTCTCTTCTAAAGGACTAAAAGTTTATCAGCTGTCCGGAGTTCAGAGATAAGGGCTACACATCCTGCCCAAAATGTTGGTAGCCCACAGTGAGTAGAATTCAATATTTAAAAAAAAAATGCCCTCCTTCCCAAAGGTGTCCATAGCCTTTAACATTCTCTTTACTTGGGCCTTTAGAACAACAGACACTCTCACTCAACTGTCTCAGTGGGACCACCACTGTGACCAGAAAGAGCCTCTTGTAGTGGTTTAGAGAACCAACTTTACACTAATCCCTGCAACAAACTTTTTTGGGCATCTTTATCTAGGTCTTTCAAGAGAAAATACCACAATGCTACATGTGCTATTATAGTAAAGATTACATTGTAGATAAAATGTTCTCCTCACAACAGTAGTAAACTAAAAATACATTACCTATCTCTATAGGAGGTCTTAAAATACGTGTGTAGACTGCTACAGAAGGACAATGTTATGTATTTTATTTTCAATGGTATAATACTGCTGAAATGAAAAAGAACTGTCAAAAATCCTAAAAAAAGTTTTCTATTAATATTCCCTTTCTCATGAAAGCGTCCATTTAAAGATTCCATTCTTCATTGATTCTCCACATTGCAAGTCTCCATGGTTCACCGTGAACCTTGATACTGGTGAATAAATCCTATCATTTCTATATTGCTAAGTGGTCAAACTATAATGTGGTAAATCAGGCTCGGAACCCCAGAAGAGCCTACAGTAGCTTGGCAGCTGACAAGTCCAACTCACTATTCAGCTAAGAAACCAGAAAGCTGTTACTGGAGAAATAAAGTCACATCATGCATAATGCTTTCCCTTAAAACTGGGCCAAAACTGACCCGTCAGTGTAAAACAGGATCCTCTGGAGGGCTGTGGTACTGACACAATAATAAACACCAAATGTCGAACAGAAGCCAATGCAATTTTAAGAGGATTTGGAGCTTATTCACAAATTTCTTCTATGAATATAACATGATATGACCTGAGCGGACAGTCATAACGGCATCATTTACGATGTTATGAAAAGTTGATTTGTAGATTGGAGGATCTAAGGCACACTGACACTGTCTTGAGTTATATATTTGTTACGCTGGAGCTTCATACCCACCGCTGCCCTGCTCACGCTACCTACTTGCTCTGTCCTGCTCTCCTCCAAGCTGAGCTGGTCTTGAATGCTGGTGCTCGCTGCAGGCCTGCACCCTCTTAGTACAGCCCTTGTCTATAGGGTGCATGTGCGCTACCTCTTGCTCCCGTGTGTGTACATCTGAATTCTTCCCCAGCCAATGGCTGTTCATCCCTGGGTGCTTAAGACACCCTTCCTAGTGGTGTGGGAGGGTGTCTGAGCTTTAGGTTTCTAGTGTCTACTATTCTAGCAAAGGTTTTATATTCTGCCTGACTACCCATGTACTGCAATACTGCCTGACAATCAACTCTGACTTCTAGCCGCAAGCCTTGATCTTAGCCAACTTCACAGATTTCCCTACTGCCACTTGCCCTGACCTCTGACTTGTTTTGCAGATACACTTGTAAGCTGCCTGCCCTGACTTTAACTTGTCTTTAGAATATGCATATTGCCCAAACCGTTGGTGCTTTGTGCCGGTGTATCTGACTCCAGTGGGACTATCTTATAATGTAACGTTAGTCCAGATCCCTGTACAGGGGTTAAAGGGTGAATACTGGGGCACTGCCAGGATAATGCCCTTTGGGTTAGCGCAAATACAAATCGGTTGGTTGGTACAGTGGGTCCACATCTACTTCTTATAACAATATAATAGTAGGTTTCTAATAGACAACTTTTAGCTTTGCTTGTGTTGAGCATTGAGATGGCATCCAATAGACGTATCTTAAGCATTGCTTGATTCATTACTGTGCTTAGAGATGTTACTTTACTAAGCATGGTTTTGTGAATTAAATTTGTCACTGAATATAAAACGACATATTAGATTTGGTACAGTATGACATACTGTATGGCTATCAATATTAGACTTGGCATTAAAAATGGAAAAGCGTATTACACTTGGTACAAGATAAAACTCGGTAGAGAAGATATCACTATGAATATTAGACTTGGCACAAGATATGATTTTTTTGAAATGAGACTTGGCGGTAGATATATTTTCTACAAATTTCTTCTGGCTCCTCATATATATAGTTGTTCTGCATTTTATGTTGGCCACTTAACTATTACGTTCCTCATGTCTAATGTATCACCGAACATTGCACATGGCACCACTGCTCATTAGTTGAGGCATTAGGCTCATCAACCAGCAAAAATCTCAGCATATCCTAGGTATGTCCACGCACCTCTTTATTTCCTGTGATGTTATGTCCATGGGCGGGGCAGTGATAGGGGAGTGTCTATGTAAGTAGCTGGGTTGGAGGAGCTATAAGTTATCTGAGTGTAATTAGTAGCATGGATTGGACACAGGAAGTGCTACATACAGCATGGAAACCAACCAGAGGGATTGGTTTATATGCTGAAAATGGGTCAGGAAATTCCAAATTAAAAAAAAAAATCATGGGGAAGATGTACACGAGGAAAGCAACTACATGAGTGTACATTGAATCACTGATCCTAGAGGTGGCCATGCACATTAGATGAATGTTGATCAAACTGCCGATTTTGACCAAGAATCCAGTGTATAGGAGCATCACTACTCTCTCCCAATGGGGAACACTGGGAAAAGAGAAGTGTCAGGCATGTTAAATTTCAATCCATTTGTTCTTGAGGGAAAAAAGCCGCCACCATAGGTGTCTGACAGTGACTCCTCTCCCTATTGAGAACACATACACGCATGGCCAAGTTGAGTGGCGTATGGTATGGTTGGAAGGAATAGCTAAGGCGATTGGCCTGACCAGAATTCCTCTAGAATTCCTTTCTGATTAATTGTCTGCACATGCTTATAAAATGTGGCACCATATTCTATTATTGCTGCTGGTACCATGCAGTGCTATGCTGAGTACCTCAACGAGGTGCCTCTTTCAGGACCATATTACCTACAAACAATCTACCAGACAGGTTCTGCCTTGTGTATGGATCCCAGTCTTCCACACTATATACTAGGAGCTCAGCTAAGCGGTTTGGGGTGTGTCTGCTGACATGTGTTGCTTTTTGCCAATATCAACTAGCAGAATCATGAATGCAGCTCTGGAGTATAACATATTCTGCATTTTAGGATCAGTACAAGATAATTAGTGCAATATACTTATAAAGTAACTTAGTGTTTTAATACATTCTATACATAAAGTGTAATATGGTTTTCATAGGAGAACATATGACTTGCCCTGAATGATTCTATATTTTTTTTAATTAGCAATAGAGATAAGCAAATTGATTCTAAATGAAGCCATGTGTTTACACATAGCCATAAATAGTGTTGAGCGAATCGAACCTGACGAAGTGGAATTCAATCCGAATTTCAAGATAAATTCGATTTGCTGCGAAACAGAATTTCCTCATGCCTCATGGTAGCGAATCGATTTTACCTGAAATAGTGTAAAGAAAATCATACTTAGGGCCCATTCAGACGGCCGTATTATTGCCGGTCTGCAATAATGCGGACCCGCAATACTACGGCTGCGGCCCGGCCTGTGTTCCGCAGCGCTGCGGAACACACGGCCGGGCGCCCCATTAAAAATGCCTTATCTTTTTATTCGGAGCCGCGGCACGGAGCTGGCTCTGTGCCGCAGCTGCCCGCTCCCATAGAGGTGAATGGGGCCGCATCTATTCCGTAATATTGCGGAATAGATGCAGCCCCATTCATACAGTCGTGTGAATGGGGCCTTACAGCTTCCATTTGCTTGCAATGGGCCGGCCACCATCTTGGTTGAAGATCTTGCACAAAATTCTGGGCGTGGTGACATATGATGTCACTACACAGGCTGGCGTGATGACGTCATCTCGGGCCGTGTGAGATTTTGCGCCAGATCTTCAATCAAGATGGCGGCGGTCGGTCCGTCGAGAGCAAATGGAGGAGATAAGTATGAATTCATTTATTGTTCTGTTAATTTTACACTGTGTTTATATTATCAGATGCTGTGATCATGTATGATCACGGCATCTGAGTTGTACAAAGATGGGGGTGGTGCAATCACCGTTCCCTATCATTGCACCCACTACGTACCTACAAACAAATGCGATTTGTGATGAAGTAATTCGTCACAAAGAGAATTTTTTTATAAAATTTGGCGAAGCAGCTGAATCGAATTTTCCAATACTTCGCTCATCTCTGGCCATAATAATGTTGGCTTGGCGTTAAAGAACTTGAAATGAGTTGCACAGAGCCCTAGGAGACCCCAGTGTGTCATATACAACTTTTCAGGACACGTTCGATTCAAGTCAAATCTATTTGGATCCGAAATTCCCGACCAATTGGGCTGAATCAAATTGAATTTCAAGAAATTTGCCCATCGGTACTTGGCAAACATTGTAAGTAGCCTATCACCAGGGGAGCACCTAGCCTTTCTGCTGCCTGAGGCGAAAACTAAAACGCCTCAGCTCAGGCAGGGCAATAATGATGACACCAGCCTCTGATAGGCTACAGGAACTAGGACTAAAGCCTATTAGAGGAGACGGTGGGTCAGGGAGACATCTCTTCTGTGCCCTGTTGCAGCATTCAACTGTATTGCTGTCCTAAGTACAGTGATGCAGTTGTGTAGAGATGAGCATTTCCACAATGGAAGTGCTCATTGCCCATGGCCCTTCTGCTGCCCCCCTCTTGCCTCTACCTGGTGCTGCCTGAGGGGATCGCCTCACCTGGCCTCATTGGTGGTGCACCCCTGCCTATCACTGTATGGATATCTATACAGACCAATTCCTTTCTCTTTTTCAAGTACTTTGACCTTTATTTCTGTTACATTTTCAGCGTTTTGGTTCCTGACAACCACCTTAGTTTTTCAATAATGTGATCCGACGAGTATTTTGTAAGAGGATCCGGTACAGAAATACTCAGCTGACACTTGGCCTTCTGCAGAAGATGAGCCTGAGCTGCAGCCGTTGATCCAAACTAGATTTAGCTCTACTCAATCCACGGCTTTTCCGTGCAGACAATTTTTTCTGCCACATGGACAAAAATCCACGCCCTGTGAATGGGGCATAAAATACCCCATTCATTTGCATCGGATGCTGAATGTTAGGAGATCTGAGGATTTCGGCTACGGAACAAATGCTTAGAGTCAGCAATAGAGATAATCCACATAAAACTCTATATACATTACACTTAACATTTCAGTTTGCACAATCTGATGGAGAACGGAAGATAATTCGATGACAATATGCGTAATATAATGAACGGCGTATAACCGGACCGCTAGAGACTCCATAGGTAAATGCTGCAATAAATTTTGCTTCATCAGTCGCACTATGTCATCGTGTTCACAACCAGACAGGCTCCACTGAGCCAGATGAAAACTATGTAAATTAGCCATGTGTGCAACGCAACTGGACACCTTAAAATCCGGAACTCCATGGGAAACCTTACAGACCCCAATCAATGTCAATTGAAATAAACGCCAGTGTCAACCGATAAGTATTCTAGCTGCTTCTTAAACTTACAGCAAGTAATGGGGGGGGGGCTGGCACATTGCCATGAACCACAAGGACTATCATACTGATCCTTGTCGCTCCACAGCAGCTGGTGAACCATGGGTTGACTTGGTCCATTTTAATGTAACAATGGGACGTAGTAAGATTTGCGCATGTCCGTTGTGCATCCTGTATTCTTTTTTTTTTGCTATGGATGACCATCCCATAAGCTCAGAATCAATTTAGTTTCCCCTAAAGTAGACAGCAATAATCACATGGATATAGTCCTCGGCTTCGGTGCCAGCCCCCTGTGATGATTGGCTGACGTCTGTGCTCTATGTGACTGCAGCAGCTTGGAATTCTCTGCACACGTCTTCACCATCTCACCGTTGTCTGAGCCTGTTATTTTCCAAAAGCATAAAAAGGCGACCTTTAACTTATTATAACCTGCCGAGCCTCTTAACCCATTGCATTCCATTATGCACTCTTGCAAATGACAATACCAGAAGAAAAAAATTTAAAAAAACACCACCCCAGAAGGGCTCTTCTTAAAATCCCTGGCGGTCTCATAAACACGACACTAAAATAATAAGACATTCGTCTGGGCTTATTATTAACTTAAATGTTCTCCTCCTGCTTCCCGGTGGGATAACTTTCTATGGAGAGATAGTAAAAGACTGCAGTGAACCCCATCCACGCAGCCAGCTCAGAGGAGAACGCTTCCATTAGAAGAGATAAATGTTTTTTGTTTTTTTTTTACATCCGCCACCAAGGCACTTATTGCTGCCGTCTAGGCACATCCATCGGGCAAGGGCATGTCCTCTTGAAAGTGCACCTAAATTCTCTCCTTCCACCATTTATTAAATGATTCAACATTGCGGTATCCCTGCAACTAATTAGTATGATCAACACAGTGCAAGACAGGAACAAAGCAGACAACCATCTCGGGTGCAGTCCTGCAATGTGGAACTGCCTGATGTTAATCAATCAAGCCTCAGCTCCTGTGCCGAGGCCATTCACAGATAACAAAAGCCATGCAAAGTCATTCCCGTCTAGACCGTCCAGTCCACCAGGGGTTAAAAGAGTGAAAGTCACCCAGTTGAGCAAGCTTCACTCATTCAACACCTATCAACACTTTTTTTTAATGCAGGGAATGAAACGCAAACGGGAAGAACGTTCCCTTGCCATCACCGTACAGTCCACTGAACAATTATTGGATTATTTGGCTTTTAAAAAAATATATATTTCCGCCCGTCACCGTTCAAGTACTCACCATTAGCACGGCAAAGTTACCGGAGTGAGTGCACTGAATGGTGGTGATGTTGGCAGTCGAGGTAATTATGTGGCAACCTTCTCCGCACCAGCCCCCATGTCCATCAAGAAGGTCAAAATCCCAAAAGGCAGCGATAGGGTTTATACCACTTGTAAAGTGTCTCAGGGCTATGGTCAATGGACGACTGAGGTTTCCAAAATTGTACCCATCTGCAAAAAAAAAAAAAAAAAGAAGAGCAAATAATATGAGTTTTACGGATGATGGGCCAATCTTAACGTTTTACACCCTGTCTATTGCCCTAAGGACCATAGGCTGGAGGTGGCTACAGGCTCTACAAGGCTTGGCTTCCAGTCTGAAAAGTTTTACGTTAATTGATGACACTTTTAATTGTCCTGCCGTCAGCTTCGAGCTCACCTCCGGTTATTACAAATGAACTCTACGTCTTATGTAACCATCCGGAGTCCTATCATAGTCCCTTAAAACGGAGAGCATGGAGGTTTAGCAGAAGCCGTTGCTCTGTCTGCAGCAGCTGAGGACTGGCTCTTCTCGTACACCTGGTCAAACTGCATGAATGGGCATTAATATGCAAGGAGCAGGGTACTACCATTCATATTTACAGTACTGCGATAACTTTCCTCCTTAATGCAGAGTCCTCCTGACATCCGCCTGTCCACCGTCCTCCAGACAAGTCCTAGTCATTTCCTAAGCTCTCCGCTTGCCCAGATTGTGCAAATAGACGTCGGTGCACTTGTAGGAACGACTCGTCTACACTGTCTACCTCAACCCCCCCCTCCACCCTTCCACCCTCCTCCTCTTCTTCTTCCATCTGTAAATTCGCACATCAGACACGGGAAAAGGGGGGAAATAAAAAATGAGCAACTTACCTATTTTAGAAAGCACAGCTGGTGTAGCGACCGCCCGACGTTTCCCCTGATCTGCAAGGTAGGACGTGTTCCCAGCGATCGGAAAGAGTTTTCCATTCCGAAAGACGATGAGCTGTAGCTTGCAACTGGAGTTATCAACAGATTGCAAGGAAGGAGACTGTGCAAAGGCAGACTGTGGCAAATGAATGGAAGCGATGGCTACAGCGTTCTGTACATCAGAGGGAGAGAGAGAGGGAGCAGGAGGGGAGGAAAAAAAAAAGGAAAAAAAAATTGAAAATGCAAGTCACAACAGGGCTGCTTTCATTAGATTTTAAACTACAGCACTAAGAATATGCGATCGCTTCCTATTTTTTTTCCCTGCAGAATGGAAGCAACCATACAAGCGGGAGCTGTAACCATGGAAATAAGACGGGTAGAGTGCATATTAACAGGGAAAGCATTTCCATCGCATGTGTAAGTCTGTATGGTCAAGCTCCCTGCTGCAGAGGTGAGAATGGTTCCTACCATGCCTGCTAGAGGGTCCATCAACACTGCAGATCTGATTTAAAGAGACAACCTCTACCAGGTTTTCTCCTTCACTTAATACACAATCAGACAAGTCCTATTAAAGCCCTGCTACCCAGCGAAGCTTTAAAGGGATGGAGGAATCATTCTGGAAGCGGGAGGGATGCAGTGCGAAGACGAGACTCATGATATGCAACATTGCTCCTCGTGAAATAGCACGTTCATGCATTATAGTCTTCGAGAGGGAATGATTTAATAACCAGATCTTGCCCCCGAGACAGAGACAGAGTGCAAGCGGCTGAAAGCAAGAAACACTTAGACGCAGCTTGATCCTTGGATACTTTTATTTATTTATTTATTTATTTATTTTTTGCCTTTGCCGGATTTAGCTGGAAGGAAAAGGCTTCCAGGGACTGTTAACTTTCTGGGTGCTAAGGAGTTAAATCCCTTGTTATTTCCCTCGTATAAACCGTAGAGGAAGCGAACGTCACCAGAGGTAGACCTTTAAAAACAACTCCAAGCCCAGAATGACAAAGACGCTCATGAATAAGGGAATTAGCGGGAAAAAAAACCAACAAAAAACATAGGGAAAAGCCGTTAGGAGCTCCCCGTTCCGAGCACTCCACTCATTTTTATGATCCGCTGTGTTCTGCTATTATGTATAATTACCAAGTTTACAGATTCCATTTCAAGGAGATTTCCCTTAGGTGCCAGTGTAGACATTTACATGCATACATGATTATATTAGGGTTTTTTTTTTTTCCGTCTTTCTGCATTTTCTTATTGTATCTACAGTCAGCTTTATATGTCTGCTAAACAATATCAGTGACCTGTGACAGTTATGGGGAAATGGAAATTGTCAAAGCGCCGGTGTCTGTTACAGCGTCTGATACGCAAATGAATTTTTAATTTATTTTTACACCTGTTACTTATATTTTAAAGAGGGTTTTCCGAGAATTTTGTCTAATTAGCGCAAGGTACTAACCTGTGGAGGGAAGATGTTTTACATAGTACTTATGAGTATTACAAGTATTGCCAAAGAAAGCCCCCCCCCCCCGGGTGCCAAACACCTTAGGAATGGCATTATATACAGAGACACTATAGGAAACAGATGGAGCGGCTGGTGGACCTTGTCTGAGAGAGCAATCTTGACTAGCCTTAGGAGCAGAGGTTGCACAAGAGTCAGGAGTTGCAAAGTAGTTAATGCGAGAGGGGCGCCCTTTCAAAAATTTGCTGTGTGGCTCGGTCATTTCTAGTTACATCACTGGCTAACTGATTCTGCATTGGAAAAAGCTGCAGGAAATCTGCACCAAACTCTGCACCATACACAACAATCCTGCAGATTTTCTTCAGAATTTTTCACAAGGTGTGAAGGTACCCTTATACAGTAGTCAATGCAGCTGAACAGGAAAAGAAGCAGGCAAATCCAGTTGGAACCTGGGCAGAGGAGGCCACAGCGCACTCTCGTTCAGCAGAGAGTGTGACATAGGGAGAGCCAGAGAGGGTAGGTACCATGTAAAACATCTTCCCTCCGTAGGTTAGTATCCTGCGCTAATAAGATAAAAGAACCCCTTTAAAGTATAACCATGAAAATACTTAGCAGTATGCAGGCAGCAGGTTGTAGAGCAGGAGGAGATGAGCAGATTGATATATAATTGATGGGAAAAGAGTCAGTAAAATGTGTAGTTTAGGCCTCTTTCACATTAGCAGCAGCAGGGATCCGGCAGGTGAAGGGTGCTGCCGGATCCGTGCTGCTGCAGGGACATGTGTGGGGCCGGAGCCGCGCTCCGGACCCACACATGTCACACAGTACATACACACACACAGACATATACACATACAAATACGCATACATACTTACATGCTCCCGGCAGGTCTCCAAAGCACAGTACAGGAGCAGGACAGCGCGCACATAGGACGATTCCCCACAGCGCCCTCTGCTGGGCGCCGGGTGGAATCGTGCTATGTGCGCGCCGTCCTGTTCCTGTACTGTGCTGTGGAGACCTGCCGGGAGCATGTAAGTATGTATGTGTATTTGTATGTGTATATGTCTGTGTATGTTTATGTGTATGTCTGTACGTGTGTATGTGTGCAGGTGACGGATCCGTCATGAACTCTATTGAAAGTCAATGGAGGACGGATCCGTTCACCATTGTATCACACCAAACGGATCCCTCCCCATTGACTTTCATTGGTGGTCATTCCGGATCCGTCTTGGTGCGGATGCCTGGACCGGAGAGCAAACCGCAGCATGTTGCGGTTTGCTCTTCGGTCTGAAGACGGAACGGAATGCTTCTAGGAGAGGAGATGGAATGCTTCAGTTTTGCCCTCATTGACAATATATAGGGACAAAACGGAAGCGTTTTATTCCGGTATTGAGCCCCTATGACGGAGTTATAAAACGCTAGTGTGAAAGTAGCCTTACACACACACACTACAACCTAAAGTTACTGACCTTGACCCATCCACTTCAGTAAACTACATTCCCTCTTCAAAGAGGACCTAGAATTAATGATTGATACCTCTTTTCAAAGATGTTTATCATCAGTTTACATTGTAAGAGAACTTTCTTTCTCCATCATATATTGTCATGTACTTTGTGCGCTTTCTAATCTCTTTCATTTTTGCCATCACTCAAATAAATACATTTTATTTTTATTTATATACAAAGAGGACCTAGAAAACTTTTTAAAATTTTTTTGTTGTCTAAACCTGGGTTTCGTCTTATAGTCCAGTGCATCTTATAAAGCAAAAAAATATGGTATGAAGAGGCCTGCACTTCTATATAACTGGGCTGCGTCTTACAGTCCAATGCATTTTATAAAGCAAAAAGTACAGTATATAGAGGCCTGCACTTCTATATTACTTTGGCACTTCATCCAGCAGTGCAGAGGGACTTAAGACCAGCGTAGAAAACATAAGTCTTAATAAAAGTCCCCCTTAATATATTATTGAGTCTTTTCCTGAAACAATATTTCAGTCTGCTTAACTCCTCCTGCTCTATAACATGCGGCCTGCAGACTGCACTGCATTTTCATGGTGATAAGTTCTTTTTAATACCACACTGGTAAAAAAAAAAAAAAATTATACAATTCGGTTTAACTGACATATACATGATGCTTTTGCCAGATTATGCTGCTAATTGTGGTATTTCTACCTCATTAAAGGGCATCTGTCAGCAGATTTGTACCTATGAACTGGCTGACCTGCATGTGCAGCTGATGGCATGTGTGTCCCACATTCATATGGGTGCACTGCAGCCCCTCTAAAGTCTTCCGGCCTTCCCCATTCAAGTGAATAGTTCCAGCTGCGGTTCCCCGCATATCCGGGTGACAAAGGGTGCAGCCATCCAAGTTAAAAGCCCCTTCACTGTAAGGATCAAGGGGGGTCCAGAGGTCAAACCTCCACCAATCAAATAGTGATGAGGTGTCCTAGCAATATGCCATCATGTTATAAGAATGGAATACCCCTTTAATCTAAACATCAATGTCTATGGAGACATGCAGTAGGTTCAAAGGGTGTTTCATGACCGACAACTCTTTCACTCTGAGAGCCACAGCAGTGATAAGCCAACTGCCACATTTCTGGCTTCTGATACCCGAAGCATACAGCTTATATTGCTGGGAAAGGCTCAGCCAGCTGTGTCAATGCTGGGGAGATATAGTTGAACATGGTGGGCCATTAAGATGAATGGTCATATGTGTAATTCATGAATACGAATACGTTCGCTGAATGGCTCATGTTGGTGGAACCTGAGCACAAGACCTTCTCTATCACGTCCATATACTAGCCCGACAAGACCCTCTGTATCACAACTTCATATTCAACCCCGACAGGACCTGCTCTGTCACGACTCCATACACAATCCCAACAGGACCTGCTCTATCACGACTCCACTTACAATACGACAGGACCTGCTCTATCATGTCCATATACAAACCTGACAGGACCTGCTCTGCCACAACTCCATATACAATCCTGACAGGACCTGCTCTATCACCTCTCCATATACAAACCTAACAGGACCTGCTCTATCATGTCCATATACAACCCTGACAGGACCTGCTCTGTCACAACTCTATACAAAATCCCGACATGACCTGCTCTATCAGGACTCCATATACAATCCTTACTGGACCTGCTCTATCACATCCATATACAACCCCAACAGGACATGCTCTATCATGTCCATATAATCCTGACAGGACCTGCTCTATCATGACTCCACTTACAATACAACAGGACCTGCTCTATCACGACTCCACTTACAATACAACAGGACCTGCTCTATCATGTCCATATACAAACCTGACAGGACCTGCTCTGCCACGACGCCATATACAATCCTGACAGGACCTGCTCTATCACCTCTCCATATACAACCCCAACAAGACCTGCTCTATCATGTCCATATACAATCCTGACAGGACCTGCTCTGTCACATCTATATACAACCCGACAGGACCTGTTCTGTCACCACTCCATATACAACCCCGAGAGGACCTGCTCTATCACGACTACATATACAATCCTGATGGGACCTGCTCTATCACGTCCATATACAACCCTGGAAAGACCTGCTCTATTACGTCCATATATACAAGTCCGGCTGGACATGTTCTATCATGTCCATATACAATTCTGACAGGGCCTGCTCTATCACGTCCGTATATAACCCCGAAGGACCTGCTCTGTTATGACTCCATATAAGGCGTATAACAGCAATCACATCTGCAACAAACCTGCCACATGTGAATACACCCTTATTACAGTCACAACTAATATAGAGCTCCAAACCCCCTGCACAGACATTGATATATAATATACATGTAACACGCTGGCTGCCTGCAGCCCCCTCTAGAGAAAGCATGGGAGATTACTGCATACTCCATTATTATTGATCTCAATGCAGTAAGCTCTTTAGCACCCCTCAAGACAGAATGTTGCCTTTTAGATCTATGTCCATGCTGGGAATTTGGAGCTATGCATCAGAAAAACAAAGTTCAGACGATAAAAAAGATATAATCAGAAATGTTCTCAGAATTGGTGGACATTCGCCTACATAGAGCAGGCGATATGATGATGGAGGACAACAGGTCACCCATCTCCAAGATAATGTAGTGACAGGAGTTATGACCAAAAGGAGGCTCCAGGGTGTTTTTGTCTATGAACTTTCCTCTGGTTATGACAAAAAACTACATCTATCTATCTGTCTGTCTGTCTGTCTGTCTGTCTGTCTATCTATCTATCTATCTATCTATCTATCTAGCTATCTCTATTATCTTGTATCTATTTCCTACAGATGTAGCCAAGCTAAAATTACAGTGTTATCTTGTGCCATTAAAATCCATTGAAAAAGTCAATTAATGTTTTCTTGCCATTGTTTACTTAAAGTGTAAATGCTGTTTTATTTTTTATTTGTGTAATGTATTGGGGCAGTGATACTGACCATTTTTGTAATATACTTTAATTACTGAAATTGTACATTTCTATCAGAAAAATAGCTCTAAAGTGGCCCATTTTGAGCCTTAGAAACGCTCATCTGTCTCCTGTTTACATAACAGTCAGTGTTAGCAAGTCTCCACAGTTATGTAAACAGAAGACAGAGGAGCGTTGCTAAGGCTCAAAATAGGCCACTTTAGAGCTATTTTTCTAATAGAAATGTGCAATTTCAGTATTTAAAATATATTACAAAAACGATCAGTATCACTGCCTCTATACATTACAAAAGTAAAAAAAGAATGACAATTACACTTGAACGCTTTAACAATCAAATGTAGCTCCGCAACATCTGTATCTATCTATCTATCTATCTATCTATCTATCTATCTATCTATCTATCTATCTAAAGAAAATTCCACAACACTCCCAAAAAGTAAATTAAAAGTAATGTCTTTTAATCACCAATCACCGCTTGAGAAAAGTCCCAGTAAGAGGACTGAAATGTTCCTTTTGGTGAGTAAAGAACATTACTTTTAATTTACTTTTTGGGAGTGATGTGGAATTTTTCAAATACATTTCTTTAGATGTTGGATCGCTTCCGCAGCCGCTGGCACACTATTTGGAATTATCTATCTATCTATCTATCTATCTATCTATCTATCTATCTATCTATCTATGATCTGTCTATCTATCTACCTATCTATCTACCTATTCTATCTATCTATCTATCTATCTATCTATCTATCTATCTATCTATCTATCTATCTATGATCTATCTATCTATCTATCTATCTAATATCTATGATCTATCTATCTGTCTAATATCTATCTATCTATCTATCTATCTATCTATCTATCTATCTATCTATCTAATATCTATGATCTATCTATCTGTCTAATATCTATCTATCTATCTATCTATCTATCTATCTATCTATCTATCTATCCCATATCTATCTATCTGCCTCTCACTGGAGAAGATTGCTGTGACTAAGTTGTTGGCCGGATCTCTCTTGAGGTTGTGTATTATCGCTGCATTAATAGTAAAGTTGTTTTTTAATGGTAGAGATGGTGCCAGCGCCATTCTTCTCCTGCATCCTCATCTGCGTCACCCTACACCACTGAGGACTACCACCCTTACAACAATACAGATACCTAAAGACAACAGAAGGGGCAGGTGGCTGGAGAGTAATACAACAAAGGGTGCAATAAGCCAACGTCAGAGCAAATACAAAGCAAACTCTTCAGATAGGAACAGACACCATTCACACACAACATCTAGAGGAAGAAGAGGAATGATGTGGCCCCGAGTCCCAGAACGATGGCTGCATAGAGACTATAGAGGCCCATGTGCAACAGTTATTAGTGAGAGGTAGAAGCTTGTTAAGCCTTAGTAGTTGGGAAGAAGGGAGCTGGAGAATGGTGTGATGGCTGTGACTTCTCCTGCAGCTCCAGTGGCAGAAACTTGTGCAATCATCATCTTAGGCTAAACTTACATCTGTGTCAGAGACTTTGTCACAGAGTCCATAGTAGGTGACAAGATGTAGGATCCAACTATAGTGAAGTCATTAGGGAGTGATACTTCATAAATGGAAACGAGTGGTGGCAGTGCCTAATGACAACATGGCCTCACCACAGGGATGAAATTTTAAACCTTAGAACTCCATTGGGGTGAAGGTACGTTTAAAGGAACATATGCCTATGCCTTGGTGAAAACGAGCCCATACGCTCAAGGACAGTGACCTTCTGCTGTTGTTAAACTACAACTCCCAGTATGGACACCAGCTTGGCCGTTCCTTGACCTCCCATACAGCTGAATGGAGCATGTTGGGAGTTGTAGTTTTGCAATAGCTGGAGTGCCGACTCCTGCTCTAGGCTTTATGCTGCTGGCATAGTCCTTTGATTTTGTTTAAATATTAATTGCAGGGATTTGTCTCTGGTCCTTTGAGCATCTGCATGAACCAAACCAGCAACACCATCAGATATCATAAGCTTGTCTCCTAGCCAGAGAGCAGAGATTTCACAAGAGTCATGAAAAAAACATACTTTGGCTGTAGAGATGAGCGAATCATCCAAAATTCACTTCACTTCACTTTGTTCGGCGAATTTTTTAAAAGATTTGTATTTAATACAAAGCTATTCGGTCGAAGCTGCGTACAAATCATTCGTTATTCTGTCGTGTCCAGCGAACCTTTCCGCAAATACTTACGCCTGAGTGTACAAAGAAGCTTTAGCGTATTATTGTCTAGGCCCGCACAAAGAACGAATATACAGTAAAAGAACGCTACTTAACTGGATATGTACGTATTAGCGTACAAATTATCAGATGCGTAGCATTAGCATACAAATTATATGATGCGTATGTAGCGTTAGCGTACAAAGATTTCAGAAGAATCTTCCGAAGCGAATCTGAAAATATTTGGATTCGCTTCGGTGTAAAAAATTTCCAAGATTCGTATCGGATCTAAGAAGCAGCGAATAGATTCGCTCATCTCTATTTGGCTGCAATTTCACAAAATTGTTACATTTTGCCGTAATTTCATGGCAATCACTGCAAAAAACCCCAAAAACATGCATCATGTGGCGGTTAGGCTGCCAATGCTGGGGTGAGGGGGATAGCAGAGCTTTGTGTCAAGCCTGGCACCAAAGTGTGGTGCTGGGTGCACTGAATGCTGCCGGCTCACATCAAGCTCAGTGCAAGGTCATGACAACCACAGAGAGAAGACAGCCCAGGAGGAGCCCAGGAGGACAGCAAGACACTGGTGGTCACTGAATCCTAGTTCCTTCTCTTGGCTTAGATGGCTGCATTGATCAGCAGTGTAGGGGGAAATGTATTACAGGCATTTGAATTATCTGGGCACTATAGCTGGAATAATGAGGTCTACTAAATATATTGCACCTCTCCCTGTGCCTGTACTTTACAGTGGGGTACTCCGCATTAAGAGTTGAGGTAGCTCCTCAGCTCACGGAGCCGTCATCCATGATAAATACTGTAATTTGGACAGCACTAGGGGGCAGTGCGGTTCTCTAATTGAGTCACCACCGCTCTCTCCTCCCACGTGTTGGAAAGCTAGCCACCCACAGAGTGAGAAATCTAAAAATGCTTACAGGGAGTAGGTTAATGAGCACCTGTCACCAAAAAATGCAATGGAATCTGACAGCACCATGTTATAGAGCAGGAGGAGCTGAGCAGATTGATATATAGCTTTGCTGGAAAAGATTCAGTCAAATATATAATTTATACATTTATATCTTTGTTTTTTGCACTTCCTGTAAAACCTATTGGTCCAGGAGGGAGGTGTTATCAGTGGACTGACGGACAACTTAAAACATCCATGGGTCAGCCTATAACTCTGCAAGGATGGAGATGCAGCTGCAATAGTGAGGAGCTGGTTATCAATGACTGCTGAACTCCTCATAGGCCCCTTTCAGACGAGTGAGTTCCACACATCGGACTCGCGGCGTGAGTATGCAGCAGCTCCAGTCCTGACCTCCCAGCACTGACACAATTATGTCAGTGTTATGCAATACATTCCAGAACTGTAAGGGTTACATAGCATCATAAATCAATATAATACAATGCAACCCCGTCAGTGCTGGGAGGTCAGGACTGGTGCTGCCGCATACTCACACTGCGGGTCTGATGCATGGAACTTGCTTGTTTAAAAGGGGCCATAGAGAAGGCAAAGACAAGTATTACTGCCTCTGCCTTCCCAGATCAGCTCTGCAGTGAGGCCTCCGAGGCTGTAATCACTCTGTATCAGGGGCTAATATATCAGCCCCAATTACAGTGGAAGTCTGCAATAAAAATAATGTAATGTAATGTTAAAATGACTCCCAAACCTCTTGTCTGACCTTATGCGGGGATGCATTTTGTAGAATAAATAATAAATAAATAAATAATTACAAAAAATATATAAATATTAACTAAAACAAAATTAAAAAAAAAACACACAATACACACACTGCAACTTCTAGCCCCACATAAAAGGACAGTTATAGGCGAGGGGCACAATTTAACCCTTACATGCACTATGATGTACAGTTATGTCATGGTGCAGTTTAAAGACTGCACACATTGAGCCCATTCCATAAGCAGCGGGTGCTAGTAGTGTAATACAGCATGCACCCGACCGCCATAACAGGGATCGGCAATGACACCGATTGTAGTCATTTAACTCCTCAGATGCCACAATCAATAGCGATAATGGGATGTGTGTGGTTAGGCAGAGGGAGGAGGCTCCTTTGGCCTTCCAATAGGGAATGGAGATATTGTTGGGCTTTGGAAAGGTTTCCAGGCCTGTTATGGCTAACGGTCTGAAAAGCCATGCATAATGTCATAAACCACAATAGTATTCAGTTGCAGTCTAGGAAAATAGCAATCAGAATGTCGCATGTTCAAGTTGCCTAAAAATTACAGTGAAAAAAGTTAATAAAAATTTCAAATCACCCCTCTTTTTCAATTTTACATATAAAAATAAATTAAAAAAAGAAGCATAACAGTTAACGATACATACAAATATGTCATTTTCTGGTCACCTAGCCCCCCCCAAAAAAAATGGAATAAGTGACTAAAAAGTTGCATGTACCCCAAAATGGTACTCTTAAAAAGTACACTTCATCCTGCAAAGAAAAAGCTCTCATAGAGCTCTGTAGACAGAAATATAAAAAAGTTACAGCTGTCAGAATGTGGTGATGCAAAGAAAAATGTTTTTTAAAGGTATATATATATATATATATATATATATATATATATATATATATATATATATATTATATATATATATATATATATATATATACCTTTAAAAAACATTTTACGGCAATAGTTTTATATATATATATATATATATATATATATATATATATATATATATATACATATAAAACTATTGCCGTAATTGTACTGACCCATGGAATAAGGTAGTCATGTAATTTTTTTGGCACTGAGTGAATGGCATAAAAACAAAACTGAAAAAACAGAATTGCCTTTTTACAGTTTCACCACACAAAGATTTGTTTCCCCTTTTCCAATGCAAGCTATAGTAAAATAAACAGTGCAATTAAAAAATACAACTCGTCCCACCAAAAATAAGCCCTTACACAACTATGTGAACAGAAAATGAAGAAAAAAAAATTGGAAGGCTGGGAAGGAAAAATGACAAAGTAAAATTAGGTTGTCACAAAAAGGTTAAATGCAGTATCTGGTAATTTAGTGGTACTTTGTGTTATGTAAAAGAAAAAAATAGAAGACTTTTTTTCCAGTTTTTACATTTGCCTGGGCATAAAAAAATAAAAACTTAAACATGGAATTAAAAAAAAACCTAAAAAATAATGCAAAAATGATTTAAGTAACAGGGTGAAAAAAATAATTGTCACGTTGAACACAGTACAGAGGGGGAGGAGCGGAGCAAAGTGATATGAACGTAGCTTTGTGGGAAAGATTTACTATAACTTGTATTTAAATCCCTTCTCTTTGTATGCTCAGGAGTCCAGTGAGTGGACTTATCAGTGATTCACAGCCTTCCCTATATGAGTGTCCATAGACTGACAACTGTCAATCACTGTGTAGGACCGCCCACAGGACTCCTAAGCCTAGAAAGACCTTGGGTTTAAATAAATAAAATACAAGTCAGAGCGCATTCAGATGGCCGTATGTAGTTTGCACGGATAACAGGCCGTGTGTTCTGTATTTTGTGGACTGCACATGGCCAGTCCTATGATAGATATGTATATTCCTGTCCGTAATTAGGGACAAGAATAGGACATGCTCTATGTTTTCTGCGGAGCCTCAGAATGGAAGTGCTGATGTGGACAGTACACGGTGTGCTTTCCACATTTTTTGTCTTCCCATTGAATGGGTCCGCATCTTTTCCGCAAAATTGCAGAATGGATGCGGACCCATAAATACGGTCATCTGAATAAGCCCTTATGCTAAAGCTTTGCCCACAAATCTGGATATAAATCTGCTTAGTTCCTCCTTCTCTAAACATATTCCCTTCCACTGGCTCAGGATCAGGACCATGGACAGCAGTCTGCATATGGCAGTAGTTCACAGTTTACTTCTTATCCATGTTTTCTAAAGTGCAAAAACATTATTATCTGCCATAAAATCTACTCAATTCATATGGCAAAGACAATGTGACGTATAGGTGCCCAAGCCCTACACCACAGAATTTATTGAGGAAAAGGCAGCACTATCAGGGAGCAGGCAGGCGGGCAGGTCCTCCACCTGAAAGCGATTCTCCTGGCAGCAAGCAATGAGCTCTAACAAATCAGGAGTCAATCATATTGTCAATATTAGACAGGAATTACTCTTCCAGCAAAAGCCAGGTAAATCTGGCATCAGTGTATGTGAACAAGAGCCGCGGGTGTCACCTAACAATCTGCAAATTATTTGTCTAAGACATTTATACTCTGTCTTTATACGTAAATATTTTAAGTCCACCCACACACCATCCATCTGCCAATCTGGCCGTCCAGTGTGATGGTGCTGAGATGTGTGTAATCTGAGTCCTGTGCTTCATCTCACAAAGAATTGTTTCCATATTTAATGCAACATGGAGATTTCACTTTTTTTTACAGTAACACAAGGATGCAAGAAAATACTGGATATTTGAAGGTAATACTTGCAATGTTTGTCACTTCTTACCATGCAATATTGTAAGTGCCATACAGTCAGTGGTGAAAATGGCAGATGTAAAGTAAGAAATTGATTTACAAAGTAAACGTACCTTCCTGATCTCAAGCACTACTCACACTAGATCAACATTCAGCTTAATGTGTGTGTAAATTTTTTGTAAGTGTGATATGGGAAATATTATATCTCCTTATGGAGAGCAACTAATCGGTGTGAGGAGTCTTATAGGCCAGGCAATGCTCCTCTGGATTTCTGGGAAAGGGGTATGCAAATTGTCTGTTAGTGAGCTCTGCCTCTAATTCCAAAATATGTAAGGTAGCTTCCCTATAAGTCAATATTTGACCTATTAAACAGGCCTTGAGGCATGACTTGGATAATAATAGTTAGATAGATAATATTCCACAGTTACCCTAAGGGTTAAAGAAGAGTATGTTTTGGTGGGAAAAAGCCAAACTTGTTTACCCCCAAAACCAAACTGACCTTTCCGATTTCTGATTTAGCTATGTTAATATGTCTGAAGACTTATTTTTATCAGCAAAAACTGCTTTGCCATTCCCATTAGGTATTATTGAAGTTCTAATGCAACTCTATGACAGATGGAAATTGTAGCTTTGTATCTGTTTGGGCTGCATTTCTCCACTCCACCCCTCCCCTCCCACTAGAAGGTTATAGTTCAGCTAGAAATTGTATATAAGGAGATCAGTCAGAGACCCTAGAGTTCTGCAGCTAGAGATCAGTACTTACAAGAAGAGACTCTGTCAGGCTTCATGAGTGAGCAGAAGACGCTGAGATGGGGATGCTGAGCCACAGAAGCAGGGTCATCAGCCTGTGACCAAGGAGCCATCTGGACTACTGAGCCACAGACTCTGGCCACCAGCGACAGGCCAGGGTACCAGCCTTCTGAGAGAGAGAAAGAGAGAGAGAGAGAGATAGAGGGACAGCTAGCTTAGGCCTTTCTTCAGCACAGAACCTACTTCTGCCAGGGAGGAGACTGGAGAAGCCAGCTCAGTGCCTTGTCTTTATTGTTTTGCGCTTGAGTTTCTCCAGTAAAGAATTACACTGGTTACTGGAGACCCAGACTTTCTGGACTTAATTCCCATTGGGGTGCATCACGCCTTACCGTCCCTTACGGAAAGCAGCAACACGTGGTGACACCTCAACAGTGTCCAGGAGACAGCATAGATTGGGTCCACCTTTAACCCAGCCACTGCAGATAGATAGATACATAGATAGATAGATAGAAGATAGATAGGTAGATAGATAATTTTTATACATTCAGTACAATGTATATTTATGAGGTATAGTTAATAATGAAATCTTTCCACAATATAACCGTACACATAGAGAACTTGACTTCCATTATCGTTCAACTAATGTTACAATTTATAGGAAATCAGCCTTTGTTATAAAGCTCTTCAGCTGTTTAGATGGATGTGTTTCCAAGTGATTTTATAGTCATCAAAAGCATATGGAAGAATGGAGATGAAAGATAAATCAGTGTTAAAACAGAACCATTGACATTCAAAATGCCATTATTTTCCCTCCAAGGCGCACCTTAATTATCCTTATGAGACACTCCAGAACAATCCGCATCCAGTTTATTCTGTAATACAATGCCAGCTTAGTACTATTACTATTTCATGAGCACAATGTAAAATAACTACGCACTTGTGTTTCCCGACCCAGACATCAGGAGCCGAGCTGTTGTGACAAAGTAATTGACCTTTCTCATGCCGTAAAGGAGTTTGTTCCAACTTGAGTAATCCCAAGATAAGAATATTAAGCTTGCTCAATTTCATTTGGAAATGAATACATAATGAGATTGTAACTTTCTCCCAACGTGAGAGAGGATGCTAATACATCAAAGTAACCTAAACACTCCCATGATTAATGTCCATTATGGCAGGTTATATGAAGAAATACTGTTCAGCCCCATTCATACATGTTTCTAAAGCAGCCGCTCTGGTACGTGGCTTGGGTTTCTTTGTTTTGGTTCTCCTCGTTTAAATTGATAGAGAACCCCCATCTCAAAAGGACGAGCCAGTCCACCCTAATGCTCCATGCAAATCCCATTAAAGGGGTTGCCTAATGGCAAAATGAGACACAGTCCTGACCGCCATGTGGCTGGGAAACAGTGGAGCGGCCCGTCGCTTGCTGTTTCAGTAACTTCTATTGCAGTGCATGAGAGCTGCGGAAGCAGTGTAGCATAGCAAGCTATGAGTTATAGACTGCCATCATGCTCCGTTGTTTCCCAGCCGTCTGGTGGTCTGGACTGTGTCTCATCTCGCCTTAGTAATGGTGAGACGAGACAACTTCTTTACGGAATTTCTGTAAAATTATATTGCACTTTTAATGTATTAGTATATTTTTGTTTTCTAATAGATTATGCTTTATGTTTCTATGGCACAGGCTGCAGTAAGGGCTACACTAGTGTGCAGGATTACTGAGGTTACAGCCCTGGGTTCCTTTCTATGTCCCGAGGGCTGATTGGAAGGGGCTTACCCAGCCTCTGATCAGACCTCTGGGACCCAAAGAGAGGTAACATCCCCATTGATCATGCTTCCGTCACAAACTACAGAAATGTCCGCAGACTCTCAGTGGGATTTAGGTCTGGACTGTGACTGGGCCATTCTAACCCATGAATATGCTTTGATCTAAACCATTCCACTGTAGCTCTGGCTGGATGGTTAAAGTTGTTGTCCTGATGGAAGATGAACCTCCACCCCATTCTCAAGTCTTTTGCAGCTTCTAACAGGTTTTACTCCAGAGTTGTCCTATATTTAGTGCCATCCATCTTCCCATCAACTCTGACCAGCTTCCCTGTTCCTGTTGAAGAATAGCATCCCCACAGCATAATACTGCCACCACCATGTTTCACGGTGGGGATGGTGTGTTCAGGGTGATGTGCAGTGTTAACTTTCTGCCACACATAACGTTTTGCAAAAAGTTCAACTTTGACCTTATCTAACCAGAGCACCTTCATTCACATGTTTGCTGTGTCTCCTACTTGACTTGTGGCAAACTGCAAACAGGACTTCTCATGGCTTGCTTTCAAAAACAGCTTTCTTCTTGCCACTCTTCCATAAAGGCCAAATTTGTGGCGTACACAACTAATAGTTGTCCTGTGGACAGATTCTCCCACCTGAGCTGTGGATTTCTGTAGCTCCTCCAGAGTGACCATGGGCCTCTTGGCTGCTTCTCTAATTAGTGTGCTCTTGCCTGGGCTGTCAGTTTAGGTGGACAGCCATGTCTTGGTAGGTTTGCAGTTGTGCCATACTCCTTCCATTTTTGGATGATGGCCTGACCAGTGCTCCGTGAGATGTTCACAACTTGGGATATTTTTTATGACCTAACCCTGCTTTAGACCTCTCCACAACTTTATCCCTGACCTGTCTGGTGTGTTCCTTGGTTTTCATGATGCTGTTTAATCACTAATATTCTTGAACAAACCTCTGAGGCATTCACAGAATAGCTGCAGTTATACTGAGAATAAATTACGCACAGCTGGACCCTATTTAATAATTAGGCGCTTCAGAAGGCAATTGGTCACACTGGATTTTATTTAGAGGTATCAAAGGGGGCTAAATACAAATGCATGCCACACTTTTCCTAAAAAAATTTAAAAACCATGTATTAATTTATTTTCACTTCACACATACTATGTACCATGCTACTTTGTGTTGGTTTATCACATAAAATGCCCAGAAAATACATTTACGTTTGTGGGTGTAAAGTGAATAAATGTGGAAAAGTTTAAGGGGTATGAATATTTTTTCAAGGCACTGTATTTCACCCACTTATATAAGTATGCCAGGTCTGGAAGATGAGAAGAAAAAGTGCAAGCCCGAGGGCGACATACTGTAACCAAACCAATTATTATAATAAATGTGTAATTTTAGACTTTTCCTCGACCTGCTCTGCTGATCTGGCCTTCCATTAACATAGTGTCTTCCCTACACGCCATAGAACAGGTCATTATCTAATGCCGGAACCTTCCGCCATTCGCTTAGTCATGAGAATTTCTAGACAACTGAACTAAAAAACAGAAGAAGGCAAGGGCAGGTCAGACAGGCGGCTTAAACCACGGACCTAATTATCAGCATTACTAAAAAAAACGGGAGACGCATGCAACAGTAACAGCCATTGTCATCTCATGGCTATGTCAATCTGCTGATTTAACTGTTTAACGACCACTTCACATGAGGTAACCTACGTTTCTGCTGTGGTGCTCATGAACATGGATTTGTTGCATGACTGAGCTCAAGTGAAGATGGAGCTCGCTAGTCCAAAGATACAAAGTAACATGTTTTCTGTAACAGACAGAGCTCTGAGCTCACTGTATCAGGGGTTATTACTTAGATACATAGAAGTTGTTTTTTTTTTTTTTTAAGGGACATGCCCGATCTGCATGAAGAAATGATCCAATTAACATGTATGCTGATTTGATTCCAGCTGTCTATTTATAAGGTAGGCTGAGAGGTTCATTTGGAGACAGCACCTTGGCTTTATAAGGGCCTGTTACAAATATCCTATTTTAAAGGGATCTGCCCTGGTAAAGAAGAATAAAGCAGTTGTAAATTTACTGTCACTTAGTAGGGATAGCCATTGGAATGGCTCATGCACATGGCATATTATAGCTACATTCATGGGGCCAGAGACATAGCTATGGGGGGTGAAACAGAGATAGTAATCACAACCAGACCCTGAGGGGACCCAAATGCAGTGGGCCGGACAGGAACTGTGCGGTGGAAAGGATGGGAGTGGTAGTCTGGTGAAAGGTTTTAGTACTGATGTTGGTGGTCCAGCTGGGCCCTGCACCGTGAAAAGGGGGTGCTCGTAGTTGTGAACTCCTGCTTGATGGAGTGCCCGGCACAATTTTTTGTCACAGCAAACAAATAATGAAGTTAAACCATAAACAAATCTTTACTGGAATTTGAGAAGCAATTTACATGCTTTGAGGAGAAATGTAGGCACTTGTCCTGAACGTTACCAAACAGATTTCTGAGGGTGTGTTCACGGAGTACTGTACAGGGGCTCTCTGAGTCACTGTCCAAGATACTAGTGCTATCATCCCAATCCAGTTGAGGAGTGCAAACTTTATATCTGTCCCTTAAGTATGACTGAGAGTCGAGACCTTTAAATCTGTGGAATCCATACAACATAGACAAGCGTTACCTCCAGAGACTGCTTCCATGCACCTTCCCCCTTTAGTAAATCCTCTACCCTATTAATGAATGCGGTACTTCTTTACTTTCAGAAGGATGTTGCCCGGTATGTCTTTCTTGGATCCATTTAGCTGTCTGCTCTCTGCTGCACTGCTTAAGCTGACTGCTTCAACTTCAGTACAACACTCACGCTCAATAAAAAGGAAAGGACCAAACCAAGGGGTTGGGCGTGCCCCTTCCTAGTTACTATAGCTAGGTAAGGATAATTAAAGGAGTGTCCACTTTTTACTATTGATGACTAAATCATCAATATCAGATCGACGGGGCTCCGACATCCCCACTGATCAGCTGTTTGAAGAGAATGTAGTGCTTGTATGAGCACTGCCTTCTTTGCTCTGTTTACCTGCGACGTAATTACAAGTATGGTGTCCCCAATTCACTTCTATGGAACTGCTCTGTAGTATTCACTTGAACAGATGGATCTGTCCCATAGAAGTGAATGAGGACTCCATACTTGTAATTACGCTGCTCGCCGCTACAATCACTGCTGCTAGCAGGTAAACAGAGCAGAGAAAGCAGCTGACATGGGAAGCCAGCGGCGCGCTCCCTCCCTGCAACGCGGCCGGTCTCTCGCATCTCAGCAGGTGTGAGGACGTGGCCGGCGTCCTTGTCTTCATGATGACGAGGGGGCAGGGAGAACCCAGCCACGCATGCAGCCTCAGCGTGGCTGGCGTTCCCCCATCCCCTAGGCAACGAGCAAGGGGAGGGTCTGAGCGACGAACATAGTCAGCGCTCAGGTGTTTGAACGTATTAGAGGCGGGTCACGTGACTCTGGCCATGTCAAGTGACCCATCGATTAGGCCTATTTAAGCAGGCAATCTGCTGGACACAGGTTGCCTGTGATTGGTCTTACTACCCTTCACCAGCGTTTGAATACCATAACGACTTCTGTTACCTTACTTTGGCTTTGAAATTGACCTCGTCCTTGTTTTCCCCTTTGTACTACGTGACCTCATGGCTCCTGACCTCGGCTAGTATTTTGACCTTGATCTCATGTTACCCCTTGCACTGACATTACTTCTCGGCTTCTGACCTTGGCTCGTGTTTGACTCTGCTCCAGTATTATCTCTCAGTATTAACGTGACCTCCTGGCCTTTGACCTTAGTTTGGAGATATTTTATTTCCTGTGTGTTCTGTCTTTTGTCTATTGTTTTCTCCCATTGTTCCCTCCCTGTACGCCCCATGACGTACGTGAGCTAGGGACTGCCATCCAGTTGTACACCGCCGTTTAGGATGGGCTGTGCAAGTAGACAGGGACAGTGGTGTGAATTTGAGCTCAGAGCTGCACTTTTCCCTGAACCTTGACAGCATCTCTCATACAAGAGCTGCTTTCTCTTCAAACAGCTGATCGGCGGGGGTGTGAGCGGTCGGCTCCCCCACAATTGGGTATTGAAGATCTATCCTGTGTCTATGGTGTCACATTCCCTGTTGACAGATTTCTCAAAAAAGGAGTTTCCAGTTTCCATCTTCCAGGGAAAGTGAACACATAGCAGATATGTACCTCCTTCAAAGGCAATGGGCAAATGTAAATGATCCTCAGTATCCATACTGTTCTTTTAGCACGGTGCACTCTCTATCTCGTAAACGTAATTATTTTCCATTTTTATCTCAAATCTTGGAATTGCATATCTAAACCACTTGAAACCTCAACCTGTCTAAGCAGGGATTAATTATTTTGATTTACACAACCAACTCCAAACCACTCCAAATTGAGAAAACAAGCAAATCACGTACATAAATAATGGCACACAAAGCAGTTATATTTCTACAAACATCCAATTACTTGGCTATGACAGACCTAAATTACTTCAGTGATTGAGAAATACAACTGTGAGGTAAATCCAGTCCAAATAATGTGAAAATCAAATATATACAGATTTTAACCAAATGACCCTGAAACGCAAAAAAATTATCTCAAGAAGGTGGTAGAGATTGATCGAAAGTAGGTCGATCAGTCAGATCCCACCTCTTTCTTTTCAGAGGCCCTTTGGAAGATGAAAGCTGCCGTCTGATTGCCTTTTTTATGTAAAATCCCTGAATTCAAACGATTTTGTAGCAAACCCTATATTCTGTTGCTTCTGTCCTCTACTTCTTCATGCGGTATGACTGGTAGATTAGTAAGTACACTAATGGACTGGATGAAAGGCTGCATGATCTGCCGAAATATGGTTTGTAGTCTGTTATCACGACAATACATTGGTTTGGATTGCCTAGGAGCTCTAGAGACAAAATAGTAAAACCACCGACAGGTGAGGAAAATGACATTGGTTCTCCTGGGACAATGGCACCAGTCAAGGGGTGGGATGTATTAGACATCAAGTTAGTTCTTGAACTTGATGAGCTGGAAGCAGGAAAATGAGAAAGCGTAAGGAAGTGAGTGACTTTGATAAGGGGCAAATTGCGCATCCTAGCTAAATGTGGTAGAGCAGCTCATGTTGTGGTTGATACCTAGAGCACTTCACCTGGTCCAAGGAAGAAGAAGGTAGGTGAAGTAGTAACAGGGTCATAGGCTTTGAAGGTTTATATTTGTAATGTGTGCAAAGAATGAAGGTTAGATCATCTGGTCCAATCCCATAGAAGTGCTAGAATACCAAAAAATGCTGAAAAGTTGCTGGCTATGATACTGGCCATAATAGAAATGTGTCAGAACACAGAACATCCCAATTTGTAGGGTATGGAGCAGCGTAACTACAGACCAGTCAGAGAGCCCATTCTGCTCCCTATGCCTACAATGGGCATCAGAACTGGACCATGAATCAATGGTGGCTAGTAAATGGGTGGGTGCGTGTGCATCATTTTACTAGGGAAGTGATAGCACCAGGATGAACTATGGGAAGAAGACATGCTCTGCTGGGAAACCTTAGGTCTTAGCATTCATGTGAATACTACTTTGAGACACACCACAGAACTAAACATTGTGCAGACCAAGTATATCAGATGTACGGCAACTGTATTCCCTAATGGCAGATTACTGTAATCATACTGCAAAAAAAATTATCCTTCAATTAGGGAATACCGAACTAGGCTTCGGTTCTGAGGTAGTAGACATAACTGAAGCTAAGTTCGATTTCAAGTTTTAAAGTGGTTTTCCACTTTAAAAATCAAGTACCGAAGTTATTCAACTAAGTCACGCGCGACTTCGTAAATAACTTACTTCGGCTCATTGGAGCCCATACATTCTTATACTGTACGGAGACAAATCTTCGTACAGTATTATTCTGAAGTTTTGAATGAAGCGACTTCGGATTAAGCATCCAAATCTCATTTCCCTCAACTCTAATTATGAGGTAAAAATAATTTTTTTCAATTGGTCTTTATTAAAAATATAAAGTCATTTTTTCTGTACATAGCTGAGATGCTACAAAATAGAGGGATCTTCATTTTCTCTGTCTTCCATCAGTTGGGGAAGAGAGTCAATTTTCACCATCTTAAGTGAAAAACTTGGAACATTTTGAGACACATAAGGCTACTTCCACACTAGCGTTTTTGTTGGATCTATCATGGATCAGCAAAAACGCTTCCATCACGATAATACAACCAACCGTCTGCATCTGGTGAAGGGATTCGGTTTTGTTATCTTTAAAATAGCCATGACCCGTCATGAACACCATTGAAAGTCAATAGGGGGGCGGATCCATTTTTAATTGTGTCAGAGAAAACGGATCCGTCCCCATTGACTTACATTGTGTGTTAGGATGGATCCGTCTTGCTCTGCACCACATCACGGACAGAAAAATGCTGCTTGCAGCGTTATTCTGTCCACGATGGGGACGCAACCAAGTTCATTTTTGTCCCCATTGACAATGGAAAGGGATCTCAATACTGGAAAGGGAATGTGCAGATATGAAAGTAGCCTAAGAAAGGTATCTAAGTCCCTTATAAACTATTGTAGTGAATTCACCAAGAAACTTCCTCTAGCAGACAATACCATGGTCTCACTGTTCTTACAATAAAGAATCCTTTTTGATGATGTAGAAACCTTCTTTCCTCTAGACGTAGGCAATTCCCCCTTGGAACACCAAGAAACTTCCCCTAGCAGACAGTTGCATAGTCTCACTGCTCTTACAGTAAAGAATCCTCTTTGATGTTGTACGAACCTTCTTTCCTCTAGATGTTGGTGATGTCCCCATGGAACACCAAGAAACTTCCACAGCAGACAGTTCCATAGTCCTACTGCTCTTACAGTAAAGAGTCCTCCTTGGAGATGTAGAAACCTTCTTTCCTCTAGGTGTAGGTGATGTCCCCATGAAACACCAAAAAACTTCCCCTAGCAGAAAATTTCATAGTCTTCCTGGTCTTACAGTAAAAAAAAAACCTCTTTAATGATGTAGAAACATTCTTTCCTCTAGGCAAAGGTGATGCCCCCATGGAGCACCACAAAACTTCTCCTAGAAGACAGCTGCATAGTCTTAGTGCTCTTACAGTTACCCTCTTCTTTGATGGTGTACAACCTTCTTTCCTAGAAGATGCCCATATGAAACCAGAAAATACATGCCACAAATTAACCGTAAAAGTGATACAGTAATTATGTGCACCCTAAAAATGGTGAATGTATAATTGAGGTTCAAAATTGTCTACCTCAAGTTTAAAATGGAATGTGGGTGCATTAAAAAAATAACATATTTAACATAATATTTGCCTCATATTATTCATGGCATGTCTTCATAATAACTCTTCTTTACAGAACCATAAAAAAGGAGTCACAAAAATCTGCTATTGCATTCTCTGTGTCCAGAAAACCCCGCAACACGATAATTTCCCATCAACAAACCACACTTGATGGTTTAATTAAGTATCCAACACAAATTTAATTGGACCATTAAGTTATTAACTGTTGACTCCTGCTCCCTTCATGGCCAAGAATTTCTCTCTCCAAGGGCAGCATGTACACACAGCGCAGTAGGTCAGCGAGCAAATTAAACTGCACCTCCTGTAATTGTTTCATTTTTCCGTGAGAATAGCCGTGGAGGGAGTCACTGGAGTCAAAGGAAGGAGAGAAACGGAAAGTCTTTTATGCGTAAATTAAATAAGGGGGTTCAAAAAGAGAGTCACACGTTAAGGTGATCTTAGCGAGTGGTATGACAAACAGGCGTGACTGGAGGTCAGCGGCGTGGGATACGTGACGCTGCTTTGGCTGGTAATGATTTTAATCGGCAAGACACTAAGCCTTGATTTTTGCAAATGTGGCTACAGGCTATGAAGGCAGCGCACATGCAATTACACTGCCACTTACGTGTACATGGAGCATGCACATTGAGTCCCTATGACAATGTTAAAATAGAGTGTTGCTCCTAGAGGGAAATATCTCCAAAATATGGTAGCAGGTGGAATGTGGCCCAAAAATTCTGTATTTCTCTGTATAAAATTGGAGGCAGATGTATTGTATGGTAAGTCCCACTAGACTTCTATAGGTTCTTACTAAGACACAATACAACTGAAAACTTGCACAGGGCTGTAAAATAAAGAACTGAAAAGATAGGACATCCAAGATATGGTCTCTTGTCCTTGGTGAACATGCTAAGCACCTCAGTCTCAGCAGAGGGGCTGAAAAGACTTTAAAGGAGTTTTCCAATCCAATGATATATGGTAATTCAGCAAAAGGAGTAACATTCATCTTAGCAGTTCCCTGCTAAAGCCTCCCTGGTCCCCTCCTGGTCTCTGGGCACCCTACTCCAGTTGACACGTGATTTTTCCAGTCAATTACTGCCCCCAGTGGTGACCTTAGTGGTGTGGACACATTACCGCTACAGCTAGTGGTTGCCCGCAGAGGTCACATGTTGATAAACCATGGAAGGAGACAAGGGAGGGATCAGCATGGGGGCAGCAGGGAATAGCTATAGTGTTACTCTTTTTAATATTTAATACCACTGTCTTATAATTAACTAATGGAGTTGGAAACTCGATGGCCAAGATTTTTTATTCCACTGTTCCAATAACCCATTCCCCTTTAATTCCTTTTAATGTAGTTTGTTAATAGAACCTGGTACCTGGCCGTGTTCCTGAGGTCTGAAGTAACTGTACGTGCGTACTGCACACTAAAGACCTTTATAGGAGAGGCCAGGAGGCTTGAAAACATCAAGTTCAGTTCCATTTAGGACATCATCAGGGTAAGATGTGTCTTGATACCACCACCTCTCTTTGTCTCATATGGATGTCGGCCAGATGCCATGTTGGAAACTGGTCCATCATGGCTTTGGTGACTGTTACTTACTTTACTCTGTCTGTATGTTATCTTTTGTACATATCTTCTATCATAGTTCAGTAGACTTTTTGTGCACCTAAGTCATGTTAAGACTATTTGTTCCCCAATCTCAGAATTTACGGTAATCTAAAATCCACCATACGGTCATTTTAGTTGTAGAAAAGTAAAGGAAAACTTTCTGTACCGTAGGGACAAGCAAGTGTTTGTCCAGCCTTTTTGATACTAGCGGTAAAAAGAGATATCCATATTCCCAAATTAAAGGGAAACTATTATCAGAACATGGCAACATATTATTTATAATTAACATTTTTATTCAATGTCTTGTGTTTTTAATTTTAGAAAAAAAAATCTTTAATTTCCCAAAGTAAAAAAGTGGGTGTGGTCCCCATGGAGGTGTGTGGTCTACATTAGAGATGAGAGAAGTTCTCAAAACTTCGATTCAGCTGCTTCACCGAGTTTCACAAAGAAATTTGCTTTGTGATGAACTACTTTGTCAAACCCCTCAGTTGCTGTGTTATATCACTGATCACGGCATCTGAGATGACCATTGACGGCTGTATATATATATATATATATATATATATATACATATATATATTTATACTCACCTTATCCATTTGCTTGCGAAGAGTCCACTTCGCAGTCCAGAGGGAATACATTATATATAAGGAGATTACTGTTGAGGTTTTTAGTTAGAGAAAATCTCCCGTTAAGAAAGATGGCCTCTGTGGATCACTGCTTAGCGTGTCTGCTTCCAGTACAAAAGATCTTGGGTTCAAGACCTGGCAGTAATGATTTAAAAGTACAGACAGAATTAAAGTTAAATATACAAGGTCATAGTGTTGACTCTATATGTATGGAGTCAGAGAAAGAGCAGAGAAGAATTCAATATATAGAGTCAGGTAGAGGGCAAAGCAGGGAGTCCCAAGCCATGTATGGAGTCAGATCAGGGACTCCAAAGCAGTACAGGGAAAATGCCAGTGCTTCAATGTGCCAGCCACAAAAACTGGCTAGGCTTATGGTTTACAGGTCAAGTAGCAACCAAACAGTCACTATACTGTATACTGCACTGTGCTTGGTAGTCTGTGAGGAGGTTGTGGCCTCTTGAAACAGCTGATTGGTGGGGGTGCTAGGACTTGAATTCCCACCAATCACATATTGATAAACTATCCATCAAAACTGTACTCTAAGAAAACCACTTGAACTGTTGTGTAAGACTGAAATATGAAACTCCAACCTTCAATAAATGCGGGCCATTATTTCTCTTTTCTAGACTTACATCTCATGAACAGAACTAAAGTTATGGACCTGATACAAGGGTGGACACAGACAAGAGATCAAGACCAGGGTATGGGCCCCTTGCTCTCAAACTGCTCATTATAAAGCAGCTAGGAATATCTATGGAAACGCTAAAGCCGTGACTCTTCTTATTTCTGACTGTAACACACTCTAAATCTATTTCTTCCATAACATTGACCACATACTACAAGGATAAAGTTAATAAAATGAACTGTTGTTTCACAATCTTTAGTGTGTGGCCATTGGGGAGAGCAAGGATAAAGCAGTACTCACTACAAATGAGCAGATATGTATTTGCCACTGACTCCAGAGAGAAAGGCGCCGTTAGTCAAATGTCATCCTGTACCCAAGGTCACTTCCCCGGGGAACGCATTGTCAGAGAACTACATCATTTATTGGAAATGTCATATGTGAAGGATTAACGCGGCCAGTGCATTTAGTGGTGCTTTAACTGGATGCTACCGTATCAACAGGTACTGTATGGTCCTGACTTGTGCGAAAGTCCATGTATACTCTTTGACTATTACTATTATATGACCTTTATACTACGCTTTACATAGAAATGCCCTTGCCCAAGACAGACCCATGTGCACACAGCCTATACAATGTTCTATAAAGTCCCTGTGGCTCTGCACTAAGGAGCCATAGGTAGGCCTTATACAGTGTCGGACTGGGGTGCCTAGGGCCCACCAGTAAAATTTATTTTGGGGGCCGACCGTACGGATACATTAAAATATTACCTGCTTACACAGCAGCAAGATGCTACCAGATGATGGAATATGGGGGTTCCTGCAAAAACACTGACAAGGTAGATGTCATGGATGTGCCGAGACATACGGACGTTCCCGCGACAGTGAGTGGCAGGAGATCTGTGAGACTAGCAATGCGTGGTTTGATCTGACATGTTTACCTTGTGGATCAATAAGCATCTGTGTGGTTTCTGGTGCTTGCCACACCCTCAACCCCCAGGTGTTGCTATTGTGGTCATTTCACGTTCCCTATTTAAAGTTGTTTCCCCCACAATGCTGTGCGGTTTATAGCTTCAGTTTGACCTGTGGATAGCTGGCGTGTGGATCTCTGCTGAGCTCCTGGTGCTGCCATAGCTTCTTTGAAGTTAAGTGTTTTCTTTCCCTTTTTTATTTTGTTTGGGTTTTTCTGTGTGTTGCATTTCCCTGTTATTTGTATTAAGGCCTGAGGGAGACTCCTGCTCGTCCTTCCTTTTGGAGGAACAGGTTGTCTCAGTCCTGATATTAGTACTAGGGTCCTATAGGGTTAGATGGACTCCTGTGTATGAACTCACCTACCTCTGGGGTCTGTTCATACTGCTAGTTAGTCAGGACTTGATTAGGGTTTTACCAGGAGGTGTCCATCTTCTTTCCCTAGTTTCCAGGCCTTATTCCCTCACCCCTTTCCCTCCCACATCCGAGCGTGACAGTAAGTCCTGGGGAGAAGAGGACACTGGCAGCTTTCCTCTATACCTAGAAGTCGTCTCAGCTGTGATCGTGGGGGGTGTACCTACACAGTGTGACAATGGCAGCACTGATTGGATAGAGTGAGTCTGTGCAGGTACACCCCCCCAACTGGTTACCTCCCCTCTATACCCTTACTGCAGACTGCTAGAAATTAATTCATAACTTCTAGTAGAAACAATAAAGGAATGGCACAACATAGAGCCATAAGAATAGATGCTCCAGAACTGTTATTACTTGGGGAATGCATGAAGCTATTAAAACAGGCATTCAGGAGAGGGCACAGGTCCTCTTTAAGTCATGTTCGATGGAAAGAATGATGCAGCGTGGAGTGCCATTGTTCCCGTCAGATACGAAAATGGGCACCATTGTATTTCAGATGGGCACCATTTGCCATACCTGGGTCTCCATTTTTCCATGTTTCTGCTCCTCTAATGGAAGAGCAAAATGGGCAAAAAAATGACGGAAATGTAGACAGAGCCTAATCCAGTAATTTCTCTGCATGTAACAAATCTAAGATTGCGAGAATGAGATACAGCTGGGAAATAAATGAATGTAAATGTGGTTTTCTTTGACAGTCCCGGTAATACTCAGTAGTGAATCGGAGTGACAGGTTGGGACGCCCGTGTTGTACATTTAGTTGCTGCAATGTGACATGTAATGAAAGATACTTGCAGGAATACAGCGTCATTGTTGTGTTAACATTACTCACCAAGTGGAATTAAAAACCGCACTACAGTTTCCATGACAACCAGATGTCTTCCCATACAGCATCAGTATGAATTTGTGCAGACCATTTCTAACAAAGATTTAGGCCATCAAATTCATTTTTAGCCCCAGGTGAAAGCAGAGTTGTTGTTTTTTTTCCAACTACTACTATCACCAAAATATTTAAAGGGGTTGTCCACTTTCTAGTTACTGTTGACCGAATTGTTTGTGAGATGAGTATATGGCACTCACTAATATAGCCTTGGTTAAAATTCTGCATAATTTTTTATATTTCATAAGGTATGTCTCCTTGTTGTCCAAGTCTTTTGTGCCATCCACACAGAGGTCTTGTCTAGTAATTTATTGAAAAATTAAATTCGATGCCTTGCCAACTTTTTTTTAAAAAATTCGCTTTGCGACAAATTACTTTGTCACAAAGCACATTTCTTTGTAAGTAGTGGGTGCAATGACAGGAATCGGCGACTGCGCCATCCCCCATCATTGTACTCCTCAGTTGCCACATTCATAGTTGATCTCGACATCTGATATAAATAACAGAGTGTCAAATAAAAAAAAAAAACTGAAAAAAATCATACTTACCTGACCCATTTGCTCGCGATGGGCTGGCCGCCTCCATCTTGCTAGAAAATCCAGCACAAAATCTTGCACGGCGTATGATGACTTTATCACACCGGCTATACGTCACCGCACACAGGATTTCGTCCAAGATCTTCAAGCAAGATGGCGACAGCTAACCTGTTGAGAGCAAATGGATTTTTATGTTTTTTTACACTATTTCAGGTTAAATCGATTCACCACCACAAAGCACGAGGAAATTCTGCTTCGCGGCGAAACAAAATATGTGAACTTCGATTTGCTCAACACTAGTCTTGTCCATTTTATGGCAGCTGATGGAGGGTCACATGACCAAGCAAATCATCTCCATGCGATGTTTCCTCCATTTAAATACACTGTACCTGCCATCTGTACTTGTTCTGTTGAGAGTTTAGTGCAGGCGCAGTGTATTTGAATGAAGAAGACATCACATGGTTGAGATTTGCCTGGTCACATGATGTTAGCGGCCATTTTATGGACAGGACCTCTGTGTGGACAGTGCAAAAGACCTGGCAAATAAGTGGGCATATTTTATGAAATATAGAAAATGGAGCAGAATACCAACAAAGGCTTATATTAGTAAGTTCCATATAATAATCTTCCAAACACATTGATCAACAGTAACCAGAAAGTGGACAATCGCTTAAGGAAAGCGATTCACACTCATTGAAAGAGCGTTACACGCCCTTGTTCAGACAGATCCTTTCATTAATACAATATAAATGGTGATTTACAATCACATCTAGTAGCAATCCAATGACAGGTTTACTCTTTTCTGATAAACTCAGCCCAGCTAATGCTCATGTGGAGAAGGTCAGAAGTGGCCGTACTTTAGATGGTGGCCTTTGCCAAATTTAATTAGTGCCCACGTCTCTTTGGTGTACTGCGGCACAGCCACTGCACAGTGTATGGCGCTTCCTGCCTCCAGCTGTGTACACTGTATAGCGGGGATCAGCAACCTCCAACATGCTAGCTGTTCTGAAACTACAACCCCCAGGATGCTCCATTCACTTGTATGGGAATTAGAAGAACAGGAGAGCAGGTTACATGCTGGGAGTTATAGTTTCCCAGCAGTGCCGAAGGTTGCCGCAGCATGAAACAGCTGATCTGTGATGGTGTCAGACCTCCAAACTGAGGATAAGTTATCTATATGTGTAGCCCAGAAAACCCCATTAATGTTAAAATAGGAGGTTAATGTCTAGTAATTTAGGGTCAAGAGTAGAGATGAGCTAATCTATTCGCCGCTTCGTATATTCGTTATGAATCTTCGTAATTTCCTACGCCGAAGCAAATTCGAATCTTTTCAGATTCGCTTTGTACGAATCTTCTTAAATCTTTGTACGCTAATGCTACATACACATCTGATAATTTGTAAGCTAACGCTACACATCAGATAATTTGTACGCTAATGCGTACGTATTCAGTTAAGTAGCGCACTTTTACTGTATGTTTGTTATTTGTGAGGGCCTAGCATCGTGTGCGCGTATGACGTAACCACACGCACGCACAATAATACGGTAAAGTTTCGTACGCACTTTGTACGCTCATGCGTACGTATTCGCGGGAATGTTCACAGAACACGAATATTTTTTAAAGCAACTTGGACCTAAGTGAATCTTACCCAAGGCAAATGTTTTTTAAATATTCCGCGAATATTTGCCAAAGCAAATCTTTGAAGATTCGCTCATCTCTAGTCAAGAGAATCTGTCATCACGATCTTGGTCTGTTACCTGCAGTGACACATGAGTGGTATTACACATAAGGTGTCCAGATCGCTATAATTTTTTTATTTTCCTACTCCCCCATCTTGCCACCTTTCAACATTAAAAGTTGAGCTGAAATACATTGTCAGTAGTGTTGAGCAAACCGAATTCCATGAAGTGGAATTCAATCCGAATTTCAGGGAAAATTTGATCCGACACAAAGCCATATTTCCTTGTGCTTCATGGTAGGGAATCGATTTTCCCTGAATGGCGGTAAAAAATAAAAAAATCATACTTACTTTAACGTTTAAAACGCAAATAACCAGCCGCCATCTTGATTGAAAATCCAACATGAAATCCCATGCGTGGTGACATATGACATCACTATGCCAGCCAACGTCATCACAGGCCGCGCAAGATCTCACGCTAGATCTTCAATCAAGACGGCGGCGGCCATTTCTTCACATTTAAATGGATGAGGTTAATATGTTTTTCTAACTTTTTAAAATTCAGATCAGCTATGAACAAGGCATCTGAGGGGTACAGGGGGTCCCTGTCATTACACTCACTACTTACAAAGAAATGCATTTGGTGACGAAGTAATTCATCAAATCAAATTTTTTTGTAAAATTCAGCAAAGGAGCCGAATCAAATTTTTCAATACTTTGCTCATCTCTAATTGTCAGGACTAACGAGAAGTGTCAGGACTGCTGCGCACGCACACAGGAGTCCTCTCCATTGTGTAAGCACAGCAGTCCCGATTGTGTATTTCTCTGAGCGCAGACAGCGAGGGAACAGGGGTCAGTAGGAAAATAAAAAATAATGATGGACTCCTTATCTGCAGGACTTCTCGTCTTTTACTGCAATTAACGGTCTGAGATTGTGGTGACAGATTCCCTTTAAGTGTCCTATTTGTAAGACCAAAATAAATGGTCACTTGTTACGGTGTCTTGTCACTTACTTGTCTTGTCTACAAATTGCAGGTAACGCTAAGAAAATAACAGATCTGGGAGAATATTCATTAGAAGAGTGGAAGGCATGTTTCAGCTTCTCTGCGTGTTCCTGGAAAATCTTTCAGTAATGACTTAAATTCCAGGCACGTCTCATTTGTAGGTATAAAATGTCATCACGCATTCAGCTGAATTGATTGAGGACACTTGCTGAAAAGCAGTTTGAGAAGAGCCACACTTTGTGAGTATTAACCTGCTTCAGGGCATTAAAGAAACAGAATATGTGGACGTGGCATTACCGCCAGGGGCGGATTGGGAACTAAAAGTGGTTCCAGAAAAAAAACCTAATTGTAGCCCATGTTGTAGGTGGGTTCAAACTGACAGAAGACGGGCCAAAACAAGTAGGCGGGGACAATCAAAGTAGACAGAGCCTGCTATACTGTAGTGCAGCGCAGAGTACCGCCCCAGCAGAACCAAATACCACATGATGGCACAATATACTGCCACCCGCGCAACAGTATTCAACTGTATCACCATGAGGACAGTAATACAGTTGAGTTCAGGACCTGCAGCCGTTGAGCATCCGATCATTATGTACCTAGCCTGTGGCCATCAAAAGGACTTGAGTGGCCCCCTGAGCATCAGCACACCGGGATATTTCCCGGTAGGGTCTATGGACAATCCATTGCCGCGGCAAAGGAGCAATTCCAGTAGTTATGACTTGGACCATCCCTTTTGTCGGAAGGGTCCCTGTTTGTTAAGCTTATGGCAAAGTGTCCCAGAGATTAGCCTCAGTTTGTGGTGAAACCCTGCAGTAGGTGTTCATTTCCCCTGCAACTCCACTACAGGGCAAACGAGGCATTACACATATATCAATTATATGTCTTTGTGCCGGGTCCTCCAGAGCGAGAGACACTCTTTATAGGCACTTTTATTATCCCTGATTGGGGGATATCCCTGTATTAGCTCAGAACTCCCTACTGGAGCATTTGAAACTAGGCAACCTCATTACTATATTTTACAGTCACAGATAATGTAACTTACATTTGCATAGTCATATATTTTGTTACTTTATATCAAAACAGCATCTGGATCTGATTACTTTCCTAATTGGATGCAATAAAAAATTTAGTATAGTCACTCACTTATTCAATAAAATCTATCTGTATAGCGCTACTTGCTGTTTGTTCTTTTCCTTATTTCTCTGTCCCCTCTGGCTGAGGTGGTCGCACATGCTCACTTTTATCCTTCAGCTGCTATTAGCTCTATCTTCCTTTAAAAGCTATGATAGTTACAGAGAACAGAAAGGACATGCCCCCTCAGAAAGGACATACCTCCTGAACTACCAGAATGAAATAAATATTGCAGTGCATTAGGAGCAATGAATGAGGAGATCTCTGGACCCATGTGAGGTACAGGGCTCGTTCTGGCTTTGTTAGAAAGAGATTGTCATGTACTATATGATGTCTGATTTTCATTGTTTACATTAATTAGGAAAAAATCTGTTTTTTCTGTGTCAGTAAGAAGTTCCATCTGCTTATTTTGTAATCTCCCCTCCTTATTGTCCTGCTTCCTTGTGTAGATGGCATCAATCAGTTGTTTAGATTGCCTATTTTCTGTAACGCATACATACTGTATGCCTCCGTGCCTACTACATCTAAGGTGGCAGGGCTGTAGGGGTGGGGTGAAGAGATCACAATTGGCAGGGGGGACATCATGCCCCAAAGTATTCTGGTGATATGACCGCAGGGTAAAATAAGAAGTTGCAGCCCAAATTGTCATCTAAGCGTAATTAGTAATTAAAGAAGACCTTTCACCACTCCTGACATGCCTGTTTTAATAGCTTCATGCATTCCCCATGTAATAACAAGTCTGGAACATCTTTTCTTATGGCTCCATGTTGTGCCATTCCTTTATTATTTGCACTAGAAGTTATGAATGAATTGCTATTTGTCTTCAGTAAGGGAACAGAGGGGAGGTGACCAGTTGGGGGTGTGTCCCTGCACAGACTGACTCTATCCAATCAGTGCTGCCATGTTCAGACTGTACAGGTACACACCCCCAACTTGTTACCTCCCCTCTGTTCCCTTACTGAAGACAAATAGCAATTCATTCATAACTTCTAGTGCAAATAATAAAGGAATGGCACAACATACAGACATAAGAATAGATGTTCCAGAATTGTTATTACATGGGGAATGCCTGAAGTAATTAAAACAGGCATGTCAGGAGTGGTGAAAGGTCCTCTTTAAGGCCGGTTTTGGGTCACAATAACTGATGGAAATAACTGACCAAATAAGGCCGGATTCACATCAGCGTTATGAATTCCGTTATTGTTTTCTGTTATAACATGGTTATAATGGAATTCAAAATGGAAACTTTTAGAGGCATTCCGTTTTGATCCATTATAATAGACGTCTATGGGCAAACATAAGTGATCCGTCTGGTTTCTATTATCCAGGACAGAAAAGAAAGTCCTGTCGCCTCAACTGAAGTGTGAATTTCCCTTTGAAATCCACAAATTAAAAATCAGCAGCCATATGAATGGCAGTGCGGACTCCCTACATTGGCTGCTTTCATACGAGAGAGTTGCATACTGCAGACTTGCAGCGTAAGTATGTGGCAGCTCCCGTCCTGACCTCCAAGGACTGACGCGTCGCATAGCATTATTCTGATTTTTGATGCTATGTAAACCTTACAGTTCTGGAATACATTGGATAACACTGACAGCATTATGTCAGGGTTATCCAATACATCCCAGACCTCTAAGGGTTACATAGCATCATAAATCAATATAATGATATGCGACCCCGTCAGTCCTGAGAGGTCAGGATGGGAGCTGCCGCATACTCACGCTGCAAACAGTACAACATAGAGATGGTTCAGGATTGTTATTGCAAGTGGGGTGCAAGTAGTTGCTAAAACTGACATGTCTGGAGAGGTGACAGGTCCTTCTTTAACTTGGACAATGCTTTTAACATAAAGCAATGCTTGGCTATTTTCACAACAGCGTTTCTGTTGGATCCATTATAGATCTGTCACGGGGGAGACAAGGGAAGGTGTGCCCTGTACTTGAAACCCCCCTTCTTTCCCTACCTACTTGCCTCAAACGGCCCTAGGCGGCCGCGGACAACCACGAAGACGTTCCCTATACTGGGTAAGTGCAGAGGGAGGGAAAGGGAACACAGGGAGAGACAAAACACAGACGGAACAAACACAATGATAGAGTAGTCAGCAAGCCGGGTCAAACACAGGAGATAGCGTAAATACCAGGGGTCAAGAGAAGAGAGGTCCAAGTCCAAGTCCAAAGTCAGAGTCCAAATAGCAAATCCAAAACACAAGGTCGCACAAGCACTGATCAAAAGTATAAACTAATCACAGGCATCTGAGTGAGGCAGTTGCCATCTTAAAATAGCCCACCCAGGATCATGTGATGTGGCCAGCATCACATGACCTGAGGCGGAGCAAGCTGTCCAAACAATATGCAAAGTAGCCATGTGGTGTGATCAGCACCACATGGCTAAACCCAAACAGAGAATTAACTCATGAAGTGCTGGCTGACAAGACCAGCACTTCAATTCCCTATTGCTCGTCTCTAGGGGGGCGGAGAGGTCCGGCGATGTCGTGCAGAGGGAGCGCGACGCCGACCTTGCGTGACAGTACCCCCCCCTTCACGAGGGGCCACCGGACCCTTACCAGCGGGAGCAGGCTTATCGGGATGCTGCAGATGGAACTTTTGGATGAGCGAGTCTGCATGCATCCTGGTCAACGGTACCCAAGACCTGTCCTCAGGACCGAACCCCTTCCAATGTACGAGGTACTGGAAGGAATTCCGGACCCTTCTCACATCCACAATTCTGGCAATCTCATGCTCCATTTGTCCTGCTACCTCAACCGGAGGAGGAGACTGTTCCTCAGGACCAACGGGAGCAACATAACGTTTGAGCAAAGACACATGAAAAACATTATGAACACGAAGGGAGTCGGGTAAACATAACCTAAAGAAACTGGATTGATCACCTTGGTGATCCTGTAAGGACCAATGAAGCGAGGTGCAAACTTGTAGGATGGTACCCTCATGTTGAGATTTTTAGTCGATAACCATACCTTATCCCCAACCTTAAAATTCACACCCTTAGAACGTTTTCTATCAGCCTTAGCTTTTTGAACTCCTTGGGCCTTTTCCAGGTTCGACTGAACCTGTGCCCAAACTGTGCACAGTTCTTGAGAAAAATCATTGACCTCTGGGACAACCGACGCAGATGGGGAACAGGAGCCAAAGCGTGGATGAAAACCCATATTGCAGAAAAATGGCGACATCCCAGAGGATGAATTAACACGATTATTAATTGCAAATTCAGCCAGAGACAGGAATCTGGCCCACACATGTTGGTTATCAGAAACATAACATCTGAGATATTGCTCAACGGATTGGTTAAGACGTTCAGTCTGACCATTGGTCTCCGGATGAAAGGCTGATGAAAAGGACAAAGAGATACCAATCTTATTACAGAACGCCCTCCAGAAACCTAGACACAAACTGTACTCCCCTATCAGAAACGATATTCTCAGGAACACCATGCAGTTTGACAATATTATCCATGAACACAGACGCCAAGACCTTTGCAGAGGGTAATTTACACAAAGGAATAAAATGACACATTTTGCTGAATCTGTCAACCACCACAAATATCACGGTTTTACCCTCAGAGCACGGCAAGTCCGTGATAAAGTCCATGGACAGATGTGACCAAGGTCTACTAGGTATGGGTAAAGGATGTAACTCACCCATAGGTCGTGTCTTGGTATTCTTGGACCTGGCACAAGTGTTACACGCAGTTACAAAAGCCTGAACATCTCTGGAGATTGACGGCCACCAATACTGCCTAGAGACCAACTCCTTGGTGGCATTGATGCCAGGATGTCCACACAAAACAGAATTATGGCACTCACCCAGCAGTTGCAATCGCAAATGAGCCGGCACAAACAATTTGTCATTGGGGGTACCAATGGGAGCAAGATGTTGTCCTGCCGAGATTTCAGAAGCGAGGTCAGATGAGGTAGCGGCCACGATGATATCAGCTGGCAGGATGGGCTCAGGAGGGACGTCAGGAGGCTGATACGCCTTGAAACTTCGGGATAAGGCATCGGCCTTAACGTTCTTGCTCCCGGGTCTGAAGGTAACACAAAAATCAAAACGAGTAAAGAATAAAGCCCACCTCGCCTGTCTAGGATTCAATCGCTTAGCCGATTCTAAAAACATTAAATTCTTATGATCCGTGAGGACCGTAATGCGGTGAACTGCCCCTTCTAAAAAATGACGCCATTCCTCAAATGCCCACTTGATTGCAAGTAACTCCCTATTACCAATGTCATAATTCCTCTCGGCAGGAGAGAACTTGCGGGAGAAGAAGGCGCATGGCATAAGATTAGTTAAGGTGGAAGACCCCTGGGACAGTACAGCCCCCACACCATCCTCAGACGCATCCACCTCAACTACAAAAGGCTTACTTTGATCAGGCTGGACCAACACAGGAGCATTAATAAAACACTGCTTTAACCTTTCAAAGGCCTCAATAGCTGCAGGGGGCCAATTGACCAGATCAGCCCCCTTGCGAGTCAAATCCGTAATGGGTTTGGCTACCACAGAAAAATTTTTGACAAATTTACGATAAAAATTAGCAAACCCCAGAAATCGCTGAAGCGCCTTCAAAGAGGAAGGTCGCACCCAATCCACAATGGCCTGTACTTTAACTGGGTCCATTTTGAAAGAAAAAGGGGTGAGAATGTATCCCAAAAAGGCCACTTCCTGAACACCAAAGGTACACTTCTCCCCTTTAACGAACAACTTGTTTTCACGCAACACCTCCAGCACTTGCCTGGTGTGAGATACGTGACTTTCCCAGTCTGCAGAAAAAATCAGGATGTCATCAATATAGACAATTACAAATTTCCCAATAAATGGTCTAAAAATGTCATTGACAAAGTTTTGGAAAATTGCCGGAGCGTTACTTACCCCAAAAGGCATTACCAAGTACTCATAATGACCTTCCGGGGTATTAAAAGCAGTTTTCCATTCGTCCCCCTCACGAATCCTGATTAGGTTGTATGCCCCCTTCAAATCCAGCTTGGTGAACCAACAGGCCCCCTGGACCTGATTCAGCAAGTCAGGAATAAGGGGCAACGGGTATCTGTTTTTAACAGTGATTTTATTGAGCTCCCTGTAATCGATACAGGGCCTCAATCCTTCATCCTTTTTACCAACAAAGAAAAAACCTGCCCCCATGGGAGAAACTGAAGGCCGGATGTGACCCTTGGCCAGACTCTCCTTGACTCGACGATCCAGTTTAATGGCTAGTGTCATGGCCGCCTCTAGGGTGTCAGGAGTAGGGTAACTGACAAGTAAGTCCTTAAGATGGTCAGACAGCCCCACCCTAAACTGGCTTCTCAAAGCAGGGTCATTCCATCCAGAGGAAACACACCACTTTCTAAACTCAGCACAGTAATCCTCTACTGGACGGTTACCCTGCCGAATGTCTCTGAGCTGAGTCTCAGCTACAGAAGTCAAGTCAGGCTCCTCATATAATAGGCCTAAGGCCTGAAAAAATGCTTCCACAGACTGCAAGCTTGGGGAGTCAGGCGGTAAAGAAAAGGCCCATTCCTGCGGATCACCTTGCAGCAAGGAAATAATTATTCCTACCCGCTGCTGCTCGGCACCCGAGGAGTGAGGACGTAAGCGAAAATACAATTTTACGCTCTCCTTAAAGGAACGGAAAGTTTTCCGGTTCCCCAAAAACCGATCCGGCAATTTAACATGAGGTTCCACAATGGGGTTAGATGTGGAGGGAGCCGCTACTAGTGCAGGTTGTAGCTGCTCCTGATGTAGGAGCCTCTCGGCCAGGTCCTGGATCATCTGCGCCATACCCTGAACCTGGTCCGTGAGCACCCGCAATTGCTCCATATGATACGGCCTGTGATTCTGTCACGGGGGAGACAAGGGAAGGTGTGCCCTGTACTTGAAACCCCCCTTCTTTCCCTACCTACTTGCCTCAAACGGCCCTAGGCGGCCGCGGACAACCACGAAGACGTTCCCTATACTGGGTAAGTGCAGAGGGAGGGAAAGGGAACACAGGGAGAGACAAAACACAGACGGAACAAACACAATGATAGAGTAGTCAGCAAGCCGGGTCAAACACAGGAGATAGCGTAAATACCAGGGGTCAAGAGAAGAGAGGTCCAAGTCCAAGTCCAAAGTCAGAGTCCAAATAGCAAATCCAAAACACAAGGTCGCACAAGCACTGATCAAAAGTATAAACTAATCACAGGCATCTGAGTGAGGCAGTTGCCATCTTAAAATAGCCCACCCAGGATCATGTGATGTGGCCAGCATCACATGACCTGAGGCGGAGCAAGCTGTCCAAACAATATGCAAAGTAGCCATGTGGTGTGATCAGCACCACATGGCTAAACCCAAACAGAGAATTAACTCATGAAGTGCTGGCTGACAAGACCAGCACTTCAATTCCCTATTGCTCGTCTCTAGGGGGGCGGAGAGGTCCGGCGATGTCGTGCAGAGGGAGCGCGATGCCGACCTCGCGTGACAAGATCATGATAATACAACCGTCTGCATCTGTTATAAATGGATCTGGTTGTATTATCTCTAAAATAGCAAAGACAAATCCGTCTCTAAAACCATTGTAAGTCAATGGGGGACGGATCCTTTTCTATTGTGTCAGAGAAAAAAAACGGATCCGTCCCCATTGACTTACATTGTGATTCATGACGTCTTACTACGCACCACATCGCAGACAGAAAAACGGTGCTTGTAGCGTTATTCTATCCACGATGGGGACGCAACCGAATGGAACAGAATGCATTCCAGTGCACTCCATTTTGTGCAGTTCAGTTTTGTCCCCATTGACAATGAAAAGGGACAAAACTGAAGCGTTTTCCCCCCACTATTGAGATCCTATGACGAATATCAATAGTTGAAAGGGAAAACGCGGATGCGAAAGTAGCCTAAATCTCTAATAAATCATGCAGTGGATTCAGATTGAAGACAAGCTCTCCATATGTCTCCATACAGAATCAGAAGCATATGGTGGTCTAGTAGGGCCAAATCAGCAATGCAAGGAAACCGCAGCACTCTCAGGTCTTCAATTCATAGCAGGTTTATTCATCAAAATTGCGACGTTTCGACCTCAGTGGTCTTTTTCAAGCAAATAGTGAGGTGCACAATACGAGGTGTAAATACCCTCCCATAAGCCATAAAGACCGCCCAAATAATATGCAAATGTGCTTCTTCACACTAAATTTACATGTAGGTGGAAGTGCTTAAAAGTCACTATAAGTAAAGAAATACATAAATTCATAACTAACATCATATTACAAGCCATCACCAGCCTATACAATATCAGTAGTTAATAAAAGTAATGCTTACTATGTCATTCTGTTGCAGGGTATGGGCCGATCGTGCGCTATCCAAAAAAGGCGCGCACCCATCTATAGCTCCCGACTGCTGATGTGCATGTGTTCTGAAGGCCTCATGGGTTTGGCGTGCCTGGAGCCCTACTGCGCTTGCGCCAGGCATAGCAGTGAGACAGAGGGAACCGAGTCCCCTGTCGGCAATCTGCGCATGCACTTATTATCCTCACACATCAGCGCTCAACCGAGGACATGTAGCGCTGCACCAGACTTAAAGAAGAACTCCGGCAAAATGTTTTATTCTCTGACCTGTTAGAAAGGTGCATGATATAATCTGTAGTGATTGTCATGTTCTTATCAGTGACTGTTTCTGTGAGTAAAAACCTCTCTTCTTATTGTAGCTGGGTCATGTGACCAACACCCTGACCTCCAACTGACCCAGGACAGAAAGCCAGTAACTGCTCTATTCATTCCTATGGGAGCCTCACTTTCAGTCTCATAGGAATACATAGAGAATTAGACTTCCTGTCCACACATAAGTCTCTGTGTGAGTTGGTGGGTCTAATTGCTGGTCACATGATACAGATAAGAAACTTCAGGATGATAGAAGTCAAAAATTCAGACACTGCTAAGAAAATGACATTCACTACAGATTACATCATGTACATTTCTAGCAGGACATGGAATAAAATTTTTGTCGGGAGTTCTTCTTTAATCTTCTCCTATCGTGGTCTATACAAAGCATAGCTAGACACTCAATTTCCTTATAGGAGTATAGGTACAAGATATCTCGCATAGCTGAAAGTATTGTTAGCGCAAGTGGGAGTACTACAGACTGGTATTCATCACCGCGAGCACCACCGCTTGACGGACTTTTGATCTGTAAGTGCTGCTACAAACCACTTTATATTGCTTGGTCTAGTAGGGCCCTCATAGAAGTTTATGGGTGCTGTATTACAGCCACATACAACTCTGAGGCTGTGTGAAGTCTTGTGCAGGAGGCCTCCAAGATACATTTACAAAATGAGGCCATTATCTGGTTTTAAGAACTCAAACTTCACAGCATTTTTGGTAAACACAAATTGCAGTTTGCTCTCAGCACAAAATCCAATCAATACTAATAGTAGAACCTGACCATTTGTATTGTTACATTCAGCCTCACCGTTCCAAAGTCTTTTTAATTATATGAAACACTTGCCAGAGGGAAAAAACATAAAAAACAAACAGAAATTATTGTGAAGTATGATGCTGTAAAGAGAATCAAGTAGAAGACTGGGATAATCAAAGAGCCCCAGTGGAAGCATTCGTTACCGGTGACAGACAGGTAATGCAAGCTGAAACATTTAGTGAAATCAAATCCATCTTGTAGTAGATTTCACCTTAAGTTATAAAACTAGAAGCAGCATAAAGATCACAAGCAAATTGTCTCTCTCAGCTCTTACTGTAAAATTCTAACAGTGAAGGAAAATGATTGCAGCATTGCAGGATGACTTCCAATGTCCTCGTAACTAGAATCAGTAATAATAACGACAAGGTAACTATTAAAATTAGCTGAGAATTACTATTCAATCAGGTTTTCCCACTGTCAAGAATTTTTTCAATGGAAACACTCCTACCTATGGGACCAAGAGATTGGTTCAACTTCTACCATTACATGAGATCTGAAGCACTGTCACCCTGTTGGGGACAGATGTGTAACTTGAAGCTCAATGTAAAATCTGTAATAGCATCCTGAACCATATGCCAATTATAATCCTGACAGGGGCGGACTGGCCATAGACCCTACAGGAGAAATAAGCAGAGCTGACAAGTCGACCGTCAGACAAAGTCGGTGCAGGCGTAGTGGTATAATCAAAACAGGATCACAGAGAAAACACTAAAACTTTACTTTTAATAGAATAAATTAAGATATTTAAGATATGACAAACATAAAGACAAAGAGGGGGGATAAGGAAGATGCGATGAACTTATAGGCAGTATTAAGGCCAAAAAGCTATATCTTGTCAGATCAGAGTATCTTGTTTCTCACAGTCTGAGAGTCGTTTAGGTGCTTTTTTTGCAAACATGTTTCTTTTATTGTGGAGAGGCTTCCTTTTGGCCACTCTGCCATAAAGCCTAGATTGGTGGAGTGCTGCAGTGATGGTCGACCTTCTGGAAGTTTGTCCCGTCTGCACTCAGGGGCTTTGGAGCTCAGCCAGAGTGACCATTGGGTTCTTTGTCACCTCTCTTACCAAGGCCCTTCTCCCCTGATTACTTAGTTTGGTAGTTGAGACGTGGTTGTTCCAAACTTCAAAACCGTGCTCTTGGAAACTTTCAGTGCAGCAGATGTTTTGCCACACCCTTCTCCAGATCTGTGGCTCCACACAATCCTGTCTCTGAGTTCTACATTCCTCCTCATGGCTTGGTGTTTGCTATGATATGCATACATGCTGTGAGACCTTATATAGACAGGGCTGTGTCTTTCCAAATCATGTCCAAACAACTGAATATATCATAGGTGGACTCCAGTCAAGGTGTGGAAACATCTCAAATATGATCAAGAGAAATAAGGGGCCCCCAGAGCTAAATTTCAAGTGTTGTAGCAAAGGGTCTGAATACTTATGTCCATGCCATCTTTATTTTTTTCCTTTTTAATACATTTGCAAACATTTCTAAAATTCTGTTTTCACTTTCTCATTATGGGGCATTAAGTGCAGATTGATGGGAAAAAACTAGATTTTTGTTTTTAAATTTTAGCACAAGGGTTTGAAGACTTTCTGAACGCATTGTACGGTAAGTCTGAAAATTTGCAAGAGCAGCTCCACTCCAAAGGAAATGGAGTTTTTCATGGAGCCCATGGTGCTAATTATTGTATAATGCATGTGTGTGCTAGGTCCTCCAGAGAGTGATAAAAATGATTTTTGCAGCCACTTGCCAGGTGCAAAAGGAGGCACCCATTATTTTTGGTGAGACCAGCTAACAATGTGTTAGAGCTCCCAACAAGAAGGAATGGGCATGCTGAATTTCAACACTTGGTTCTTTGTTCTCCAGTAAGACAAGTTGTGCCGGGGGTGTCTGACATTGACTTTGTCCTCTCTCCCCACCGAAAACCCACAAACACACTCAGCCCCCTATGTATGAGTGTGTCAGGAGAGATAGCAGTCAGCTGGACAAACAAACAGCTATTGAAGGTGTATAGGCACGTTGAATGTCTTATCTCAGACATTTATGGCATATCACTAGCAATATAACATCAATGGCTGAGATGGACCAACCACTTTAAGATTAGGGATTCTGAACTGAAGAACGAACCATAAACCAGGATTACCAACTAATAAGTATTAAGCCAAGAACCTATGAAAGTAAAATAGTAATATTTTAAAAATATGTTCCCACTTAACTATTTACCAAAAAGTAGATACTGTACACATCTTCATGTTGGGCCACAAAGCTGAAACCATTATGACTTTCATGTAGATGAGGTCTTGTGAGGACACCTTCGTAGACATCTTATGACCCTTCTCCACTATATATGGTTTGCATTAACTGATAAAGACACTTATTTTATTTTATTGTTACGTTTGGACATTATTAGAAACTCTTAATGAAAATAGTGTGTGATACTAACCCTCTCAAAAGCAATTATAAGCTCATTTTCCTAACAAATGGCTCAATCAATAAATTCCCCAGACGGCCATGATGTTAACATCTATGCAGCATGTATTAAAAAGTGTAATCTTTAATTCCTCTTTTTCTTAATGTACCTACTTAATTATAGTCACAGCAGTCTCCTTTATTTGCATTTTTTTAGGTTTATCATCTTATACAGCGAGGTTCTGTCCTTGCTGCAAATGAGGAGTACAAAGGTTGTAAAGAACTTCAATGACTTCATTCTATAATCATTAGGAATGCAGAAATCTAAAAGTTGCAGTTTGGTTTATGAAGTCTAATTTTATGTCTACACACAAAAAATATTTCTACAAAAGCTATACTTTATTAAGTAACTTTATTGGGTTTCTCCTAAATAAGTCTTGGAGATGCAGTCTGTTGTGATTGGAATTGGGTAGATAGTAGGTAGAAATGTATTGATTGCAACTCTGGCTTTAAAAAAAAAAATAAATGCCATTTATATTGCTAAATTAAGTTATTTGATGCATAGAGTGTTGCATATTTACTTTTATAGGAATTTAGGATGTTTATCCTGTTCATATAAATATGTGTTTTATTCTAAGGCACTAAGGGTAGGAATTTATCATTCTATACGTATATTGAGGCTAGTTTTCAGACTGGAATTGCTATACGCACCAGTGCCAAATGAGAATGGTACACAGCGATAATAAATTTGGTATTAGTGTAGTAACTCAGATCTGGGGGTGTAACAGTTGTAAAAAAAAAGAAATAGAACTTTATGTATTTTATTTTATATATTTGCCCATATTTGCCAATTAAGGATATGGATGGCAAGGGTTGACAGGGAGGAGGGCTGACCACCCTGTTACTTCCCTTTTGGTTAGAGTGGGCTTCCTGCCAGGAGGGGGGAGTTATTGCAGAGACAGGGAAAGGAGAGGAAGCACAAGCCTGAGCTTCTGCTTCAAAAAAGGATACTCAAGAGAGAACAACCAAACCTTACCCTCAAGTAAAGTCTTGAGTGAACAGCTACAACCAGCCACACAAAAAGCTGAGGGATTACAGTCAGGACACTCATCTCCAAGAACATTAGTAGGCCAGTACAACCTGCGCTAAATTGCCCCCAGCCAACCTGCCTTTATAATCCTTACTGGTGCCAAAGAACAAAGTTAAGCAAGTTTTAGGCAAAAAAAAAATCTTATTTCCTCATTTTCCTGATTCTCTTCTGGCCCTTTGTTTATATGCAATAACAATAATCTCTGCCCCTCCCCTGCTCTGCAAAGGGAGTGAATACAAGTGCTGCCCTGAGTGACATGTCTGCCTGCTAGGATACTCAGCAGCATGTTATATGTGTAGGACTACAAGTCCCAGCTCTAAAATGACACTGCTGATACACACAGGATCTTCCCCCACCTGTTCTTGTGCAATACTCTACTCAGATCTTCTCTAGTCTGCCAGCTCCTGTGCCCAGCATTTGTCTCCTCAATGCCTGCATCTTTCAGCCCTGAGTCTGTGCTGGCTGAAGGGGTTAATGTTTTATCTGAAAGAATTATCTGATCTCTGAGGCTTGTGCACGAAACATCAGCAGAGCAGGGAGAAAAGCTGACATCACAGGTCATATGACCCTCAGTGAAATCTGAGAAAGAGGCAACTGAAATTAAAGTAAGTGCATTGAAAAAACATTACATTTGCCTAGTTAGAAACATACAAAGGACAAAAAAATAACTTGGACAACCCCTTTAAAATTTTTTGCTATTGAATGTATTTGAAGTCCTGTGTTGCATCTGGTATCACTTTTCAGCTCTACATTTCTAGTGGAACGATCCACAGGGTGCAATGACCTGAGGGAGTACACAGTGATTCAAAACGTAATCAGGGCCACTACCACTCCCATCCTGTGCAATGGCTCCTTGGGGGCTTACTGCATAAGTGCAGTAGTGCCCAAAAAGTTGAAAGTATGCCTACAATTTTAAATTCCCACCTATCTATATATATATCTACATATATATATATATATATATATATATATATATATATATTTAAAATAGTGATAATTAGCATCCTAGATATGGGAATTTAGTCAATCAGTTTTGGGTGGTTGGGGATGGAGTGTGGAGTCAGTATCTGAAGTTTGGCTTCGGCCACTTTCACACCGGCACTCTTTATTTCTATTGTTTGGCCTGGTTAATGGAGTAGAACAATGCAAGTAATGGACGTACTGGTCAAGGGGATATACAAATCTAGTAAGGCCCCATAGCAAAACAAAGTATGGCACCTTGTTTCCCAGTGTATGTGCATCAATCACTCCCAGGCAATGCAGAATGTGTGCAACACCCCAGATTTCTGATGAATTATCTTTTTTTATCAAGTGGAAGAAACGTTAATTAAATTTAATTGTAATTAATTAATTTAATTAATTAATTGGAATAAGAAAAAGTTGCCTTTGCCCTTACCCAGTTTATCACAGTTTACTTTATATTGGAAAAAGTGGAAGGGTGCTTCCAAATATACGACACTTATTCTGAACACCATATTTCTCAATGTATTTACACCAGAAAACTGCCACAATGTTTTGATAAATCTCCTGCTTGTCATCTATTACAAAGCTAACTGGCTGCCTGCAGCCACCACTAGGGGGAGCTCAGTGAATAGAAATGAATACAACTACCATGGAAGCTGTAATAATCTCTTTGAATTGAGCTCTCCTTAATGGCAAATGCAGAGTTTTGACCCAGGGATGAAAACTGAACCTGCTGCACTTATTGTCCCATACTTTTTATAGAGTCTGCGGCAGAGGTCCCTAACAGAGCCTCCAAATGCAGATGTGAATGTGGCCTTATTGACTTCAGTACCAGAAGTAGAATCTGAACATGGTAAACACTTTATGCTGTATCAATACAGTTTCCACATTCTGGTTGTCGGATGTTTTATTCTTTGCACATTTTCAATTGTCCTTATGTTATTTTCTATCTCTACACTTTAGGTTAGATTGAATCTGCAGCCAGTTTATCATGGTTAGAGATAGTTGACACCCTACATGTGTCATCAGTGTAACATTATGTGAAATCTAATGTTTTTACAAATCAGGCAAGAACTGGAGGACCCTCAAAACATCACTATGGGTTTCCACATTCATGTTTTTATGCAGTTTTATTGATGACAACCCCAGATATGGATCATAAAAGGGGGACACGCATAGAGGAAAGATTAAATCTAGTCCTGGATGTGGTTTAAAAAATGGTATACATAAACTTGAATGTGAAAACCAAGGCTAAAAAGATAGGTTAAATCAATCTCCCAAAAGCCCTTAATCAGAGAAAAGCAGATGAGAGCAACATTTCTACTTGCACAACCTTCGGGGGACCTCTGGGTAGGTATTATTTCTATTATGGAGACCAGTAGATAAACATGATGACTATTGTAGGCTAAACAACGCTCCTCTGGATTTCTGGGTAAAATGTATGCAAATTATCATGTCTAACATCTGCCGGCGTCAGATAGGTTTACGAGAGCTAATTTTAAAATCTTTCCCAGAAACCCAGAGGGCTACAATACTCCGCACACATATTCCGCATACCAGGCGCATTGCCTGGCTTACAATACTGCGCACATGTACTTGTCATAGTAGGGGCATCGTCTGGTCTACAATACTAATTATGTGGTAGAAAAAATCCATCAGCAGGCTCAGGATAAAATCCAATTTCTTTATTTCTTCATTATAAAATCCATAGGCTGACCAGACAAGCAAGGTCTACGCGTTTCGACTGTATGTCTTATTCATGATCATGGTCATGATGGTCATGATTAAGACGTCATGGTGGTCATGATTAAGACGTACAGTCGAAATGCGTACACCTTGCTTGTCTGGTCAGCCTATGGCTTTTATAATGAAGAAATAAAGAAATTGGATTTTATCCTGAGCCTGTTGATGGATTTTTTTCTACTGTTGTAATTGATTCCTGGTCCGGGATCTGTGCACGGTGAAGGAGGAGGTGGGTAAGCTGAAATCCCTTTTTTTCCTACTAATTATGTGGTGTACCATGAGTTCTCCATAATGAGTATCACTTAGATAACGCATACAGTGGGGTAAAAAAGTATTTAGTCTGCCACCAATTGTGCAAGTTCTCTCACTTAAAAAGATGAGAGAGGCCTGTAATTGACATCATAGGTAGACCTCAACTATGAGAGACAAAATGAGAAAACAAATCCAGAAAATCACACCGTCTGATTTTTAAAGAATTTATTTGCAAATTATGGTGGAAAATAAGTATTTGATCAATATCAAAAGTCCATCTCAATACTTTGTTATATATCCTTTGTTGGCAATGACAGAGCTCAAACGTTTTCTGTAAGCGTTCACAAGGTTGGCACACACTGTTGCTGGTATGTTGGTCCATTCCTCCATGCAGATCTCCTCTAGAGCAGTGATGTTTTGGGGCTGTCGCTGGGCAACACGGACTTTCAGCTCCCTCCAAAGGTTTTCTATGGGGTTGCGATCTGGAGACTGGCTAGGCCACTCCAGGACCTTGAAATGCTTCTTACGAAGCCACTCCTTCGTTGCCCTGGCGGTGTGCTTGGGATCATTGTCATGCTGAAAGACCCAGCCACGTTTCATCTTCAATGCCCTTGCTGATGGAAGGAGGTTTGCACTCAAAATCTCATGATACATGGCCCCCTTCATTCTTTCATGTACACGGATCAGTCGTCCTGATCCCTTTGCACAGAAACAGCCCCAAAGCATGATGTTGCCACCCCCATGCTTCACAGTAGGTATGGTGTTCTTTGGATCCAACTCAGAATTCACTCTCCTCCAAACACGGCGAGTTGTGTTTCTACCAAACAGTTCTACTTTGGTTTCATCTGACCATATGACATTCTCCCAGTACTCTTCTGGAACATCCGAATGCTCTCTAGCAAACTTCAGATGGGCCCAGATATGTACTGGCTTATGCAGGGGGACACGTCTGGCACTGCAGGATCTGAGTCTCTGGTGGCGTAGTGTGTTACTGACGGTAGCCTTTGTTACGTTGGTCCCAACTTTCTGCAGGTCATTCACTAGGTCCCCCTGTGTGGTTCTGGGATTTTTGCTCACAGTTCTTGTGATCATTTTGACCCCACGGGGTTAGATCTGGTGTGGAGCCCCTGATCGAGGGAGATTATCAGTGGTCTTGTATGTCTTCCATTTTCTAATTATTGCTCCCAAAGTTGATTTCTTCACACCAAGCTGCTTGCCTATTGTAGATTCAGTCTTCCCAGCCTGGTGCAGGTCTACAATTTTGTTTCTGGTGTCCTTCGACAGCTTTTTGTTGTTCACCATAGTGGAGTTTGGAGTGTGACTGTTTGAGGTTGTGGACAGGTGTCTTTTATACTGATAACAAGTTCAAACAGGTGCCATTACTACAGGTGATGAGTGGAGGACAGAGGAGCCTCTTAAAGAAGACGTTACAGGTCTGTAAGAGCCAGAAATCAGATAATGTGATTTTCTGGATTTGTTTTCTCATTTTGTCTCTCATAGTTGAGGTCTACCTATGATGTCAATTACAGGCCTCTCTCATCTTTTTAAGTGGGAGAACTTGCACAATTGGTGGCTGACTAAATACTTTTTTTTTCCCCACTGTATATGTTGTTGAGAAACAAACATTTGTGTATTCTCTCTTTTGTCTCTCTCCCTTGGACCGAACCAGTTTGTACATCTCAGATTGAATTTTAAGCAGAATCAAAAAAATATAAGAGCAGACAAAAGGTCTTCCAAAAATAATGGTAGCTTTACTGTAGGTTGTAGCATTAAAATAATGAGAATCACGGAAAGAAGATTATTAGACCTCTTCAGTAATTGTGGCTGGTTTTCCTATCTCAGAATTTCCAATGTCATATGCTACAGTAATGCAATGAGTAGTGGGTTATCTCCCAGGTGGGCTTTTGTAATCCTACTATATTCTACAGTATAACCTGTTATTTCCTATGTAATCCAAGCAAGAAGGGATATAGGCATGCTGGTGAGAGTGAGACAGTGGCAGTCAGTGCGGTGACAGGGAAATAAAAACAAGTCTGTGTTTGGTTTGTGACTGGACTCTGCCCTATGACTCTAACATGGCTGACTATGGTTAATTCTTTATCCTACTTGTAGTAAGAATGTCAGCTCTGAAGCACAAACTGCAGCTCTAAAGTTCAAGTTCATGTGCATGAATATGAATTCTCATGCTCTATTTGTTACTATAGCCTAGTAATTAAAGCCAAATTGTATATTATTGTATACTATAGATGCATATTGTATTCTATAGATGCATTTAAAGGGGTCACCCCATTAATAATGTAAAAAAAAAATAAATAAATCAGACATCATATATTACATGGCAACCTCTTTCTTACAAAGCTAGAACCAGCCCTGTGTCTCACATTGATCCAGAAATATCCCAATCCATTGCTTTAATAGTTTTTATAGATTTATTCCAAGCTGCCAGCTTACGGGGCATGTCCTTTAGCAGAGGGTGTGTCCTGGCTGCTGCAGCTGGTGGCAGTAGAAGGATGGAACTGAGCATGTGCGTCCATCTCAGTGGGCAGGACAGAGAAATTAGAAAAAGAGAAAACAGTAGGTGGCGCTATACAGATAGATTTCATTGAATATAATCATTTTTTAATTACATGCAATTAGAAAAGCATTCAGATCGAGATGCTGGTTTGAAAACTGTACAATATTTTTTGTGAAACAACTGCATTAAGGAAAAGATTTGTTTTCTGTGTATTAAATGTATTTAGATATTTTAATGTGGGTGCTTTTCCTTGCATTGTATGAAGCTGTGCCTTGCTTCCCAGTCTGTGATATGCGAGTGTCTTTACGTTCCAATGATTTATGAGTCTCAAGGTTTGCTGTACATTGTTTAATACGCTATAGTTGCAATCATGTTAATTGCAGAGTCGTAAATCATTGCCTGGTCTCCAGGGATATTACAAGATCAATACGGCCAGATTGTCCCAGAACAAAATCTTAACACAAAATTGCTTTTTTTTTTTTAGGACTACTCAACAAGTTCCGTATTGTCTTGTTGTAATTAAATCTCCATCTCATTGCAATTTTTTTAGAGAGTCTACAATTCTGCCAGCCGGCACATAATGCCCCGTTTACTTGCTAAAGGAATCTTGTCACTGCGAAAAATGAAATTGTATTTACAAACCATCAACGGTCCGGTGACATTAATTGCTATTGTTTTCACCGAATATAGAAAAGTCATTTTGAAATGTCAGATACAAAAGGATTTCATCAATCTAGCAAACTGGTAAAAATGTATTCTGGAAAACAATACTGCAAACAGAATGCATGTAAGAGGTATTTTAATCTCAAATGTTTACATTTTCCCTTTAACCCCCTAAGGAGAAGGTCACAACATTTTAAGAATCTCAGATGCTTTAGTTTCCCATCATTGTAGCTTATTTTGAGGGAGTTTACAGTTTTTAACGTCACAAATTAGAGATCAGCGAATCGATTCTACACAAATCAAACTCATAAAAAAGACAGAGAAGAAGGCATCTGCCACAGAAAAGAGTTAATTTTTGAGGTGTTTTTTTACCTTAATATTTTGGGTGTTTTTGCCAATTTGGGAGGGCACCTTCGGCTGTTGGCCAGGTACTTAAGTACCTGATGCTCCTAGCATTAATTAACGCTTAGAGCATAGATAGTTATGTACCCAGCCAGTGGCACTGAGGAGGCCTTGGGTGTCCCACTGTTCATCAGTCCACCGGGAAATTTCCCTGCAGGGTCTATGGCCAATCCGTCCCTGATTACACACATAGATAATAATTCATACTTGCGGTCGTTACTCGTTAGCTTTCAAATCATTCCTTATTATTACATGTAAATATGGGGACAGATGACTGGATAGTGTAGGGTAGGGTACACGACTTATGACCGGTAAGGTCCTTAAAGGAGTTGTGCAGGTCATACATATTAATGACCTATTGTCAGGATACAGGGGCGTAACTATAGGCTCATGGGCCCTGGTGCAAGAGTTCAGCTTGGGCCCCCCCTACTCTCAATACCATTTCCTAACCCCACCAGACCCCTGCCCGCCCACTTTACCCAATGGCATAACTAAAATCTCACAGAGATTAAAATACATTTTAATCCAATAAGTGCACAATAATAAGGATGCAATTGACTTTTTGATCGCTTGGTATTACTGTTTTTGTGAGGCAAGGTGACCAGAAAAAAGCTGTTTTGGCACCGTTTTTATTTCGTTTTTTTCCGGCATTTTCTCAACTGGGTTGATTATGTGATATCTTTATAGAGCTGGTCGTTATAGATGCGGTGAAACCTAATATATCTGTTTTTCCTTTTTTTTACAATTCCAGCTGCCTATGAAAGGCACAGGGGTGACGGGGACTTATTCGGGACGGGCAGAGAGCCAGTACTCTCTGCAAACCCTGTGTATGCCGCTGTTAACATTGACTGTGGCATACAAGGGGTAAATACATCAGCATCCGTGTATTCACGGATGCTGGCACATACAACAGGGGCTTGGCTTAATCAGCCTGATCAGAGCGCTGTACAAAGTCATGTCCTCCAACACTGTACATGTATGACGCTAGGATCCTATGGGTTAAATTGTGTATGCATTTTTATTTTGGTGAAAGGGGTGAATAACTCTTTTTAATAGTTCACATATGTAACTTTAACAAGCAATCATTACATTGCTTTTTCCATAGTCCCAATGCATTAGAATTGGGTCTATGAGAAATACACTGTGAGCATATGAGTTAAAGGGGTTGTCTCATCATAAACAATGGGGGCATATCCCTAGGATATGCCCCCATTGTCTTATGGGTGTGTGTCCGCACCTATATAGAGAACGGAGCCCCGAAAGTGAAGGAGGGTGCACGGCCACTAGAAGTGAATGAGAGCGGTGGCCGCGCATGCTTGGTGTGCTCCCATTCACTTTTATGGGGAGCCACCACCTTGTGGGGCTCCGTTCTGGATATAGGTGTGGATCCCAGTGGTGGGACCCACACCCATAAGACAATGGGGGCAAATCCTAGCAATATGTCCCCATTGTCTATGATGAGACAACCCCTTTAGAGGGATAATTGACTTAAAGTTAGGGTGCTACATTCACACGGCTATGGCGCTGCCGTGCTTGTGCATTGCAAACCGCAGATCTGCAAAGCACCAACTGTGTGAACACAACATCATGGTGCAGACAAGATGTGGCCAAAGACAGGACATGGCCTATCTTTTGAGGGGCAGAGGCATGGATCCCAAAAAACAGTGGCACCACAACCATGTGAATGTAGTTGGCCAACTTGAAGTCAATTCTAAAACAGGGATGCATCAGAAGGCAAGGTAGTGGTAGTATACCCCCAAACGGAGGTGACATGCTGTATAGCCACATTACAGAAGTGTCACTCACACAGGTACTATTACGAAGTAGAACCCTGTACCACTCCCATCCCAGGCCAGCACCATCTGGAGAAACCAGTAGTAAACTGGCCACTTTATACACAGACTAGCTACTAGGTCCTGGGCCCCTGGCCCTGTCTGCCTACCAGCCTGTAGCAGATGTGGCTGGCCCTTCATTGGCACATCAGTCAGGACAGGAGGGCTGCACTGGAGACTGGTAAGCTCATGCTGGCTGCTGCTATCTCCCAGTCCCCCATTCCTACCAGGCACCATCCCTCTTATAACTTGCAGCGCTCTGCTCCTCACCTCACTCACTGCCTGCAGCAGGCACAGCTTCACCTTCCACCTCCGGACCCATACTTTCTGCCACACTAGCGACTGGACCTCTCCCTCTCCTGGATCCACACACAGATGATCTGGCTCCGCCCACCCTCACCCTATTGGTTGAACTCGTGTGTGTATGTAAATCACTCAGTATCTCTGGGCTGACCTAGCACTGCAGTGCTGACATGCATTCATTGTTTTTGTACCCCCCGTGGGCCCCCCTAACTTAGGAGCCCGATTGCAATTGTAGGTCATCAATATCTGATCAGTGGGGGTCACTGGGATCCATGCCGATCAGTTATTTGAAGAGGAGGCGGCACTTCATGAGAGCACTGCTTCCTCTTCATTACACTATGTGTCGTATCCTGTGTAGTGGCGGCGTAGTGTAATTACAAGTACTCGCTCCATTCAAGTGAGACGATGTGCAGTGTAATGAAGAGGAAGCAGCACAAACATGGAGCACCACCTCCTCTTCAAACAGCTGATTGGCTGGAGTTCCCGGTGTCAGACCCATGCCGATCAGATATTGATGACCTATCCTGCTGATGACCTATCCTGCTGATTTATATATATATATATATATATATATATATATATATATATATATATATAGCCTGCACAACCCCTTTAAGAGGTTATCCCATCATCAATGTAAAAAATAAAAATCAACTTCCATGTATTATAGCACATGACAATCTCTTTCTAACCAAACTAGAACCAGCCTTGGACCTCAAATGGAACCAGAGATCTCCACATTCATTGCTCCAAGTGTTCTGCTAGATCAATTCCAAGCTTGTAGCACAGGGGGTGTCCATTCTCAGAGGGCATGCCCTTTCTCAGGGGGTCTGTCCTTTCTGTTGCTTTTCTTTCCCTATCACATCTCTGTGGGATATATCCTTTCTTAGGGGATGTGACCTTTCTGCTGCAGCTCTCTGTCACAGCACAGGGGACATATCCTTTCTCAGAAGATGTGTCTTTTTTGCTGCAGCTATCTCCCTGTAGAGCTAGTGTCAGTTGGAGGATGAAACTGAGCATGTGCGACCACCTCAGAGAGGTGGACAGAGAAATAAGGAAATGAACAAAGAGCAGATTTTGCTATACAGATACATTTTTTTGAATAGCTCACTGGCTATACTACATTTTTAATAACATGCAATTGCAAAAGTTTTCAGATCCAGGTTCTGGTTTGAAAAATGTAGATTTTTTTTGTGGGACAACCCCTTTAACATAACTGTCCAAATTCAACCTGTCAAACAATGAACCTTTTTGATGTGAGTCACGTCTACTTTAGAAAACCTAACAGTGCCTTTATAAAAACTGGGCACTGAATGGGTGCATAGATTCAGCCGATCAGGACACAGCGTTTATAGTGCCTCCATGTTGGATTGTCTGATTAGGAAGTATACAAACAGCACTAAAGAGCTCCCAGATCTAGAACCCCCTTGCACTACAAAGCAAAAAGCAAACTCATTCATCATCAGTATCTGATTTTTTTTAATTATCTGCTTGTAGTAGAAATAAGAAATAGCCCTTCCCTTTAATAAGCACAGTTTAATTACAGCTGTATTTTATTGATTTTGATGCCTCAATGTGAAAATAGAAACAGGAAACTTTTAAGGAAAAAAAGAATGTTTTGGCAGACAATGGTACATTTCAATGTCCTTCTCATTTGCATGCAACAAGATCAAACATGTCTAGAAAGTGAGTAACTCTAACAGATTTATTCACTGCAAGAAAATCCATGTCCTGTAGAGTTAGTATACAACGTGGCAAAAAGATAGAGGAGTACATGTGTACAATTCTATAGGAGTAAATATTAATGGGACTATGAAGCCACAGGGCTGTACATGACGTGTCCATCCTGCTTGCCACGTTTTTTGTCAAAAAACAGGATCCATATAAAATCAGAAATCAATGGCAACAAGATGAAAAACAGGATAAGGCGTTGTTCACATCCAGTTTGTGTAGAGTAATATACATTTGTCGAGGAAGGCTCCCGGTATATGCGCCAAAAGAATCTAAATCACTCCACTTGACAGATAACGGGGCTGACTAGGAAGTTAAAGTGGCCCTGGAAAAAATACTAAAAGTGGCACCGTTTTGTAGTTGGGTCCAAAATCCCACATCCCACATCCTCAAAAACGTCCACTGACTGGCTGTGAGGTGGGCTCAGGCGGCCCCCCTGGGCATCCCTGTAAGGTCTATGTGCCAATGTGCCCCTGACTGATACCGAAAGAGGGTAAATATCGGTATAATTTAGATGTCCAAACTCTAAAGGCGTACAATAGACTCATAAAGCAAATAGGAATATCACGAGATTTGGATACACATACTTCATACATGGCCCCTAAACATGATGCAAACAGAGCCAAGATCAGACTTCATGGATGTGTAAGAACATGTGAAAACACATGCTTTCTATACAGTCCAAGTGATCAAGATCTCAGTCAATGATCGAATTTTTAAACATGGCCGGAAGAGTCCTCTGGGCAAAGCTGAGACTCTGTATTAAGCTTAGTGTAGGGCCCGAGGCGGAATCTCTAGGGTGTTCTTTTAATCCCTCTATCCTCGTGGCCTTATGACCCTCATTCACACTTTATAGAAAACAGCTTGTTGTGAAAATATCTAATATTGTAACTAAGCGTTCATGCACAGCGAAACATTTCTCACATAATTCTTTAGGCCAGATGTACAAATTCAATGGTTGTTGGCTCAAAGCTTTTTTATTCAAAAATATCTCTCTTGATTTGTGAATGAAAGCGAAACAAGTTACTGGGAGACTCCTCTGCCTCCTGGGAGATCAATTGATTGTCCATTTTCAAATCTAACATGCCAAGCTCTACTTCTCCAGGCATCTTGGTTGCCTTACCAAACCCTGCAGGAACTTCAGGCTACGGCCACAGAATCAGGTTTCTGCGTGCAGTTTTGGAAGCCAAAATCAGGAGTGAATTCAAAAAAGTGAAAAAGTTGTATCTGACCTTTATACTTATCCATTCCTGATTTTGGCTTCTAAAACTGCATGTAGAAACCTGACCATGTGGAAGTACCCTTAGACTTTCTCCAGTTAATTCCCAAATTGGGTAAATCTATATGTATAAGGCTACTTTCACGTATGTGTTTTTCTTTTCCGGTATTGAGATCCAGCAGAGTATTTCAATACCGGAGAAAAACGCTTCCGTTTTGTCCCAATTCATTGTCAATGGGGACAAAACTGAACGGAACGGTGTGCACCAGAAGGCATTGCATTTTGTTTGGTTGCGTTCCAGCGGTTTTCTGTCTGGCATGGGATGCAGAGCAAAACAGATCTGGCATGACGCACAATGTAAGTCAATGGTGCCGGATCCATTTTCTTGGACACAATATAAAACTGATCCGTCATTGCTATTTTAAAGATAATACAACCGGGTCCATTCATATCGGATGCATAGAAATTCATTTCTATGGGACCGCAAAAAAAGGATGTTATCATCCATGTACTGTCCGCATCCATGTGTCCATCCAATTACAGAACATGTATTATTCTTGTCTGTATTGCGGACAGGAATAAGCATTTCTACTATTGAGACCACAAGAAACGAGGCATGCACATGTTCTTATGTATTTTGCAGATATGTGGTTTGCAGACCACAAAATACATATGGACATGTGCACGTAGCCTTAGGCACTGTCCACATATTACGTACGTATATGTGTATATATAGAGTGGTCCCTCAAGATACAATATTAATTGGTTCCAGGATGACCATTGTATGTTGAAACCATTGTAAGTTGAGTAATTGGTTCCAAAACCCCAAAATGTCATCCAAGATAAGAGAAAATGAAGAAAAATAAGCAGATAACTTAGACAGATAAAAGAAGTCCTTACATATAACGGTCAGGAATAGCTGATAACTAGCAACTAATACATATATTTTACCAGAGAAGTGACCTTGATTGGTTGGATCTGAGTCTGAGACATTGTATGATGAGTCTACTGTAGTTTCAACTTACGATGGGTCAGAGAAGACCATCGTAAGTTGAAACCTGAGGCCATTGTATCCTGCACTGGTGCAGCTTCTGACCAGGTATGGTGTTCTCCTGATATGGGCCTGCCGGTTTATGTAGGATGCAGGTCAGTGTCAGTGTAGGACTCATCCGATTGGAAGCCACCTTGATCGTTGGTGGATGAGCCCGACATATTTATGATCATTTATATGCGCTAAGAGCTTCCACTTTATATACTTTATATACTACATAGCAATTATGCTTTTTTTTACTCCTTTTCATGTCCATTTTATGTCTCATGGCTTATCTAGTGCTGCTGCCATTCTCTGTTTAGTATATATATATATATATTTTTTTTTTTGCATATATTTAACATGTAGTATACTGTACTATACTGTGCATATTACAGATGAGCAAACCTATTCAAAATTCGATTCGGCTGCTTCGCCGAATTAAAAAAAAAAAATTGCTTTGTGACTAATTACTTTACTTTTTTTTTGTAAATAGTGGGTGCATTGACAGGGAGCTCTCCATCATTGTACCCCTGAGATGCGGACCGATTCCGATTTAACCTGAAATAGTGTAAAAAACAAAACAAAAATCACTTACTGCCTCCATTTGCTCACTATGGGCCGGCTGCCACAATCTTCCTTGAAGATCTGGGACGAAATCTCGTGTAGCCCGAGATGACGCCATCATGCTGGCCGTCATGGTGACGTCATACGTTACCACACACTGCATTTTGGCCAAGATCTTCAATCAAGATGGCGGCGGCCGGTCCATCACAAGCAAATGGAGCAGGTATGATTTTTTTTTTTTTTGTTAAATCGATTCATTACCACAAAGCCTGAGAAAATTCAGCTTCACAGAGAATCAAATTTATCCTGAATTCGATTTGCTTAACTCTAGTGCATATGCTTTCTATACAATGAAAAAAGTAGACTGATTCATACTAGACCGGCCTATGCCAGAAGGATACTCAATGGGGCCATATGGATCGGCTTTGTGTATGCACTGGGAACTTTCACGACGCATATGCCAAAGTGAACAGACCCTTACTCCTCTCTTGAGATTAATCAAATAGTAAAAATCCTGATCCAGCTGCCTATAGATTCTGTTCTGGATTGGCTTGACACATATAAGACGTTATGGTACATTTTGAAGTGGTTGAGTTGGTGTAAATGAAGTTCTGCCGGCTGTGATAATTAGATAGGATAATTTCAGCTGAAATAACGGCGCAATGGAGTAACAACACCGAATATAAACCCTCCATTGCTGAACAATTCATGTCAGCGCTCAATTGAAAAATTGAGTTATCAAATCATCGTCTACGAAACCCACTTAATGACATGTTTGCTTGGCTGAGCATTGTGATCTTTACCAATTCAAATGATCATTTAACTAAAGTTCATTTGTAAAGATTTTCCTTCTCCATGATCAAAGAGACAAGAGCGCGTTATGCCCGATGTATAAATAAGCCCCGGTGTACAGACATTCTGCATTTATCTACAGTCGCTTAAAGTTCCTTTTAGATGGTTCAGCCAAGTAACGTATTTCATTATCATTCAATTACAAATGATTCTTTGAAATTTCCGTGTTTGAAATGATTTCTTTTGAAATAGTCTAATTGGATTGCAGTGAAAGCGCTACACAGTTCATTGCCGAACTGAACGTTATTCTATAAGGTGTGGTTGGAATGAAATCGTATAGAAAGTAATTGTGAGCTTGGTATGGATGTGGATGTGACATTGCTACTCGTTCCTACAGACAAGAAATGAAGCCTTCCCGTCTGTAGACTGTTCTCATGATACGGCTCACTTCTTTCTTATCTGTGCAGCTTTTCTACATCAAAGAACATAGAAGAAATGCAGAACAGCCCATATCACAGCAGTATATCTCGACCAAAGCATTTTGTTCTGCGGTTTATTCTCCTTTATACATAAACTCACTTTCTGTAAAGAGTTGAACATATCAGATGGGTGGTTATATTTGAGCCCTGACAATAAGGGGTCCACACTAGAAAGGAATAAATCAATTCGTTAGAATCAAAATTCGCAACAAATTTTGGAAAAAAAATCAGATTCATTTGGGTAAAAGTTTTGATTGGGAGAGAGAGCTTTTAAAGGGATTTATACCACTTTTGATTTAGGTAGAATGGACTTGTTCCCAAATTGAATGTATTGGCTGATTTAGGCAAATCAGACCAAAACAAATTTTAGGAAATTTTCTCATCTTTAGTCCACACACATTTTTCAGGTTAAATGATTACAGGGACGGTTTTAGTAGATGATAATCTGGGCAACTGTCCAATGTGCATTTGTAATAATGACGGCCAGTGCCTGTGCAACGTACCGCCCCCCAAGGCCTATTGTGTCCCAGGTTTATAGGAATGCCGAGTGGTGTGGTATTGCCCTAACAGTCTCTGTGTGTGTCACGGTGCTCCTACCTGGATACTATTGATCCCTAATGTTAGGCTCCGAAGCAATAAAGGGGAGAGTGATGGTGGAGACAGAGAATAAGTCAAGTCCAGACTTTATATACTTCAACAGCTTTACTTGAATCAGCTTGTATCCATACAAGAAGTGATCTTTATCTTAGTTCCAGCAGGTTTGGGGGTAAACTGGCAGGCAAACTTGAATATTTTACTTTCTCCTTCTCTGCCGTGCTAAACTCGACTTTAGTATGGTAGCTGAACTCTGCAGTGATTCTGGTACTTTTGGAGTGGGGTGCCTTCGGCTGTTGACCCCTCGCAATACTGTGCCTCTTAATCTGTAAGAAGTAACGGTGCTCTATGAGCTGCTTCCCTCTGGAGAGACTCCTGCTGCAGGAGGGAAGTATTCCCCTCCCCCAAAAGGGGGTTAATGGAATGGTAAGTTCCATTCTATACAATATAGGAAAATCCGGCACAGGCCAAATAAAATCCAAGAGCTGTGTTAGTATATTCAGTACAAATGTGTAGATGCAAAAAACTCCACAGTTTCAACAGAAAGTCTATGAACCCATCCACAGTCTCGCGCTCAGCAGCCAGGGTGAAGCAGCGCTTGGGTGAGTGCTTCTGACCCTTTGTTCTAGCCATCGGTAAGGGTCTCAGAGCTGGGACCCCTGCTGAGCAACACTTCTGGTATGTCCCTATGACATATCAAAAATTGAAAAAAAGCGAAGTCTTTTGTAGTCTTTAAATATCTTATCATTGATTTGTGAATGGTTGAATGTGATGGACCTTTTTTCAACCTATATAACGATATAATGTACAGAAAAAAATCTAGAAACAGAAAAAAAAACTAATTTTAAAATCATATTTCAATTAGTAAAAAACCTATAGGTGATACATTCCTTTTAAATGAACACTTTTGGGAAGATTTAACATCTCCCTGAGCTACAAAAATGGCTTTAAAAAGTCGCAAGCTGTGTTTGTGACTTTTTAAATGTGGCTTTTTGAAAGAAAAAAAAGTTGCAAGAGCCACTTTTTAAGCCACCCTGGACACTTTTCCAAAAGGAGGTGTGGCAAAGGTGGAAAAGTAGCATGACCAACACGGGAGACAAATTCATCTTCATTTACAACAGTTTTCTATGGTGGTTCTGAGCTGTTCTAGGTTTCTAGTTAGGGTCACGGACTGCCAGGGAATGCAACCTAATTTATGATGAAGTCTTGGCCTCGTCATAAATTAGGCGTATGTTCCCCCAGCACAGGGGATATCAAGACCAGTGCAGAAAGTGCCTTCTTAATAAATCTCCCCCTATATGTGTTCAAGTGTGCAAGTAGCTTCACTCGCTCTTCAGACTGTAGACAACCTGACAATTTACAGTTGTCATATGATACTTCCGGAACCAGGGGGTTCACAGACATAACTGGCAACAGCTGGCACGCCTGTGGCTTGCACTATAATAATAATTTTATATAAATTAAATATTAACAATGCATGTAAAGGAAATTCATCATTCATTCGCAGAATTTATTACAATCAGGAAGCTGCTTTGATTCTTACCGTTCCTTGTAACTTGAGAACTTTTTTTTTAATCTGTTGATGGAAACTTTATATCCTCCATAATGTTCTGAAGTTGATTGAAATCAATTAAAGTAATTGGATATATAAAATAGCTTTGACGTACCCCATAAATATCTATAACATTCACCCTCACAATCCAGCAGATGTGCATAAATAACACAAATTATCAGCGCATACACCGTTCCTCTAGAAGGAGAATATTCCATTGATAGCTGCGTGCAATAACTGATGATGAAACATTCATAACACAATAAAATGGAGGCCCAGGAGTGAACTTAATGTATTATTAATCTACTAAAACAATATCCAAATGGTAAAAGGGCAGTTTCTCCAGTAATACGAGTATAAGCTGCTTAGTATTCTTCATAATGTAGACAGGCTAGAGGGAGGCACGTTACGTTTTTAAGCCCACAGGAACATCTTGAATAATAAAAGACGGCATATAATAAAGCTGCTGTCCTCTGACATTTTAATTTCTGCACCACAGTCATACCATGGGAAGCAACAGAGCCAGATGAGAATTGCTGTCTTGATTTCAAACCCCCATTCTTAGGGGATCTCAACGCGTAGGACCTCACACACCACCGATCCCCCACTGCTCCTTCCCAAGTCCTCCACCCAACTCTGGTTTTCGGTCCACTGACCGTAGTGGTAATATATTAACACTACTGAGGTCTTCAATGAAGCCAGTGATTGGCTGTAGAAGTCACATGTCCTTGTCCAAACTCAATGTAGACAGTGATTGGCTGTAGAAGTCACATGTCCTTGTCCAAACTCAATGTAGCCAGTGATTGGCTGTAGAAGTCATATGTCCTTGTCCAAACTCAATGAACCCAATGATCGGCTGTAGAAGTCATATGTCCTTGTCCAAACTCAATGAAGCCACTGATTGGCTGTATAAGTCACATGTCCGTATCCAAACTCAGTTAAGCCAGTTATTGGCTATAGAATTCACATGTCCATGTCCAAATGTCATCACTAGAGCACGAAGAACAGAAATGGGCAGAGGGCCCAGGGAAGCATTACAGCTGGAACTGGAACCAGATATGTAAGGTATTATTCTTTTTTATAGACCCCTTGAGGACATTCATCATACATAACGTTCTCGCAATGTGCCATACATGTACAGCCATCTTACTTAGGAGCAGAGGGAGGTTGTACCTCCCCCCTGTAGCTTCCATCGCTGTGATTGCAACCCTTCATTGTAAAAGCCAGGGAGGGGGTTGGTGCTGGACAGAACAAATCACTCCCAAGGTAATCAAGAACCCAATGGTCACTCTTTCTGAACTCCAAAGAGCCTGTGTTCAGATGGGAGAAACTTCCAGAAGGTCACTGCATATATAGTCCTAGTAGGGTATATGTTCTTACAGATTAGCATATATGCTGTTGGTGTCAAATCAGTAAATCTGCAACGGGTCTGTGCACTTAAGCACTTAAGAGTCCTCTCCAGAGTTTAGGAGTCCTCAGTATTTCATTGGCATAAAGCATACACACCCTTTACGTCTTATCATGACAGAATGCAAGTTAGTAGAAGAATAAAAAATTACATATTCTCAATGTGTCTTTTGAGCTATCCAGTCATTTACTTGTAGTTTAGTTTTTTTCGTGGTGGTTTTTGCGTGGTGATAGTCCCCCTTTAAGTGGGGTTTTCTGAGATCTGGTAGATTTACGCAGGAAAAATTCCTTATCTGTATAACAAAATTAGATATAAAAAAATGTATTTCCACCCACGTTGAAGGGTCCCAGTGCCAGGCTACTCCTCCACATACTGACCGCGGCAAAGTGTTTGATTGCCTTGCTCTGGAAGCGAGCCTTCCCACCTATGACTTTAGACCTCTGTGCTCAGATACAGGAGGTCAATACTCTGGAACACTCAGTAGCCCTTCAACGCAATACGGTGGCCAAATTCTTGAGATGTTGGCATCTTTGGGACATTCGTCATCACACAATAATTTAATGGACAAGAAGAGACACCATGTTTATTTTTGACTTTCTAACTACAGTTTTATAACTGTACAATTGTATAGCCTTGTTCTTACATCTTTTAAGCATATTGTTTAAAAACTATTTAATAAAATATAAATGGAAAAAAAATTAGGCATCAAAAACCTTTTTAAATTTGTATCCAGTGCCACCACCTGCTCCTTGCTCCAGTGCTGACCTTCTTGGCAACTATGCACAAATGTTATGAAACCAAAAGGTGCACGACACCACTCATCAGAAGATACGTGCAGAAGAGGGCCTCCCAATAAGAAAACAAATGCACGATATGTGTCTTTTGTTCATGCACAGAATTTCTTAATATGCACATATTCAGGCATATACAGATAACGTCAGAAAATATTCGCCCAAAGTGCACAGTCCAAAGGTGGCATCATAAAGTCCAGAATAAAGCCTATGCACAAGGTGATGCTGCTGGAGGTGGAACATGCATGACCATTTGCTTAGCAGTGACGCTATCCTATTATCCCCCACTGAAGGATGCAAGCCAACCTGTAGCCAGGGGCATAACTACCATAGCGGCAGACCATGCGACTGCTATGGGGCCCAGGGCAAGAGGGGGCCCAGTTGGTATCATCCCCTCTTCTACTGGAGGTGACTTGGTTAGGACTCTACCCTCTAAAGGAACAACTTTTAGCAAATGAGGCAGTGGAAAAATGGGACAAGAGTCATTGAAAGGGGTTTAGGCAGAAACCCTTCTGTCTTGTGTGGGGGCCTGGTTTGATCCTTGCTATGGGGCCCTTACTTCTCTATGTACGCCACAGCCTGCAGCTAGTATTCCTATTAAATCATCAGGCCATGATATCATCCATTTTCCATTGACCTTCTCATGATTGTTTAGACATTGACACGTTAATTATCAATTTTGTGTTATAATACGGTTTATAGAAACCATTTATCTTCAATAATTCAGAATATTTTTTTTCGAGCCCTGTCGGCTTTGTTTTTTGGCAAACTTTGGTTGACTTTGGATGGCCTGTGAGTTAAGAAAGTTAATTGGATCTGACTGCTACTAAACAATAATTGTTGAATACCTCTCAGATACGCTGCACCATTCATTACGGCTTTTGTCTGGGTAGAAAGAGACACGCTTCCTATTATGTAATATTCTCCTCTTAGGGACATATTTAGGTTTAATACAGCGGCTCTTCTACGATTCATTTCATAGACACAATGCTTCTTTTTTTTCATTATCCCCTAGCAAATTAAAAAAAAAAAAAAAGGATGAGCGGCAATAAAATACTGAGGACAAAATAATAACTTGCTAGGCTCTCTCGGATAATGTCACAAAATCACATTGTCCTCAGGTACAGACAATCTGCCACGGCGGCTGAACAAAAGCGGGTACACAAATTGTACGTATCAAGCGTTAAGGAAACATATTATCTGGAAATTTAGTAAAATAAATTATAGTGCAGAACTAGGACTGAGTTCCCGGCTGGTTGCATGGATCTTGCACTGCCGGCCATGGTACAGTGATGCCGTCCTCAGCCCTGCGGGCAGCTTGGTGGTGATGGAGGACATGCTGCTTATTAGGAAGGGAAGGATATATTTGCAGGAGGTGAAGTTGCTGGTATCTAGTCTCTGATATTTGAGCTACAAGGATCTGCTGATGCTATTAAAGGGGAGGTCCAGAATTTGAAAAGAAGTATCTGCCCCCCCCTTCATTGAGCTGTGTCTTGTACTGACACTACCACCAACACATCAAATGTTTTCCTTGGTGGATCATCTCAACTTTGCTTTTATGACATCAGCCTAAAAGTTTTTTTACTGGAAATTAAACATTGATGACTAAGGACCTCTTTATATGTCCTGAAATAGCAAGCGATTGTCAGAAGGAAGTGTTCCTCCTGCTCATCGGTGTAGAAGACCGCAGCAATTTCAACATTGGGCCATGTAAAACGCTCTTTCTCTTCAGAACAGGTCATTAGTATCTGAGCGGTGGGGGGTCAGACTTCCTGAATACTTGCCAATCAGCTCTTTGAAGGGGAGTTTCGATTAGCGATGCAGTCTCTTCATTGTATACCAAACAGCGCCGTACATAGTACATAGAGGATGTGCTTGGTATTGCAGCTTGATCCTATTCTCTCGAATAGGTCTTAGCTGCACAAAGGCCATGACTGATGGAGGCCTCTCTGGTGCCCGAGACCACGTGAGTGCACATAGTCCGGTGTTTTTTTTCCTATAGTGTGCAAGCATGTCCACCACCGTTGGATTGCAGACTGGTCATAACCTCTGGATACAAGCAGTGTATAATGTAATGGAAAAATGAATCCAGCCAGCAAAGTAGACAATATGGACAATCACAATACATTAGTAAGGGCCTTGTATTCAATTTCTCTACATGATACATACCATTTGCTGAAGTGACACAACCCCTTTAAGGTAAACTTATTTTTTGCTTTGAGTTTGTGTAAACATTAAGAAAGGTCAAGCTTAAGGAAGCATGTATGGGCAGATCACCCTGAGGAAATATGACTCTACAGAAGGCGTGTAAGGACGGCTTCAGAAAAGGCTTAGACAGTTTCTTAGAACAGAATATGAAAGTATGTAGAATCGGTAATTCCCCCTTTCCTTCTCTTCACCCACTTCTCTGCCCATCACTTGGTTAGACATGAAGATGAAGAAGTTGTAAACTTTACAAAAGCCATTGAAAAAGTCAACCAAATGCTCCTTACAATAGTTTACTTACAGCGTCAAGAATCAAGATGAGGATAGCTACCTCTGTAGGTATTTTTTATAACCATGTATAAATAATAACCATGTAACCATGATAAGGGCCAGGGAAAATTCTCCTGTGGACCTTATTACCACCATAAAAGGCAGCTTTGGAGACTGTTCTCACTGTTTAGCTATATAGTTCATAAAAACTGATATAATGCATGCTCTTTCTAGTTCACAAAAATTACTATATTTACTTAGACACTGTTTACATGAATTTTCAGTGTAGACTTATCATTCCATGTGCAATTACCCAGTAGATTACTTCTAAAGAGTTAATACTGTGAGTCATTGCCAAAGTAAAATGGTTAAGGTACTCCTTTTCTTGTGCACAGAGGATCCAAATGGTTGTGTATAGGCAGTAAATAATTAACTGGCAGTTCTTCAGTGCAGTTGCCAGCAGTGGAGTACATAGAGAAGTAAGGGCCCAAAGCAAGGATCAAACCATTTTCCTCACACAGGACAGAAGGGTTTCTGCCTAAACCCCTTTAAGTGACCCTTGGGCCATTTTTCCACTGCCTCATTTGCTAAAAATTGTTTCTTTAGAGGGTTGAGTCCTGACCAAGTTTTCACCCCCAGTAGAGAGGGAATGACCACAACTGGGCCCCCTCTTGCCCTGGGCCCCATAGCAGTAGCATGGTCTGCCGCTATGGTAGTTATGCCCCTGGTTGCCAGGGTGATTGGCATGCCCCACCACCCTGGTTAGACTTTTGTTTTTTCCTTTGCAGGCCTGGAGAAAGAATGCATATGTGTGAGCATCTAATAACTAGGCCTAGTCCAGGGAATCTTCATTCCTGAGACTGAAAGCCGCCAGAAAAGCCACTGAATTGAGAGACTACTCCTCTGAGAAAGAGAAGAGACATCCATAGATGATTGATTGACCACTTAAAAGGCCATGTTGGACAAACAGTAAGGTAAGCACTCATTTAATGGAAACAGACTTCACTGCATTTGGAAAAGGTTAATTGCTTCAGGGGCCCATCACACTTTGGAGATGGACTGACCATCCAATCTGCACCCTGCAGACTGGGCACGCCAGTGGTTATTTGGAGAGACTGCATGGTGTATCTGGAGAGAGACTTAGGGAGGATTACTGCCATCATTGCTGCTGCCTATAAACAGATATTGGGAAAAAGTCTACTCTGTGATAAACCTCAGCACTGTGCTTATTGCTGATATGTGTACTGCAACTCCTACCATCTGCTCAGTTAAGAGATACTTTATTTTATCATACTAGAGATGAGAAAATCGAAGTCCACTTGATCCGAATTTCAGGATAAATTCGATTTGCCGAGAAGTCTAATTTCCTCGAGCTTTGTGGTGGCGAATCGATTTAACCTGCAATAGTGTTAAAGGGAGTCTGTCACCTCATAGGCCCCTATAAAGTAGTAAAACAGCCCCATAGCACTTGTTATAAATAAAGTATTGGTACCTTTTGCGCTGTCTTGTGATCTTCAGAACTGCCAAAAACGTACTTTAATTGATATGCTAATGAAGCGTCGGAAGAGCCCGGAGGCGGGGTTTACCGCCTTCGAGCCCGGGCTCCTGTCCTTTTTTAAAGTTATTCCCCGCCCCAGCAACTGCCTGCGCCCGCCCTGCACGTCACCATGGTCCTCCTTCAGCAAGATCCCGCGCGGCCTGCGTAGTCTCTCGCTGGGACGGAGCATGCGCACTGTGATGCCCACTTTGGGCACGGCATCGCCGTACCTAGTGCGCATGCGCCTGTCCAACGGCGCAAAATCTGGTCCAGACAAGCGCAGGAAGGCGCAGGTGCGGGATTTTGCTGAAGGAGGACCATGGTGACGTGCAGGGCGGGCGCAGGCAGTTGCTGGGGCGGGGAATAACTTTAAAAAAGGACAGGAGCCCGGGCTCGAAGGCGGTAAACCCCGCCTCCGGGCTCTTCCGACGCTTCATTAGCATATCAATTAAAGTACGTTTTTGGCAGTTCTGAAGATCACAAGACAGCGCAAAAGGTACCAATACTTTATTTATAACAAGTGCTATGGGGCTGTTTTACTACTTTATAGGAGCCTATGAGGTGACAGACTCCCTTTAAAAAAACTAAAAAATCATACTTACCTGATCCATTTGCTTGCGACGGGCCTCCTGCCGCCATCTTGATTGAAGATCCTGGCCGAATTCCCATGGGGTGACTTATGACGTCACCACACCAGCCGGCGTGATGTCATCTCGGGCCGTGCAGGATTTAATCATACGCCGCTGCACGGGATTTCGGCCGGGATCTTCAATTAACATGGTGGGGGTGGCCCGTCGTGAGCAAATGGATCAGGTAAGTATAATTTTTAGTTTTTTTTACACTATTACTTTTTTTTTTTAACTCAACACTGGATGACAAAGACAGGAGTGGGGCAATTGCCGCTCCCTTTCATTGCACCCACTTATTACAAAGAAATTTGCCTAGTGACGAAGTAATTCGTCACAAAGCAAATTTTTGGGTAAAAATCTGCAAAGCAGTCGAATTGAATTTACAGTAACTTTGCTAATCTCTAATTATAACCAAAAGATGTGGTCATTGCCTTCACCATCTGCCGGGCCCTCTTGCCCTGCACTGTGTTGTCCATCCACCATCACAAGCACCCCACCATTTAGGACCCCCCAAAAGCCCAGGGTGTGCCCCGGGGGAAGAAAAGGTTAACGCCCTCATCACTGCCTGTCACAGGGAGTGAAAGGGAATAGCCACCATGAGGACTACATCCACCCTTATTGTCACCACACCCATCGTCTGCAACACAGCCAACCTCCATGCCTCCACCTGTGGTCCGGCAAGCTGCCCATATACCACAGTGTCATGCACAATGTAGTTTGTAGGTAAAGCTCCTTTGCTGTTAAAGGAAATGTTCAGCTGAGGACATATATTCTGCTAGACATCAGAGCACTGGACATTATCCCGGAGCCATATGGTCATTTATAGTGACTAGTATCTAGTTGTCAGTTGTCCCAATCCAAGCAATCAATATATATATACATGCAAACTCCAACATCCTGGTATAGAAGTAGCAGTAGGGCCCAGGTGTGACCCAGGTGCATCCCCTATAGCTGCACCCCCTGCACTGACTCTAATAGCAGGATACAGACACTAGATGAACTCCAGTTTAGCATCTTTATGCCATTCGGGGGGCAATTTAAGGTCAGTATTACGAAGGCTGACTTTCGTTGGCATCGCTTTCGAATCCATAATTATAAACAAAACCAGAATGGATTAGATGTGCCCTAGTTCTGCCACATAGGAAAACATAGCTTGTGCTCCAGATGTTAACATTTGAACCAGGAGGCCTGAAAAGTGTATTATTAGTGTTTCTGACAACACTGAGACCCAACAGATACACCGGCGGGAAGGAAGTCTTCTCAGTGAGCGCTGCAGGGAGCCGCTTGTCACAACAATTCCGGGAGTTCACAAATTAAAGGTTACGCCTAGAGTCAGGCTCGGATAACGGAGGTTATCAAATTGTACTTCATACAGCAGACTCCGGGCCCTGGCATCAGAGAAGAGGAAGAGGACGGTACAAAAATAGACTTAGATAGAAAGGGGTAAAAATCATAGAAAGACAGATAGATAGATAGATAGATAGATAGATAGATAGATAGATAGATAGATAGATAGATATGAAATAGATATGAGGATAGATAGATAGATAGATAGATAGATATGAAATAGATATGAGGATAGATAGGTAGGTAGATAGATAGATAGATAGATAGATAGATAGATAGATAGATAGATAGATAGATATACAGACAGACACATAGACAGAGAGTTAGGTAGATATAGACTGACAGAGAGATATACAGACAGAGAGTAAGACAGATATTAGATAGATAGATGTACATAGACAGAGAGTTAGATAGATAGATAGATAGATAGATAGATAGATAGATAGATAGATAGATAGATATCAGATAGATAGATTGATTTATACATACATAGATATGAGAGAAATAGATAGATAGATAGATAGATAGATAGATAGATAGATAGATAGATAGATAGATAGATAATTAGTTTCAATACACTGTATAACAAGTCACAATTAGGTGAACTGAGTTGAGACGAGCTACAGCAATGATTGGAGGTGCAGTATTTTTGGAGGTATTTACTATATGTATGTTTTTTTTTAAAATTTTTTACTATTTGTATATTTTGTCAGCTAACGGGTCAGAAAAGACTACATATAGTCAAACTTTATGTTACACTTTTTGTTACACTACAGTTATAATTGGAGCCGCACAGCAAAAGGAATGAGAGAAGACAGAACTAGTAATGATGTCTTCTGTCTTCTCTCCCGGGTCCCCAGTGGTCTCTGACATCTGGACACCTGGTATTTGATCAGTCATGTGCAGTACCTCAGACATAGTTGTACATAGTTCTGTGTTGTTATGCATTTTTTAATGTTATTTGGCCATTACTACCAGTAGGGTAATGGTTGGCAAAGAACAGGACTAACCACCCTGTTCCTCCCCTCTTGGTTGGAGTAGGCTGGTCCTGCTTCCTGCCAGGAAGGGGAGTTCCTGTCCAGGGATAGAGAGGAGAGGAAGCACACCTCAGAGTTCCTGCTCCTTTTTGAGGTTCTCCAGAGAGATCCTTCTCTCGCACACCCCCAAATGGTAGAACCCAGTTTCAATTTATTCATACATTTCTAGGAAGAAAAACAGAGGAATGGCACAATACAAAGAAAAGATGCTCAGAATTTTATATCACAGGGAATGTAAGAATTTACGGGACAGGTAGCAGGTTCTCTTTAAAGGGATGGTGTCATTAGATACAGCCCCTTTAATATTAGAAACCTCAGCAAAAAGCTGATCTAGCTAGCGAAAGCCATGGCCCACTGCAAGGTAAATGCAGAGATACATCTCAGCCATTCAATTAAAGTGGTATTCCCATCACATACAATGGGGGCATATCTCTAGGATATGCCCCCATTGTTTGATAGGTGAGGATCCCACCTCTGGGACCTGCACCTACAAGGAGAATGGAGCGGGGACAGCTGTGGCTGGAGGACCTCGGGTTTCCCGGGGTATGTCCACCACCATGTGCTGCTGCCCACTGCTCCCAAGTGAATTGGGACGCACCGCACACACGCGGCCCCTGCTCCCATTCATTTCTATGGGGCATACGGAAATAGTCGAGCCAGCGCATGCGCAGTGCGGCCTCCATTCATTTCCCTGGTCCGTTCCCATTGTAGGTGTGGGTCCCAGAGGTGGGTCCTGCACCTATCAGACAATGGGGCATATCCTAGCTATATGCCCCTATTGTCTGAGATGGGAATACCCCTTTAAATGGCTGTCCACGTAAATGGCTGTCCATCCATTGATGGAATGGGTCCGTCAGATGGAGAGCCGATGATTCCTGGTAGGACATGCTCCTGGTTTGCTGACCTGGTAGGACCACAAGGACAGAGGTGGTTAACGAAGAAAGATAGAAGAAAAAAAACTCGCCGATTGTCCGACCTTGGAGGAAAAAATCATGGGTTTTACTATTTGCCTTTGTCTGAAGCTTTTGTCTTTGCCTCTTTTGGCTTAAACAAATTTATTGCATAAAGAGATTACTGTGTGGAGAGAATGGTAAGGGCGAATGTCAGGCAAAGGACATGGAAATAAATGAATTAATGAATATATCTATTTATACCGGGGCGATGCGGTGCCATGTAACCTCTCTGCCTTAACTTACATAAGGATAATGTCTGCTTTTGTAACTTCACTAGCAATTTACGGACATATCCATTACGCTTGACTGGAGATAGCGCTGCGGACAGTGAACCAGTGCAAAGTCATCTCACTGGTATGGAAATGATTCTAGTGAACGCGTCCAGCCCCAGAATTGTATCCAGTCAGACTTGGACTGGCCCACAGAGGTACAGGTGAATTCCCTGTTGGGCCCTAGTCTCCCACACTCTGCACAAGTGGCGCATAACACAGTAGACTTACTGCACTACATACATATATTCAGTGTACAGCACCTCAACAAGCCTATGTTCATATATAACACCTGATAGATTATTAAAGAAACTCCACGGTTTATTACTATAGACACGATCAGAGCTGAGATGACTTCTAGGTATAGTGGAAAGCCACCAGTGTCCTCTTTTCCCCAGGATCTACCTTCTCAAAGTTGCTGCAGGGACCCCCATATTCAATCATCTGGTAGCATCTTGCTGCTGTGTGAGCAGGTAATATGTGAATGTATCCATATGGTGGGCCCCCAAAATAAGTTTTAATGGTGTGCCCTAGTCAGACCGGGTCAGACACTGTATCCGGTCCACTTGTAATAATGGCTGTATGCACAGGTGCTGATATATAAACGCACATTGTAATCCGTGGGACACACCTGCCCCTGACAACATCATGTCTGAAAAAGCTGAATTATGTATATTATAGGAGGTGGTGTACAGGAGAAGGTGGTTTCCCTCACCTTGATATCACCAATACGTTAGTTGTATGGGCTGGAGGATTCACAGTTGTGTAATGGGATTCCTCCATTTTCAATGGCTCCTGGTAGGACATAGGCATCATAACTGCCCAAATCCCATAGTAAACCCATCTCGCTGTTTCCAAAGTTACACTTTCATTCACACGACCATATTTTCTTTCCGTTTCCGTTCCGTTTTTTTTGCGGACCGTATGCGGAACCATTCATTTCAATGTGTCCGCAAAAAAAACGGAAGGTCTTCCATGTGCATTCCGTTTCTGTATGTCCGTTTTTCTGTTCCGCAAAAAAATAGAACATGTCCTATTATATAGTACTGTTCTATTAGGGGACAGCTGTTCCGTTCCGCAAAATATGGAATGCACACGGATGTCATCTGTATTTTTTGCGGATCCGTTTTTGCGGATCCGTTTTTTTCATACGGTCATGTGCATGAGCCCTTATTGAGAAGACTGTTGCACCATCACATCTGCTTCTGTACTGTGAATCAAGTATGGAGCACCAGGTCTTGGACCCATTAGAGGAAGCGATTCTGAGGGCCTGTCCTGAGACCATACTTGTGGGTCCAAGAAAGGTATGCCATAGACGTCCAAGGTGAGAATAGTCCGCAGGATGTTCATAAACCAGTACCATAAGGATGTTGATCCTTGACATAACCATAGCAGAGCTGGATTAGCCCACCTGATTACCCTCTAGGGGTCCAAGATTCTGACACAATAATCGGTCCCAAAGATCCAGTAGATAGGTCCAATAGTGACTTGTTCCACAAATTTTAGAATTACTTAATGGTAAGAGCTTTATGACAACAGTATAATTTAAGATACACTTAAAGGGCATTTGTCAGCAGGTTTGTACCTATGACACTGGCTGACCTGTTACATGTGTGCTTGACAGCTGAAGTCATCTGTGTTGGTCCCATGATTTTGTCAGATTTGTGACAAAATCCATATTACAAGTAGAAATTGCGAATTGACGTTCTCAGTCAATTCTGCACAGAATTGAAGTAAATTCTGCACAGATTTTCTATGTAGCATGTGTATAACATTTGTTCAAACGACTTATCCCATGATTGGTGTAAAAAGTGAAAATCTGATATCGTATAGTACAGAACATGGCAGTCTCTTTCTAACAAATCTACAGCCAGCCCTGTACCTCACATGGATCCAGAGATCTCCCCACTCATTGCCCTGCTTAATTTTTTTCAAGCCTTGGGAGGAAGAGTGTCTTTTCTGCTAACAGCTCAAGGGGGTGTGTCATTTCTGGCGGAGCTCTCTCCCTATCACAGACCACAGGACAGGTCCTGACTGGGGCAGTTATATCCCTCTAACAGTTACGGCTTATAACAGTAGATTTATCTGGTGGCAGTTGAAGGATGGAACTGAGCATGTGCGACCACACCCGGCCTGGCGGACAGAGGAATAAGGAAATGAACAAACAGCAGGTGGCACTAAACAGATTGATTTTATTGAATAACTCAGTGGCTATCCCTCTAATGGTGATGGCTTCTAACATTAGATATATCTGATGGAAGGTGAAGGATGGAACTGAGCATGTGCGACCAACCCAGACCCATGGACAGAGAAATAAGGAAAAGAACAAAGAGCAGGTGGCGCTAAACAGATTGATTTTATTGAATAACTCAGTGACTATATTAAATTTTTAATTACAAGCAATTACAAAAGTCTTCAGATCCAGGTGTCAGTCTGAAAAATGTAGAATATTTTTTGTGGGACAACCCTTTATTCACTTATACTGTAAATCCCACAGCCTCTATTTCATGGCAGAAAATCTATAACCGATCTGCCATGTGTGGATGTGCCCCTATAGTCAGGATGCTATAAATGAGACTTGTCCGTACATTACATTTGCTGTATCCTCGTGCATCTGTTTTGTCTAATTGTTTTTGGTGAGGCGCGGAGCTCTTCAGCGAGGCATGTGTGCTCGTATGCAGTCTACCTCACAGTAATCGAATCAGACAGATGAACTCTGTAACACTAACATTTAAAGCCTCTGAGATCCGTGGATCTGTCATCTGCTGCACAAACCTGAGGATATATGAAAGTTTGAAGGCTTGCAGCAGAGAAAGGCAGAGGAGAGAAATATTTTTATTTGTTAAGTATACCGCATAATAAATCCAGACAGCAACGAAGCAACCGTCGAGGCTTTTAGATACAATCTGTTTTTCTGCTTTTCTTATACATTGGTAACCACAGATTAGTGTAAATCATCAATTTGGTGCAACACTATGGGTTCACATACATAAAAAAACTACAGTTATCACCTATATATGAGAGCAAAGTAGGGGAACATTGACACAACAGTGAAATAAAAAGATCTTTTGTTTTTTTCTCGGATGTGTTTGCCACCTTGAATTGTATGGGGACCGTCAATGGACAATGGATAAGTCATCAGTATCAGTGGGGGTCCCAGGTGTCCCTTTGAAGTGAATAGGGCTGAGTGCGATACCAAGCACAGCCGCTATACAATGTAAGCTCGAGAAGTCCATGGCACTCACAGGAGGGCCGGTGCCTTCTCAAACAGCTGATCGGCGGGGGTCCTGGGTGTCGGACCTCCACCGATCAGATATCAGTATCAAAATCTTGGAAAACCCCTTTAACAACCGCTCAGATAAGATGGCCACTCCCATAGTCATGTTCAAGAAATAGAATAAAAAGTCCACAAACATAAAATAAATTACACACATCTGAAAAAAGGATACGTGTCACTATCTGGTTTCTAACGGACAGAAAAAAATATAAGTCATGAATTCTCTTTAAAAGTGCAGATGTCAGGTATACACAAAGCAGGGGCGGATTGGTCATAGACCCTACAGGGAAGGAGACCACCTGAGTCCTCTTCATGGCCACCAGCCAGAGACATAACAGTCTGATCATCTAGAATTAATTGCTAGAAGCATCAGGTACTTAGGCACTTTCCGGTGGCCGCAGGCAGGGGCGGTCTTGGGCACCACGCATCCTATTCATTTGCGTGGGGCCCCCGACGTCTAAGGGGGCCCCCACGCTCCGCTGTTGTGCCCAAGACCGCCCGCCCTCCTAATACATCCCACCCAGCCACATAAGAGTAAAATAAAAAAGCTTTCTTACCTGTCCTGCGGCTGCCCTCCGGTCCGGCGCTCCACTCTGTTCCCTGGCCGGCGTGCACTATGACCTGACGCTGCGCAGCGTCAGGTCATAGTGCGCGCCAGCCAGGGAAGAGAGTGGAGCGCCGAACCAGAGGGCAGCCGCAGGACAGGTAAGAAAGCTTTTTTATTTTACTCTTATGTGGCTGGGTGGGATGATCTGAGGTCTGATGGCGGCACAATAAGCTGATCTGAGGTCTGATGGGGGCACATTACCCTGATCTGAGGTCTCATAGGGGCACATTACGCTGATCTGAGGTCTCATGGGGGCACAGTGGGATGATCTGAGGTCTGATGGGGGCACAATACACTGATCTGAGCTCTGATGGGGGTACATTAAGCTGATCTGAGGTCTGATGGGGCACATTTTGCTGATCTGAGGTCTGATGGGGGCACAATACGCTGATCTGGGGTCTGATGGCGGAACAATACGCTGATCTGAGGTTGATGGGGGCCCCATGAGCAGCTCTGAGGTCTGATGGGGCACAATATGCTGCTCTGAGGTCTGATGGGGGCACAATACGCTGCTCTGAGGTCTGATGGGGGCACATTACGCTGGTCTGAGGTCTCATGGGGGCACATTCTGCTGATCTGAGGTCTCATGGGGGCACATTACGCTGATCTGAGGTCTCATGGGGGCACATTACCCTGATCTGAGGTCTCATGGGGGCACATTACGCTGATCTGAGGTCTCATGGGGGCGCATTACGCTGATCTGAGGTCTCATGGGGGCACATTACGCTGATCTGAAATCTTATGGGGGCACATTACGCTGATCTGAGGTCTCATGGGGGCACATTACGCTGATCTGAGGTCTCATGGGGGCACATTACGCTGATCTGAGGTCTCATGGGGGCACAGTGGGATGATCTGAGGTCTGATGGGGGCACAATACGCTGATCTGAGGTCTGATGGGGGCACATTCTGATGATCTGAGGTCTGATGGGGCAAGTTCTGATGATCTGAGGTCTGATGGGGGCACAATGTGTTGATCTGAGGATTATTATCCCTGTACGGTGACATCACTGTGTTTATTATCCCTGTACGGTGACATCACTGTGTTTATTATCCCTGTATGGTGACATCACTGTGTTTATTATCCCTGTACAGTGACATCGCTGTGTGTATTATCCTGTACTGTGACATCACTGTGTTTATTATCTCTGTACTGTGACATCACTGTGTTTATTATCTCTGTACGGTGACATCTCTGTGTTTATTATCCCTGTACAGTGACATCGCTGTGTGTATTATCCCTGTACTGTGACATCACTGTGTTTATTATCTCTGTACTGTGACATCATTATAGTGCTTGAAAAAGCACTATATTGTTATTCCTTTTCTTCTTCTTATTATAGTGCTTGAAAAAGCAC